>JAQPZY010001683.1:4967500-5540000 GCA_029931535.1 Margaritifera margaritifera
TCTCCATTTTTTGGTCGATTTTTTTTTCTATCCTTTATCACTTCAGATATTTGTTTCTTCAGGGATTTAAGTGCTGAAATAAAGATCATTACGGAAAATGTACATCAAGTGAACACTCACTCACAGTTGTCATTACAACAAAATTTAACACAGAAGATCCTATTATAATAAAGACCTATCTATAACGATAAAATGTTTAACTTTGACCAATGATAAACTTCTAAAAATTATTCTGGAAATAGTTTGTCATGCCTGTAGAGAAATTTAGCCCCTCTCCTACCAGAATTCCCTGACCCTGTCCCATGATATAAACAATATGACCCCCAGAAACCAAATAATTTATTGTCCTTTGCCAAAGTTGTGGCAGGAAAAAAAGATCATCAATCATATGTGATTAGAACCACAATAATGTTAACTGCATTTAACTTTGATTTAAAATAAGTTGTATCCTCTGATCGATGACTGATGTGTTGAGATCAAACCAAAGACCTTAAAATGAGAAATAATCCAAACTGAAGGTGCTGTATATATAAACAGGTTCAGTGTTTATTTTGACGATATTCATATAGATATAAGACTTAAAGCATTACCCATTCTGGCTGTGGTGATACAAAATGCACACATGGTCTGTGGACTATTGCCAGTATTAAATTATTTCATAAATTGCAGTTTTATAGCTTAACAAAAAAGAATTTCCCAACATTATTGATCTATAATAATGATGATCAAATAAACTAAGAAAAGTCATTTTAAACCCCACTTACCCAACAATTCAGTTTGCAGAACCAAATACTTAAACATCTTGAACACTAAATTCCAACACAGGGTCAATTCCCTCTCACAACAAACGAGTTACTCCGAGTTCATGTATACCATTGTAATTAGGTTTGCAAATGGATTTACTAAATTGATGAAAATCTGGAAATATCTATAACGTTCTTCATGAACCCCTAAATTGTCTTTCTTATATCCTAATATCGACTCATGTTATTTTGACTTGCATTCAATAACTATCTCTTTCATATGATATACGTGGGTTGACCAAAAAGTTCTGTAACAAACGCTATACAGAAGTTATTTAGCTGTTTATAATAATTTTAGTAGGCCGTCTCAAAGTAACTTTCTCTCAACTTAATGCACTTTTCCCATCTGGTGACCCATACCCTAAACACATGCAGCACCTCATCACATGACAGCATTTGTAGTGACCTGGCGATTGCATTCCTTAGTTCTTCTCTTCTTTCATAATGGTTTCCCTATAACAAATCTTTAAAATTTGGTTAAAAGACAAAAGTCGCAAGAGTCAAAATCTGGGTGGATGATTTACTCTTTCAACACCAAGCTTTTATATTATGAACTTGGCACGTTTGTGAGACGGCATTATCCTGGTACAAACTTGGCACGTTTGTGACAGGGCATTATCCTGGTGCAAACTTGGCACGTTTGTGACAGGGCATTATCCTGATGCAAACTGAAGCCACTCTTCAATAGGTCTGGTCAATTTTTGCAAATAGCCTCACACAAATTATATCTTATTACTATAGCACAGTATTGTCCAGTCATTGTGGTGTTCTCTGGTACCATGTGGTTCAAAATTATTCCTCATGTGTTGAAGAGCATAATGCACATAACCTTTCCAGCAGATTTGGAAAGGCATGCTTTTATACGCGATGGCAAACTTGTGTGCTTCTATTCACTGCTTTGTCTCTTGCTCTTGGGTTCAAAGTAGTGTAGCCAAGTTTCATCACATGTAATGATCTTATTTTAACAAATTATAGCCCTCTACTTTTTACCTGTATAATCATTCCTTGCAAACTTTTACCCATCAACCCATCTGTTCTTTATCAAGCAATCTGGGCACCCAACAGGCACAACCATGTGCAATCCTAATTCCTTGGTCACAATTTCCTCTGCACTTCAGTATGAAATACAGAATTGTCTGCTACCTACCTCTCAGATAGTAACACATCTGTCTTCCTTTACATAAACTTCCACAGAATCAACTATTTCTTTTAAAAGAAATGTCCTCTGCCTACTTTTCTTATATCAGCTTTAACAGTCTCCCTACCACCACTAAAATGTTTCATCCATCTACTGATTCCAGACTTAGCAACTGCTTCAGGTCCATAAACAACATAAACGTCAGCTTTTATCTGTGTAAACAGTTTTCCTAATTTTGCATAAAATTTTATAATAATTCTCTGTTCGAAAACGGACTCCTCTGCCATTATTCCACTAGGTCTCTATATATGATGAAGAAAAAGATGATGTCACTAAGTATGCGATGTCATCGACTTTAAAATGATGTCCCTTTGTAAACTGGGATGTTCTCATTTATAGACAGGTGCATTTTTATTTGTTTTAGAACTTTTCGATCAACTCTTGTAGTGTTCTCAGGGGCCAATAACTGGCCCCTCCCCCAATAAAAAAAACAGTCAACCTCATTTATAATATATTCACATATGACATAACCTTGAATATAAAGTCTTGTTTTCCAGTCCTGCCCTTTTTAAAGTCATGCGGTACTGTAAGTATATACTTTTGCTCCTAAACCCCATTCCTGAATGAGTGGTGTCAAGTCATATACTGTATTGTATATACATTTAACACCAATAAGGGGGCATAACTCTGGAGAACTGGATCAGAGCATGATGACAGAATCTGTGCATGTTGATCTCATGTCAATAATATCAGCTAAATTTCTGGGCAATTAATTAAAAGCTATTGGGCTAGTTCGCAGAGGAATTATCATATATAGTCTATATATTTAAGACATATAACTCGGAAAAATGCATTGGAACATGACAAAAGAATGATATGCACATGTTAACCTCATGACAATAATGTGTGCCTAGTATCAGAGTACTGTATATACTTGCTTATAAGTCAAGTCCAACTGTAAACTGCACAGACTCAGATCTGTCATCACATAATTCACTGGCAGATCTGGGTCTATGCAGTTTGTTAAGAGTAATCCATAGAACAGACAACATAGACCCCAATTAGCCTGGGCATTATGCGATGGCAGATCAGAGTCTATGCTGTTTGCAGTTCGACTCAACTTATGAGCGAGTGTATATGGTACTTCATCAAACTCTATGGTTTGAAGGACCAGCAACTTTAAAACATTTTGAGCTGGCTACAAGTACCGGCTACTTCAATTTTTGTTGAACTGACTGAAAGACTGTACATGTCAAACTGCCGGGAAGGCACTATTTTGAACAATGGCCATGGGACCTGCATACACAAGAATAATCATATAAAGTATTTACATTCAGGGCTGATCAAATCCCATGGCCTGACATCCTGGACAATTCAAAAAGTTTCCAAGGCCCTAGTCTGGGACAAGTGATTTGTTCTATTTTAGAACAAACTGGGCAAGTGCTAATTTTCATGCTTTAATCACTTTATGTACCATTATCTGGCCATTCATGCCCTCCAGGCATACTGACTGCTTGAATCTACCTCTCTCTATTTATTAATTCACATCCTGTGATATTTCACACCTACAATAAGTGTTCATTGATAGCTGTCACATGTGCATGTGTTCCATTTACCACTTGACTGCATATTGGGCTAAGCAACCAAATTATTGACCAATCAAAACACTTCAAATGAAATAAAGCTGGTATGATTAGTTAGCAGTGTTTCAAATAGCCTTGTTATACTGTGTTCACTTGACCCAGATACTCAAGAGTGAATAACCCATTTCCTAGCTACAATGTACATTCCTGTTGATCATTTACATGTATACCTGTTATCATATATGCATGCAGAAATCACATTCTGCTATGCATCAGGCATTACCGTCGATGTTATTTCTTAATAAATTATATTTCATAAAAGTGCTTCTTGTACTGGTCATTAATTTGTTTCCCTTTAATTTCCATACTATTTGCAAGACCCACATTGAACAAATTATAGAAATCAGTAATACAGATAAAACTAAAAAAGAGATTACAAACGAACGCCATACTACTAATACAGTACATGTACAATCAAGTACATGGAATGTTATGACATGTATGTCATAATTCTTTCCAAAGTTTATACAACAAGAATAACGTGGCATCGTATATTAAAACAATAAAAAAGATATGCTAGATATGCTAGAAAATGTTCTTTGTAGCTTTATCCTTAAACTTTGAAAATACCGTAATCACAGTAAGTCTTGGGACACGAAAAAATAATTATTTTTTTTCGTGTCCCAAGACTTGTATGCCTGTAAAATATATAAAATTTCGGTGTCCCAAAACTTGCAGACACAAAAAAATGTAAAGACAAAATTGGGAAGATCTCCATACGTCACACAGCAGTGACCAGCTTGTTCAATTACCACGTCATTCGTCAATAAACTGTTATAAACTACTATGATTGTTTTATATTATTTTGCATGTGCATATTTTCCGATTTCTCCAACATGATTTAAAATAAAGGTAAATAAAGACTTAATAATTCTCGGCCGCTTACATTTAACGGAAGACCTGTACTATAGTGTACAGTACTTACACAGTGCAAATCGTACTTGGCGTCACTTATATCCTTGTTTATTCCCAAAAATATTCGATGCAGATTTTGCTTTATTCATCATTTTTACCAAATCGCATTCTTCCAGATTACATTTCAGCTACACGTTCATTGCTGTTTCATTTATTTGGATTCAAGCGCTGAACAGTTACTGTTTTTCAGTGGTATAAGCGATCCTACAATGTGATGTAATGCATATGAAAAGGCACGCATGTTAATTATATAAAGCACATAACCAGCATAAATTCAAATAACTGTCATATATTCATGAAAGAATGATCGTAATATATGTTAAAATTCTGAATATAGATCGATTAAGAGCATCATTTGATCCATTTTAGTTTTGTGTTTCGGCTTCACAAAATGATAATTTTTCATGCATTATTCATTCCACTTTTGATTTTACAAGCTGGTTGTTTTGGCGTCTCCTTTGTTTATAATTGGCGGATTTGTCTTTTGTTTTTCGACAGCAATCCAGGCCAGTTAATTGTTAAAACCCTGAAATTGGCTTGGGTAAAGAGGAATTTTGTCCGGCGGCAATGCCGGTACTTTGATGTGTGATGGGCTTCTACTGTGTAATATTAGCACGATTACCGTAGCTGAGTAAACAGGAACTTATTTAAGGTCGCTTACATCAAAGCAAACTACCACGGAGTTTTTATTTTAAAAGCATTATTTCTTAAACTTCTTTATTGTATTTTAAAGACATCATTTAAGTTTAGTGCAGTGGTGCCTATGATTCGAATCAAATGTATGTACTTCATTCATCACAAGTAAAATCTTCAATGTACACGTGGTGACGCCATGATGTAAACATGTGTACAATAAATGCTCGAGTTGAAATAAACACTATTTTCGTTGTTCTCATCCTGGTATCACATTGTAATGAATTAGGTATTTCTATTTTCAGGAAGAAAAAAAACTCCCCAGTAATTACAGGTGACTTTCGACAATTTTAATGCAATAATGCATAAATTGACAACAGTAAACTAGAGCACAATAGGGAGAAGTTATCTTGCTAAATGGGTATAACATACCGCTAATGCTCAATTCTTGTCATCGTCTGATTAAATTATACATATTTTAATTTGATAGAAAGAATAAGAAAATAGAAAAAAATTAAATATATTTATTGACTCTTTAAACAAATTATAATAATTTATAATATTTCCATGTAACAATTCATAATGAGAGTCCCTTAACAACCACGAAGTCCTGTTTATTTTACATGAGGTTACAATCGATAAAATATGCCTATCGATCAGTAGAAGAAAAAAATGTTTCAGGCGTCCCAAGACTTAAAGTACATGAAAAAATTGCTTTAACTTCGTGTCCCAACTTTTATAGGTCGTAAAAAAATTACTTTTGAAAATAATAAAGGATGTCCCAAGACTTATAGTGTCCCAAGACTGACCATGATTATGGTAACACTGTTTATCAGAGAGTATGAAAATTTTTTAAATGTGCGGAGCTGTGTATGCTGTATTGACTGTTGCACTGTATCAATGGCCATTAATGTCATGAACAGAGTGATTTTAATGAAAAAAGTTACATTTTTCGCAAATCTATCACCAGGCAATGGCTGAGGAGTGATATTCTCATTTTGAAGTCAGCCACTACACCTGTTACTGTAGCTTCCTGCCTTGAGACAACAGCAGTCAGTCAGAACAGTTCCATGCAGCCACTGCTGAATGTTGTGCTTCAATATTTCAAAATGTACATTAACTATTGAATGAAAATGTAATTGTCACAAAACCACACACTTTAAAATTAATAAGATATTAATTTGTGAGAAACATTTGGACTGAGAAACACATTGCCGTAAAGTTCTGTGAGATAGATGAACTGGGTTAGATTTCCTGACCATGACAGCTATACTCTGTATCCATTCCCATTACATTTAGGGACTCGTCTGACTAGCTGGTGGCCTGGTTGAGAATGTGTTTTGACCTCTGAGAGGTGAAGGGGGAGGAGTGTAGCAATTAAGGTATACAAGGCCACTTACTATCCAGCCTAGCTGGTCCAGACCTTTTAGTCTAGTGGTATGTGCACCTGACTGGGGGACAGACGAACAAGGCTCAGTTCCCGACCATGACAGATAGACTATGTATCACCTCCTATTACAAAACTGTCTGTTGTAATGCTAGATGAACCACTTCATATGGTGAGGCATAAAAAAGACAGAAAGAGAATTGATAAAGAGAGCAAGATTTTACCATCTTCTAAAACTTTCTCCCTGTTGGCATCAGGTGACTCTATCAATCGTCTTTCCATCTCAGTCCAGCACTGTAAGCAAAACAACTGAAGTTAAGTTGTCCTCTAAACTCATTGGCGGGAGAGATAATACATGTATCCTTCATGGACCTGAGTGGACATACTTACCTGTATTCTATCCACCCAATGTCCCTCAAAGGAATGAGTGGACAAAGAGTGGACTCCTTCATATACACATAGATAGGCTTGTTGTAATGAAATATTTCAAATTACATTTTTGATTAATGATATAGTATATTCATACGCATGGCAAAATGAATATGGAATTATGATACTTTTCTTGAAAAATCTAAACATGATCTGTATAAACACAAGTCTTTGCCTAGTTTATTTCATGAAATATACTTGCATCCTTTATATAAAAACTAGCATCAATTTAAAGAATATATTTCTATATGCACTGCCTAGATTCAGAACTGTCTCAGTTGAATAACGGGTTCAGTAGTTGGGAAATGGGAGTTTGGCCTCAAGGTCTCTAGAACTTCCATGGGGCTCTGAATTGGTGTTTTTTATATCAGCCCAACCCCTCAAAGGGCCAGTCCCAAAATTTACAGCAATTCAGAGCCCCATGGAAGTTCTGGAGACCTTGAGGCCATACTCCCCATAAGTTCTGGAACCTTTTGGGGGGTGTGTGTGGTGAGACCTTGAGGCTAAAACTCATATTTCACATCTACTCCATTTTCCCACCCAACCTTGCTCCCCTAGGTCAGCCAAAGCCTACTGCACTATTTGCCCAGCCATCCAATACCCTCCCCCCAGGTCAGTTCAAATATATATAGGCAAAAAAGTATACAGCCAGAGGATGGTATTTAGTTTTAAAAACAAGTGTGCTTGGCTTAAACTAAGGAGTAAAGAGGTGTGTGGGAAAAATTGTATTGGTGAGTACTGTGGTATGTATATGGCAGAGTTTAGAAGAGGATGTAGGGTCTACCCATGCTGGATGAATGGTATTGGAACATGGACCAATTACAGGATATGTATGGGTTGTTGCAGTAATAATGTGGCAAGAGAAATGAAGAGAGTAGAGAAAAGAGCAAAGAGATACTTTGATAAAGTGATATGTGAGCTACATGCATGATAAATTCCACTTTGGGCACAGAGCCAGCAAATTTGACAGAAGATCGGAAAGGTCTTTGTGTTGTCCTATATCCTCTCGTCCATGATGATGCAGTGTCAGAGATTGTGGAATGGTAGTGTTTTATCATGATTGCAGCTAACAGATTCTCTTTAAAGAGTCAAAGTATGAAGTTAGCTATTTGGGGTATTGATGCCGTAAGCGGAGAAATTTGTTAACGTTTACACCATTATGAGAAAATTCTCCACTTTCAAAGTGGAGGGCCTTCTCACTCGAGTGACTCTCTCCACCACTTGTTGTGAGAACTGTTTGTTCTTGATGGCTTGTTTAATATGATTCAGACATGCACGTGCAACAGCTCTGGATTAAGATGAAATACCTGCCATCATGCCTGCTTGAGCAGATCAGGAAATATATCTATTTTAATTGAGGTTTCCATTGCTAGATTTAAGTCATTTATCCATGATTTTTCCCACTTGAGGGGAGCAATCAGGATGATGCAACACTCTGATTCACTTGCTTTTTGTAGCACCTTTGGAATCAGTGGTTTTGGAGGGTAAGCATATACATCCATGCCATTCCAATCAATGAAAAGAGCATTGACTGCACAGGCCTTCAGATCCTGGACTGGTGAGTCAATGGTTGGGAGTTTTGCTTTCCACCTTGTCGCAAATAGATCTACCAGTGATCGACCCTAAAGGGTACATATGCGATTGAAAACTTAGGAATAAAGTGACCATTCTGTTTGTATTAGCTGATTCTTTTGGGACTATGAGTCTGCAAATACATTTAGTCTGTTGACAATATGACAAACTTGTCATTGAAGACACCACCTTAGAAAATCCAAGAAAAAGAATACAGAGGTCTGGGGATTTGGTTCCCCCTTGTCTTCTGATATAATTCACCACAGTGGTGTTGCCAGGCAGAATAAGAATGCCCTTTCCATGTAGCTTCTCCTGCCACGAATGAAATACTTTCAGTATAGCTTTCATCTCGCATCCGTACAAACCGTCAACTTTGGAGGTTTGACCTGCAAGGGAACACCTGATGTAAGGCAGGTGAGGTTCTCCCATTTTCTGAGATGGGGCTGCATATGCATGAAGACTGGTATTATTTGTTCCAAGGGGCAAAGTTTCGGTCTCCATTGGGAAAACAGTATAAATTGTAATGGTCTCATAAATAGATGACCTAGTACAATGAGGCCCGCAGCTGCATTGAGTAAACCCAGTAGGTGAAGGAATTCTCAGGCTGAGAGACTTATCTGTGTAAGAATCAAAGCCACCATTGTACTGATTTTTCAATGTGTGTTCCTGAGGGAGACATACTCTTTTCAGATGTGTTTTGAACTCCATATCTAAGTGGATAAAATCTTGAGTCAATACAATATTAGATTTTTCATTGTTGACAAGGAATCCAAGGCTGAGGAGGAGTGTAACAAGAATTTCATGTCTTGATTGAAAATACAACTCACCTGGTGTTTTTGAAGAATGTTATCCAGGTAGTTGGATATCACGGACATGGAGATGGTCCTGGAGTGAGCCATTACACTGTCTTTAATATGTGTGAAGACCCTGGGACTAACGCTGAGTCCAAAAGGGAGTGTCCTGAACTGGCAAACTGTTTCCCTGAATCAAACCTACAGTAACTTCCTGGAACTGGGACATGTAGATATGCATCTTGCGGATCTAGACTATGAGCACAAAGTCTCCCTCCTGAGCAGCAATTAAAACCTGCCTTGGTGTTTCCATTTTGAACCATTGTGCGCAGATGAAATCATTGAGAGCATGTAGGTCTATGACTGGTTGAAGAGTGCCACTGGCCTTTGGGACCAGGAACAGTCTTGAAAAAAACCCCAGTGATTTTACATTGTGAACAATCTCTACTGCCCTTTCCTGGAGAAGACTGTTGACTTCTCGCTGCAGTATGTCTGCCCTGAACGGGTCTTTGGGGACATCCAAAGCTGAAGGGACCCTGGACAATAGAGAAGGGACATTGAACAAAATACTGTGGCCCTCTGAAACCACTTGCCAGGTCCACTGATCGTTGTGGCAAATGCTGTCCTATTTGACAGCAAAGAATAGGTGTCTTCCCCACACCAGGATATCTGATAAGGGCGGCATAAGAATGTTGTCATTTCTTGTTGTAAGGAGACTGTCATGGGGAGGCTGTCATGGAGAGAAACGGGGAGGCTGTCATAGAGAGAAACTGGTAAGAATGATCCCCTTCGCACTGCTTCTTGTCCACATTTGTTCTTGAGAACTGTGGCCTTGAACATGTATAGAATCAGTAGAACTGCTTCCCTCTCTACTGTGTCCTATGGGTGTCCTTTCTATCTATTTGATTACTTCCCTGAAAATATCTCCTCTATCTCTGAGGATATGTCTGTGAAAGATTTGTTTCCTTGGTGCCTTGCTTACATACACCCTCCACCTGGATATTGAAAAGGAGGTTGGAAGAGAATGACTGCAATCTAAGCTTGGCTTTGTGTGGTCCTTTAAAAAGGTGAAAGTGAAGAGTACTGCATCTCTTTCTGCCAGTTGAAGATTTGTCACTGCTGTTAAGACTTTGACCAACATGTGCTGTGCAGCTCTGTTTAGTACTCGAGCCATTAGAGAGACAGACAACCATGCATGTCCAGTGGGAATAGTGGTGGGAGAGGATAAACTGTTTTCTTCTTGTCGGAAGATTGCCAACATGGAGACCATTGCCATGACATTCTGAACCAACTGTTGTGTGTCATTAAAGGACTTTTAGTAAATCCATACTGAGGAGGGTTTGAACTTTCCTAGACCTGCAATGTCTGTCAACTGCCGCACTGACTATGTGAAACACTGGTGTGTGTGTTTATTTGGAATCTCTTGACTAAAATTTGATGGAAGGCATTGCTTCAAATAGAAAAGTCAACTGACACTGGTGTCCTGCAATTGACTGTGTAAGCAACCCAATAGGTCAGCCACTTGACCAGACTGTGGTAGCAGTTTGAATGTCAGTTCGTCTTCTTGATTAGCAAGTCAACTGATGCTGGAAGTCTGAACCAAGCTGTTGATGGATAAGGAGGAGGAGGAAAAAACTCTTGTGGTAACAAGCAAAAGACTTCTTCGATCAATGCCCGAAAGGTAGATTCTTCTCTTCACATTATTAGGTCTATAAAAGACAATGGAGCTTGTAAGCATACTTCATCGTCTCTGGAAGAATGTAGCAATGCTGACACTTCTTGTACGATCTGAGATGGCGCTAGTGAAAATTGTCTAAAGTGGCAGCCAACCATACTAGCATATCATCCTTGATTCAGATATATGGTAACTTCTAGACGATCACTAAGCAAGTACTCCCTTAGAGTCACATGTGCATGAGTTGATTCCATATCATATGGGCACTGAGGCACTAAACTGGGCATAAGATGACCCTGAGTGTATTGTGGCACTATAGTGGGTATGCTGATTCATGAGAGTGATGTTGTTTTTAGGGTAAGACTGACTGTGGTGTTGACCTTTTGTGATCTAAATCATAAGTCAGAGTCTGATCATGGCAGAACAGTACCATATTATCTTCCATGATGTTTTCCAGTTCATTATGCTGGGATGGGTTATGGGATATTTAATCCACAGAACCAGTCCTTACTTGCATGGTGCCAGACAGTATCTGAGTTGGCTTAATTTTATCTCAATCTCACTCATATGTAGCTGGTAGAGACGACAGGCATTCAAATCCACCAAAAAAGGATTGTCAGGTTGAGGTGATGAAGGTGGACCTGGGGCTGTAGCTGTCTCCAAAAGGGATATCCTGGATCGCTTCTTGGCTGGTAGGCCCACTGGATTGCAATACTCATCCAACAGGAAATCATTGATCGAGGTGATGTCAGCATGAATACTAATGGCAGCCTTGTTCCCCATCTGTTTTGATTGTGCTCCCAGTACTAAGGACCACTGACTTCCATTCCAGCCCATGCTTATATGACACGTGTTCCTCGAGTGGCAACCAACACATTCTAGACATGTACTATGGTTGTCATCCACACCTTTTCACTGTTTACATTCTTTGCACTTAGTCCTGCCCATGGTCTAGATCTATAACAAGAATAGAGTAGACAATATTATAAAGGTGTCGCCAGCCACACGTTATTCTTTATGAACCCAAAGAGTGGATGTCACTGGGCTACTACACTATATTGTGCAAAGTTAGAGAAGCATCGCTTTCGATAACTATGAAGTGGACAATATTATACAAAATATATGGTGTAAACTTACCTTTAAGGCCCAAGAGATTGCCTATACAGGTAAAGTCACTGAAGCGTCGCTTTTAATAACTATGAAGTGGATGCTATGACCATAAATTATCTATAGAAAACTTACCTCTATATATTTGACTGAAGCAGAAATTTTTCAGTGATACACGTGCAGCATCAACCTAAATAACTGCTGCAACCCGGAGTTTTCTATAGTGCAAATATTACCTGCACAACATAATAAAGCTATTAATGGTACGAATGCCCCAAACTGAGAGGCTGCACTAGCAGCCTGTGCAGGTAAGTACAGAAAGGCGCTTATGTTTATAACAAAGTTGTAATTATACAATAGATAGAAAGACTTCGTCTGCGAAAGAAAGGAGCAAGAAAAAGTTGGAAATATAGCTGGAGTATACTTCTCTGAGAAGAGAAACTTCTCCAACTTGATCTGATGTAGAATATCTTCAAAACTCTTGTAGATGGTTTGCAAGGTCTCTCAACAGGAGAGAGAATGTGCTATTCAGCATCAGCAGAAGTAGTAACCAAGGTACACATGGGATTTGGCACCAATCCCTACATGAAGGGAAGATCATTCTGTCTAACTGCCACATGTGGCCAGACAACATTTAGCTCCCATAGCTAAAAAGTTTAGCCTAAGATATTATGATCAGATAATGTATTTGAAGAAGAAAATGAAAAGAAAATACACACTATCTCATTATCCAGTACTGCCAAGTTATTGTTAGACATAAATATCTTGAAAGCAACATTATTTTCAAGCACTCACTCAAGTATAATATTAATGCATAATGTTTTCATTTTTAAGCAATGTTGAGTGCACCACTAGGTTCCCACTAAAAAAACAAAAATTTTTAGTAGAAGTCAAAATTAGGTCCATAATCTAAATTTTGTTGGTAATCACCACACCTGTCTCTTGTTTTATAATGGCCAAAGAAGACAAAGCAGTAGCCAAGTAGATTATTTTAAACAAATTACTAACCATCAGGGAAAATTAGTAGCCATCAGGGAAATTTAGTAGCCAATGGCTATTTTGGCTACCATTAATGAGAACATGGGTATATCACAAGGTCATATTTCTGCCTCTGCATATCTTTTACCATGTGAAACCCATTTCAAATACACACAGTGCACAGCACTTGTGCAGTACAAAATATTTGCTCTATAAAGTGAGCATGTTGATAGTCCAATGGTCTAAATGGTTCAGCTCTCAGTCCAGAAGTCATCAATGGCCTAAATAATTCAGTTCTTGTTGATAGTCCAATGGTCTAAATGGTTTAGCTCTTGTTGATAGTCCAATGGTCTAAATGGTTCAGCTCTCGTCGATAGTCCAATGGTCCAAATGGTTAAGCTCTTGTCAATAGTCCAATGGTCTAAATAGTTAAGCTCTTGTCAATAGTCCAATGGTCTAAATGGTTCAGCTCTCGTCGATAGTCCAATGGTCCAAATAGTTAAGCTCTTGTCAATAGTCCAATGGTCTAAATGGTTTAGCTCTCATTGATAGTCCAATGGTCTAAATGGTTCAGCTCTCGTTGATAGTCCAATGGTCTAAATGGTTCAGCTCTCAGTCCAGTAGTCATCAATGGTCTAAATAATTCAGCCCTCATTGATCATCCAATGGTCTAAATGGTTAAACTCTCATCGATAGTCCAATGGTCTATATAGTTTAGCTCTCAGTCCGGCAGTCATAGGTTCAAACCCATATGACACTGAGGTGTTTTATCCCAACCCTTTTTGAACTAGAAATGGGTTCATGAAACACTGATGCCTCACCGCTATGCCTGAAACTGACCTATATGCAAAACTTAACCAGAGTATGACAGACAGACAGATGGATGGATGGATGTCCAGGCAGTTAAGGGTAACCCTATATGCCTGATGTGGTGTTGCATAACAATTTAGTTTCAAGATCCAAAAGAAGAATAACAACCTTTGGTTCATGTGGGCCTGCATGGAAACAGGTAAAGAATTAAATAAATTAAAATGCTACGGTCAACAGACTGAATGTCATCCCATGACTTAACCTGTTGCCAGGCTAATCACCATCTACTTTATTACCATTGTGAACATTTAAGCTTGTTTTTGTTTTGTGGGTTTAATGCCATTTTTTAGCACATGATACTATACATGGCGGCCAGTATATTTGGTGGAGGAAGAACCTGGGAAAACCCCGGGAAGAACCACTGACCCACGGGAAGCTACTGGCAAGCTTTCTCACATACCCATGTTGGCTGAGCGGAGACTCAAACCCATGTGGATGGAGGTGAGATATCAGTTATCTGCAAAGGTGAGAGCCTTAGACCACTTGGCCACTCAGGACCCCTCAACATGAAAGCAAAGTTGGACAAAAATCCATCACAGCAAAGAAGAGATGTATTCATTTTAATTGGGGATACAATTCTGATGCTAAAATTACAACAGATGTCATGAAATATTGCCACAATTATGGTTTGCTTTTACAACATTTTTTGCGAGGTATATGAAACTTAGTATGGAAATTGAAGAGTATTAAAAACCATAATATTTCAATGTCATTGAATTTTTGTGAGTATAGTTAATGTGACATGGATTCCCTTAACTGATTGACTTGTACACCACCTAGCATCACACTCGTTATTTTGTAAAGAGAAGCTGTTACAGATCATTTGTTAACATGCTGGACTCACAAACAAAAGGATGTGGGTTCAAATCCTACCACTGGATCGGCCTGGGTTGGCTATGATTGTGTGTCTTTGGGCAAAACACTTTATTCCAATTGCCTCTGCACTAAATAACCTTCTTGTGTTGCTGTGCTGCATAATATGAAATCAAAACAATACTATGAAAGAATTTTTTTAATTCAGTTTCCTTCCTAAATTTGCAGTAATTTGAAGCTAATAAATATTCTGAAACATAGTCCCCTGAATCATTTCAATAAGAAATCTTACCACATCATATTTTCTTCTAAACTCCAGTATCTTCTTGTCATCCTTTATGTTCTTCCCAAACAGGGTTATGAGAACTGCCTTCAGAGCAAATGCTGACATGTACAGACTTAGGGGTAC
This sequence comes from Margaritifera margaritifera, assembly GCA_029931535.1. Classification (NCBI taxonomy): domain Eukaryota; kingdom Metazoa; phylum Mollusca; class Bivalvia; order Unionida; family Margaritiferidae; genus Margaritifera; species Margaritifera margaritifera. The sequence continues at coordinate 4,982,664 of JAQPZY010001683.1, forward strand.
GTGCTCCTCCTTTGTCAAAGTCAACCACTTATTAGCAAGCTCATCTGCAGTCTTCAATGTAAAAATAATAGATCAGCAAACATTTTTTTCCAGAATGTGCAATTGTGTGAATCCCCCTTAAATTTAACAAATCCCCCTAAAAAATAAGTAAGCAAGCAAACATTATGCTGAGTAAACTTACTGTGAGCGTAACAAAACGTGTAACATTTATTAATATTAACAAAGTTCAATCTGATCAAGTAAGTACTTGACTCCAAGATGAACCGCCATGATCAAGTACTTACTGAGTGACATTTTGCAATTGAGTAACAAGATTCTTTCATCGAGTATCTAGTATTTAAAAGCATTTTACCAACTGCACTTAGGAAGGTTGTACAATGGCAGCCATGCAATTTTCAGTATTTGGTGGTAATGTCTCTGCCATTACACGAAGTTCTAATGCATACAACATGGTACAATTATCATAACACACGATCTCGGGCACACAATGCCATAATGAAGATAAACAACTGTAAGTTTTATGTTTATTCATTAATAGTTCTTTATCATGAAACACATTTGTTGAAATGCTACAAAGACTCTATTCATAGTGACTATTATTGTATAAAAACCTCCTTAAAAACTGAAAAACAAACCTCATGTCAATGCTAAGGGGAATTAAACTCTGTGTGAAAATCCTGGAGAAATCACAGAGCAAATGTAAAATAAGAAATAATCACAAGATAGTACAAGTCCATTTATCCCAACTTAATCCTCAGATGATGACGAAGGTATCATGTTTGAATGTGAAATCACCTATGACACCGATGGCAATACAGATGAACAGATAATTATGTTCGCTGTCTGGATCTAAGCCAATACAACTGGGTAACCTGGGGGACATCAATAAACTTTTGATGAATGCATTTAGATATGTTGATGTCACCTACCAAAGTGTGAAAAAGTTGAGGGATGTTCGATCTTGATGTTCTGGGTTTCAAATACACTGACTTCTACTGGACTATCCTCTTAAACACTCTATGATAACCACCTCCTTTTAATAGCTATCCCACATATCTAGCCAGTTTTGTGGTTTTTTTGTTATTATTCTCAACAAATTTTATTTTCCTACAGAATCAGTCCCCCATTAAACTTCCCAAGCTACTTGAAACATTAGCGGACTAAGAGAGGTTACACTGTACATTACATTATGCTGATTATTCATCTGTATTAATCTACTATAGGTGGGATCAAGTTTATTCATCAATAACAATCTACATGTACCAATACAAGGGTCAAAGGAGCCAGAGTTCATACCTTATACAGAATTTTGACATTTTTACTTTTTAGCTTTTATTGTTTAGTACTTAATGTACTATACTCGCTTATAAGTTGGATCCAACTGCAAAGTGCATAGAACAAGACCTGCCACTGCATAATGTGCCAGCAGATCTGGGTCAATGCAGTTTGTTAGGACCAATCAGTAAAACAAACAATACAGACCCTGATCTGCCAGCGCATTATCCAATGGCAGATCAGGGTCTATGTTGTTTGCAGTTGGACCCGACTTATAAGTGAGTATAAACAGTATATGGTTTTTTTTGGAAGACTTTATCTTCCAATATGTTTTCTTGCAATTCTTTTTTGTTGTTGTTGCATTTTTGGAGTTTTACTTTTAATCCTTAAGCAGCACTATATAGCCAGTATTGTGCTGATGTGCCAGTATTCCCTACAACTACTAGTACTCAATGTAAAGGTGAGTCAAACATTTAGAAAACAGCAGCATTCAAAATTTGAGACTTTGTTACAATAGTCCAGGGACTGATCTAGGATTTTGAGATGGAGGTGGTTTTGTTTTGCTTAAAACAGTCAATGTTCTATGTTTTTCACTAAAATGTGGAAGTTATTTTAAATGGAAAAGGGATTTGCCTAACCACCACCACACACCATCTAAATCTACTATGATAGTAAACAAGAACCACAGCTACTCACCAGCTGGTGTGTCATAAAGTTTTAAAGTAGGAGGGAATTAGAAGTAAACAGGCAGTGTTGCACCTTGGACCCCAAGGGCAGGTGACACTGTGTACTCTGTCCTCCAAGTTTGGGGCAATCATAACATTTTAAAGAGATAAAGGAAAAGTGTAGTACATAATGCACTAGTAGTGCTTAAAAGAAAATGAGATAATGTTATTTGCTTTAAAAGTTTTGCCACCTTAATTTTGTCATTTCCACTGTACTATCATCTTTTCCATGGACACATTATTGTAATCAACATTTTATCAAGTAACTTATGAAAACATTAACAAGTTTGAATATCTGGTTCATCTGAAATGAGCTGCACTATGGAATTTTCCGCAACGGATCTTGCTCTTAATTTACTTTAGTGTTCACTCATTATCTACCAGCATTTATTATATTAATTCCCATTTTTATCTGAATTACTTTTCTTTTCAAATTAACATGTATGTATGTATGAACAATTTATAGATCAATAATTTTGAAACATTGTGTTTAGATAACAAAAAGTTAAAACAAAATAACCGGAAGTAAATGGTAAGGACAAATGAGTGGCTAGGCTACATTTACTAAACCAAATGACCAATTGGACGTATTTAATAAGGTACTATTAATGGTATTTTATCAAACTTTACTTCCTAAAATTTGACCAGACTAGACATTTACACAAAAAATTCACAATTAAACTTTTAATTTTATTGAATTAATGACAGTTGGACATTTTGATCTTCCATGTTTTTCTAAATCAATGATGTCAGAAAGCAATCCAATTCATTAAAACTAAATGCATTAATATTTCAGACACATTTGTTTCATCATAGATCAAAATCATTTTCTATTCTGATGAAAATCTCTCTCCTGAAAGGACTCGGGTCATGATTATTACAAAATTAGTCCCTATCTATGGTTAGAATGTTGTTAACATTAGATTTATCTGGATTTGGGCATGATGTAAAATTCAGTGCTGGCAACATAATGTGGGGAACATATGTCAAGCAGAAAGATTGCCCTAATTACGAAATCAGTAAACTTACAGTGCACTTTTTCACCAACATCCTTTCTTGAAAATATCTTTTATTTTAAATGCTTCATAAACAAATTTAGCTAATCTACTCTGGGATGATTCGGCTATATTAATTAGGGCCATCTGGCGACCCCTACTTTCGTTGGTGGCCCAAGAGTTTTTATTTCAAAATATCCCAATTAAAAGTCAGTAAAATGCTGTTGCATATTTTCATGTCTAATTATTAAAATGATGATGAAATATATTTAAAAGTTTATAAATATATTAAAACTACAGTTGTTGTATAACATAAAACGGCATTTTCTGTATGAAAATAAATGATACCCCAGTATCATACTTGCCATATTCCCAGTGTTGGGGGGTTTTGAGGCTCAAAAAGCATGTTTTGAGGTCCCAAGGGGGGTCAGTGCACATGACCCCCCAAAAGCAATGTCATCCAAATGAGAATAAGCTATCTTTTCAAATCAGCCTATAACAAATGACTGGAAATTCAAATCTGAATAAAAGAAAATACCATCTGTTTTCTCTGAAGCATTTAATATACTCACAAAAATTTTTTTTTTTCAAATGGTAGACTTAACATTGTCAAATAACATCACCACAAACATGGTCACAAGCTCACAGAAATTAAATACAAAAATACACCAAGCTACTGTCTTTAAAATCCATTGGACAGTGGAATGTAGTTTTTGCTGCTTTCATTAGTTCAGTAGTTGGTTCGACAGTAATGCAAGTGTCATTTGTGTTCACAAATAAGCCTACACTTTTCCTCCGCGAATGTGCATCCACGTCTATGTTGGCTCAAGCAATGGCCAAAGTTGCTAAAAGTGATAAAACCTGTAAGATGGCAATGAATATCCATTTCAAAACAATGAATCTGGTAATGAAAACATTCAAGGTTTGTGGTAGTCGGCTGAGTTGCTAAAGTCTTTGACCACTGCTACTGTAACATATTTTCGAGGTTAAAGTCACACCTACGGCAGTGAAGATTAAATTTATTCTCAGGCTGAATTAATGAAAAATGGTACTACTTTATGCAAATACACAATTTATAATTTGATTAATGATTTAATACTTTTAAATTATTAAAATTCAATGGTGCAGTTCATTTCAGGTTAACCAGATATTCAAAGAAGTTAATGTTTCATGAATTACTTGATCACATGATCAAGTAATTCCAAGGAAAATATGAGAAAGTTAGGTGGCAAAACTGTTGAAGAAAATAAGATTATCTCAATATATAGCACTTCTAGTGCATTATGTACTACAATTTTCCTTTGTCTCTTTAAAATCTTGTGTGTCCCCCAAATCTGGAGGGTGAGGGACACAGTGTCCGCTGACCTTTGGCTCCTAGGTGCAACACTGTATTAGAGATTGAATGGTGCTGTTGTTCAATCTACCGAAATAATCGTGTTTTGAATTTTATATATGGAGTAAAAATCCGACTTCAAAGAAATGTTCCCGCTGATCACAAACTTTAATAAAGATGGCATCAACATTCTCATTCAATGCAGTCAGTGATGTGTAATAACATGTTTTCAAAACGCATCAGTTTGATGTACTTAACTTCAGAAGACAAATTGGGTTGTTCCATTTAGTGTACTTTACATATGCAAATTAGCCTAATGGGAAATCCCTCAACAGTGCTCAAAGGATTTGACACGACATATCACCCTTGCTATTGTGACCCAATTCATTATATCGCTGAAAGGTGTCTGTTTATCTCTGACCGCCTTACCTTTTAATTGTCTCTAAAACAGGTGTATAAACTGCCCCGAGGATAGTTTTACATGAGCTCTGAGCAAGACTGTTTACCGTTTATACATACCACAGATTACGGGCATATATCATTGCGATCGAGAAATGTAAAATTTTTGTTTTCACTAAGATTGCTGAAAATCGTGTTTTTTGAACACGACCGTGTTGGGGGGGTTTGGGAGTCCAAAACTGTGTTTTTCGCATGACACGTTGTGTTATGGCATGTATGCAGTATATTTTCCAGATTATTGCTATACTGTAATGCCATGGACAGAATATAACAATCTAATTCCCTGTATTGAAGCTATATTTACCACATTATTACTATATGAAAATGCCAGGGATAGGGCTATAACAATCTAGTTCCCTGGATCCAAGTTATATTTACCAGATTACTACAATACTGTATTGCCATGGGCAGAAAGATATATTGATAACTAATTGAAGTTAAAATTGGTTTATCGCATGGTCAGGTTTAACCAACAATGTTTTAGTGGAACAGTTTGAGTGAGACTAACAAGACTACACTGTAAATACATTGGTCCCTCATTATAATGCCAATCAGTATACTGCTGCCCCTCCTCATAATATGGGTATGGTCATGGATACCATTAAATTGGTGAAAGTTTGATTGATTATTGCTACTTAAGTTCTTTCACTTTATTTAATTCTTGGCTGATGAAAATCAATTAGTTGTAATGTGGGTCACTTTCTGACACAAATGAGACACCTGGAACCCTGGCATATCAAGTGTCTGACCTGTGAACAGCAATATGATTATGCAGGCGAGACACCTGAAACCCTGGCCATCAAGTGTCTGACCTGTGAACAGTGTCATGATAACACAGGCATGACACTGGGAACCCTGGCACATCAAGTGTCTCACCTGTGAAGAGCATTATGATGACATAGGCATGACACTGGGAACATTGGCATATCAAGTGTCTCACCCTGTGAACAGCATCATGGTACTTGGAAACCTGGCATATTGAGTGTCTCAACTGTGAACAGCATTATGATTATGCAGATTAAACACCTGGAACCCTGGTATTTTCATGTGCCTCACCTGTGAACAGTTTTATGATTACACAAGTGAGACACCTGGAACCCTGGAATATCAAGTGTCTCACCCTGTGAACAGTGTTATGATGACACAAGTGAGACAGCTGGAACCCTGGTATATCAAGTGTCTCACATGTGAGCAGCATTACGATTATGCAGGTGAAACACCTGGAACCCTAGCATATCAAGTGTCTCACCTGCGAACAGTGTTATAGTGATGCAGACAAGACACCTGGAACCCTAGCATATCAAGTGTCTCACCAGGAACAGCGTTATGATGGTACAAGCGTAACACCTGGAACCCTGGCATATCAAGTATCTCACCATTGAACAGCATTATGATTATGCAGGCGAGACAAATGAAACCCTGGCATATCAAACCTCACACCTGTGCACAACAATATGATGATGTAAGCAAGACACCTGGAACCCTAGCATGTCAAGTGTCTTACATGTGAACATCATTATGATGACAGAGGCGAGACACCTGGAAGCCTGGCATATGAAGTGTTTCACATGTAAACAGTGTTATGATGATGCAAGTGAGACACTTGGAATATCAAGGTATAAACTTTGGACCTGCAGTAATACTATACCAAAGTTTCAGTTGAATACAGCAACTGATGCAGAGGATATATTTGACTTTCAAGAACATTAACCCTTAACACTGTTGCTTCAATCATTGTCAGAAAAGCGATATCCATATCGACCCTTTCATAGAAGAGACAATAATTATGTATATTGTGTGAACATAATTTCAAACAGCTGCTTATAAAATATACCTCTTGAAAAGATTGGTAATACTTTCTATTGGAATCATGGGATAATGCTTTGTCATACAAAGAACGTCTACTGCGCCCATCACTCCCATTGGCATACTGAATGCACTTTACTCCAATGAAAGGCTCAAACAGCATGAAAAGCTCCGCTGAAAGGAACAAAAAAGTATCAGAATTTCTTACTCTGAAATGACATTGAAAGCACAATTCAAGCAGACACATGGCAATTTAAATATCTATTCAATAAATGTACATAACATAATGAAATGATATAACCAAAAATTTGCATTGTGTACAAGAAATGACTTTTTCAAAAACTGTGTCAAATGGATCAGAAAAAGTTATTTCGTTATTAAGGTAGGTACATTAGTCAGCATAGAAAATAAGCAGTGTTGCATTCTAAACGTGGGATAGTGTATTTCCCACAATTTATGGCCACACATCACCCAAATCTTGACCCATGTGTGTCCTCTAGACTCCAAGATATGGGGTACAGGGGGACACATTGTCCCTAGCTCACTAGATCACTGAATGGAAAAATCAATTTAATCATATCCTTATATCTAAATATACCAGTTTCAAAAATTTCATTTGTTTTTTACATTCTGCTATTTTTTTACAAAAATTACTTAAGAAGGGGCAGATAGATAAACGGATAGACAGGTAATAAGCAAGATGATCTCTTCTCCATTAATTACTTACGAGGCCTGTCAAAAACTCCTTGATGTTCCTTAAAGAGTTCTGGTGAGGCAATGCTAACAACAAATTTCTGTCCCATCCAGAAAGAGGCTACATCACCAAACTTTTTGTGAAGGTCAGTGAGAAACTCATGCAAACTGCCAGCTCTTGAAATGTCAGCCAAGTTTCCATCCCTATAAAAAATAAAAATGACAAAAAAATAATAAATGAATTTAGAACTATCTACTTTGTACTATCTTTTCCACTTCATTTTCTTCACATTTTTATTATAAGAATAGTTCAAAATTGTTCTGCTGACCTCTCTTACCAACTATGGCTTTTTTTCTTCCACAAAATTCATAGCTTCAGACAAATGAGAGTACACTGTTAGTTCTGACGATCTAAAGAATGCACAACGTTAGAACACTGGGGGGTCCAAAGACAACCATTTGAAGATCCAGGATGCATTGAAAATGCTTACTGAGAGCTCTGTATTAATGTACAGAGTAGACTTTTTGACAATTTATAAATCAGCTATGAAAGTTATACAAATTATGTGAAAATTACAACATTCATGGTTAGTTATTTCATCAACTGGGAAAATAAAAGCTGTTGATAATAACTCATATTTCACAATTTTGATATCTCAATCTCAAGTTGCTAAGACACTTAAATCAAATAAAATAAGAACGCAAAATTTCTTAGAGATTAACACTTCAACATACATGGATAAATGACAAAGGTGTTGTATGAAACTTTGAAATATTAAACTTACTCTTTGGTGGTTGGATCAAGCCCTGGTATAGTAGTTGGCTTACTGGATCCCTGCAGGAAGAAATTAAAATTATAAGAAATATTGAAATATTTAATAAACCTCCTGCAATAGATGGGTATAGATTGTAAAGAATTTATGAATATATAGATCAAAATATTCAATACATAATTTTCACCAGACACTGTTCTTTGATTCTCTTTCATTTGCAAATTATATGTAGTATCTTCAAAGTAGCTATACAAAAATGTGTATATGCATATCAATGAAATTTAACCTTATTTGGAATACTATACTGTTCAGAAATGGTATCATCCACACTGACATATTATTGAAGGAAAGTTATCAAGAGATTTCATTTCTACAACCTCTATGCCTGTACCTGTTTTTCATGGGATTTTTGTTATGAACCAGAATCTAATACTAGGGTGGTAGTCAAGTACACAGAAAATGAGTCAATTTAAAGCATTTACAAATATAGCAGTTTCAACATTGTTTAAAAATAATAGTAAAATAATATGGCCCTGTTGGGCAAGAGGATTTTGAGTCAGGCAAGTGATTTTATTAAAGCCACCTGCCCTGGGCTAGTGTCTAAAAAAAAATTTCTCTCAGCACTGTAATAACTCTGGACATAAGAATGAGTTATTATTTACTGGACTGTTATTTATGTAACTCCAAATATAACATTATATACCAAGCAGCCCTGAACATAGGATTGGATAAAACATTATATGCTGAGGAACTCAGGATACAAAGACCATCAAGCTATTCTCCACCACATTATTATTTTCTGACATTACTGGCCATGGCAGATAACAGTTAACCATACAGCAAATAATTCAGTGCTGAACAGTCTCTATACAGCATGCATTAGGCAGTTCACATACGAGTTCAAAAGCCATTGGTATGATAGGCAGAGCAGTCAGTATTGCTCTTGCCGTAAGCAAAGTCCATGTTGTATGACAGCATGATCTATCGATATACACTATGCTACCAGTTAAAGTTCCAGATATTCCATCCACATTTGAAATGGTAGTACCTGATCACTTTGAGGACACACACTGAACTAGACCTACCATATATACTCACGTATAAGCCAGGTCCAAATGCAAACAACATAGACCCTGATCTGCTGTCACAAAATGCTGATTAGTCCTTACAAACTGCATAGACTCAGATCTGCTGGCGCAGTTTGCAGTTGGTATCGGCTTATACGCGAGTATATATGGTATATAATCAAATGCAACCAGAACTAGTTTTGTTTCAAAAAGTCATGAACCTTGATCAACATCTTCATGATCGAGTTTCATAGCATAAGTTGTATGTTATGTGGTGTTCACAATAAAAATACCCCACTGAATTTTAAAAAATGCAATTAGTTCCAAACCACGGAGTAAAATACCCAATTTATTACATTCTTTTTTGGATCAGTGGTCAATTCTGTGAGGGAATGCTATTTAGCGATTAGTTTTGGATAAGTTTTAATACAATGGATCTATACTAAAGGGGTCTTGCCTGCTGTCTGTATACAAAGAGCAAGCCACATACTCAAATTCATTAGTTGCGAGCCACCTGAAATATCTGAATTTGTACGGGGTGAACTGTCCACCACTGAATCTGTCACTGTGAGCATCTCACATAGTCAAGTACACAAACCTGTTGGTATAACGGTACTAATTGTGCAAGCCAGGGGAAGGGGGGGGGGGGCAGAGATTAAGGTGTAGGGAAGATTGAAGATTGTATTCAGAAATAAACGACAAAACTTGCTGTGATTGGTGCATTATGTAAGAGTTGCAGTTTCTGTCAGGCTTAAAAATAAGTTGAGTCTCTTGGCAACATGTGAGATTATGTTAATTCATATCAAGATCATGATTTGTATTTTTATGATTTTTTTAAAATGCGATACACATCACTGAAAATGTATATGTTGTGACTGGATAACTCTTACCCCTGTCTAGTTCCAGCAGAGTTATCTCTCTTAAGTGCAGGGGAACCACTGGTTCTGTCCTTGTCAATTGACAATCTTACATTGCTGTCTATGACAGTGTGTGACATGCATGCTAAAGTAGGATAGAAGGTATCTTTATTTCACCAAAGGTTAACATTAAGGTCTATGGAAATACAATTGGTACCGTATGCTTAGTGCTTGCATATAACAACATATATGCAGCCGCTCTTTAAATAAATGCACTCTGTATATGATGTCCGGTGCGTTACAAATAACGGAGTGAGGTGGCAGCTCATGCACGAGAGAGCTTGTTTGAAGTCGTGTGGATCACCTGTACACATATTTTATAAACCTCTAAATGAACTGATATTGCAAATATAAATACAAATACTTACAGGGTATAGATATATAACGGCAATAAGGAGTGCCAGGACGAATGTCACGGCAAATATTGCGTATTCCAGCATATTTTAATGCATTTATTGCAATAAATATCGATATACTCAGTATGCTGAGGTGGAGCCTTAGAACAGTCTTACAAAAAGAATACCTGCAACTTCCGCTATGATAACAACAAATATTCCATCGTCATATTTTCTTTTCATCAACTTCTTTCTGAATTTCATCCAATTATTTTAAGTACATCACATGTTATATTCTCTTAAGTTACTAATCTAATTGAAAATATAAGTATTACTTCATTTACGCGCATTGATATATGAAATACTATATATGTTCCGTTAGTACACTCGGGCCTTTTCAACAATGATATCAAAATTCAATCCCTCCATAAACAACCTCGGCTTTTTCCGTTGAGTTGAGAGAGAAACTTATTTCTCGACTTGAAAGAAATGACCCAGCAATGCACGGATTGAGGTAGCTATCAATCGGAATATCTTCGTTCTTTTCAATCGTTATTGAACTATGTGGAAACTCTAGTACCCTATGCAGAACATGGATCTCTTCAGAGATGCTCAAATATTTTGGTTCTTTTGGACGGAAATATTCGTAATAACTGCTCTTTTAAGTTATAAACATTGAGTTCACTTTTTTTTTAAAAAAAGAGCTATAAAAAATTGTTCTGCTTGTATGACAAGATGGAATTAAAAAGAGTCTTTAAAAATAAAAAAGAAAGAAATTAAATAATAATGGGATGAGATTAATACATACAAAGAAATTTATCATCATACAATATTTTTTAGGTCCTTCCGTATTTACTGTTACCGTGAATTAATTATTAATATTGGAGGTCCAAGTCTACGTCAAAGTTATGTGTTTAAGTTTTTTGTGCTTTGTCTAAAGATAAGCATCAGATTTTGAACCAAATTCATTACTGTACATGAAGCATCGCTGAGAATGATGGATCAAATGATCACATGTCAAGGTCACAGGATGCGGGTGAATAATTGTTTTGGTGTAAATTTAAGCCAATTTCCTGCTTCCATAAATGGACTGCATTAGGATTTTACGAACTCGCCCTCATCTAGAAACTGCAACAATCAATCTTGTCAATACTACAAAATTCTCCTTCAAAAAATCACCGCTGTGGTTATTAAACATCCACTCTACACAAATACTATTTAGTCTTTGACAATCCAAAAATGTCCTCTACAAATCTTTTCCAGAGTAAATTCAATGAAATAAGGTCATCCAATAGTGACCATACGTCCATGTATAAAGACGGTTCGAGAGATAGCTTCGAAACATCAAACCAATCATTTAAGAGTGACATCGTTTATGTCGAACAGATCGCAGAGATGTGGTATTGTGTCGCTCGCGTATAAGATGCACGTACCTGACCCATGCATACCTTCCGAGGAGTTAACTTCGACCGGACTGTGAACCTTGCCAGTTTTCATTTCAGTGTAGCTCATTATTGTAGAGTGTAAAGACTCTCACACTGTTATACATATTTTTTTTTTTTAAATATCAACTAGATTTTGCAGATTTTTGATGATATACCACCAAAGAATATCTTGAATTTTCTAAAAGAATTGTGGTTTGCATACAAAATTTTAATCTTATAGTTTTAAAGACATTACCTTTTTAACCTTTTTCTTTAATTTTATACCCATTTTAAAGAATTGTAACATACTAATTTTATACCCCTTTTAAAGAATTGTAACATACTAATTTTATACCCCTTTTAAAGAATTGTAACATACTAATTTTGTTTCTCTTATCTTTTAAGATACAATATTTACTTTTATTTGGAAGGGTTTATCTTTCCAGAAGATTCTAGTAATTTTAACCTTTAATTGTTTACAACCTTACTTTGACTCAGCACTATATAGCCAGGAATGTGCTGATGTGCCGCTAAACACTGTACCTACAGTCATGACGATATGGTTGCTGGAGAGACAATAAATTTACGTATTGTTGTTTCAGTATACTTTGTATATACATATTACTGCAAGTATAAAGGAATTTGGGAAGTTTATAACCTAAAATTGTAGTTTCTGAGTCATCATAAAAAGTGACGTCATCTTTTTTGTCCCATATTGATTCTCTCTTTCTCTCTCTCTCTCTCTGGTTAAACAAAACATCTTATGTTGACTCTAAAGAAACTCTTGCACAAAATTCAGTTTTACCAAGTGCATAATCTTACATTTCCAATGATAAAGTTAGTAAAATACAAATATCTCATCCCGTAATACACACGGAGTTTTAGTCGATATTTTGTACACATGTTTGTTGTTACGGCTAATATTTGTTTACATATAAAGTAAACTTTATTATATATAATTTGCTATATTTTACATTAATTAAAACTTTGCTACGTACAAGATTCAAGACATTGAGTGATACCTAATGATAGTGCGATCCATCATTAGTGTAATGAATAGCATTTTGTTTGCGATTTCAAAACATGATATAATAGAGAGAGTTGTTCGAATTTGGCCAGTATGAGTTCAACAGGATAAAGGGTGCAAATGAAGAAAACAAAACTGCATATACGAGAAATTTTAAATTTTAAATAAATTTAATTTTAGCATCACATCTTTACATTCACTGGCTTGGACAATGTGGAAAATGTGCTAATTAACGTAATCATAACATAGAAAACTGGATGAGCACAAAAGCGTTCCAAAGATTCCATGTTTATGAGCGTGTACAGAGAAAATAACTTTTTATCAACATACAGACTGAAATTTCTGCAAATAATCTTTAGAGGAAAATTCCTATCTTGTAAATTCAAAGATGTCAAGTCAGGAAAATAGAGATAAAAATATATATATTTTTCTATTTATTTACTATATATACTGCATGAGGTAGAGTGGACCGTATACTTCTTGTATCCTGTCAAATATATCATGGTTATCTGACGCATCTTTCCCGTCAGCTAGGACAAAGAGGATTAAACATAAATGTAAATCGCGGGAAGGTCTTCATAAAAATGTTAGATCCACCCCTGGAGTGTGTAAATACAATTGCAGAGTACATAAAATGTTTGCCTTGCAAAAAAAAAACAAAAAAAAAAAAAAAAAAAAAAAACACGAAGTTGTCCTCTTTTCAACTATAACTTGATGTTTCTTTATTCATGAAGCATTGTTGATTTATTACCACGTACAACGACGGGCATTAAAAAAGTTATGAATATTAGTGCGCTGTACAACAAAGTTCTTATTAGTGAACATACGTCAGTGCATCCCTTCAATGTACTTTCCATGCACATCTTTCTTAGTCTGATTATTCAATTATTAGATGCCATTTCGTATTCACTTTTTGGTATGTTGTTCATACACTGTAAAACTGCACTTCCAACCGCATGGCGGCTTTCACATCGTCTGAACAACAGCGAATTATTTGATAACGGGATTCGACCAAAAATCACTTGGAGATAAATCAGGGCTGTATGGAGGATGTGGCAGAGTTTGGATACTGTGCTCCTCCAGGAGCTCAGTCATGACGGCGGATTCATGCGCCAGTGCGTTGTCATGGAGTATATGGATATCTCAGGTACCGGTGTGCAACGGGTGGTTCGGTAGTAGTTCCATAATTGTTGTGAACACTTTAGACTCTTTGGAGGCATGCAAGTGTCCAGTGATACTAGCAGAGTCAGGCACAAGTGCCTGAACAACTGAGTTGTTTATTCGAAAAATAATGCATAAATATAAAACTCTCGATTGCAGTCACGGAGCGAGGGTTAGAGGCGCCCGTGGGCAATGTTCTTTAGTGGTGCCCCTACTTTGCTACAAAGAACAGTTTTAATGACAGTTGTCAACCTCCCTCCCCCTTCCTAGATATAAGTTTTGTGAAGAATTGCCCCCATTACACTAAGGTGAAGGTAAAAGGTAAATACAACTAATATTTCAGCTAAAACAAAAAGCTCCCGACGGCGTTCTCTTCGCCTGGGGCCCGGGAGCAATTGACCCTCCCTACCCCCAACCCCTCTCGCGCCGCCACTGCTTGACTATCCGACTTCGTCAAGCGATTTTGGTCTGTGCTCGTTTTCTTCGCTCCAAACATTATTATTTTGTCTTGAGTCGAGTTAAAAAAAAAAAAGTAAATCCGTATTTCATCACCTGTGACACTCTCAATGAAACGTCGCTGGTCACCCTTTTTCTTTTTGGCGAGTAGTTGTTTCTTTAATATATTAAAACAGCTGACGAATTAATGCCCGTGATAATAGAAATATATTTCACTATATATGTAGCATCTTCATCAATTGACCTCTTCGCAGCATTTACTTCTTGCTCGCTAGTCAGCTAATTGCAGACAACGGTCTTCCAGAACATAAGTCATCTTCCATGGATTCGCGACCGTCTTAAAAACGACTAAAAATTCTCGAAATCGTGTGATATGACAGAGAAATATATCGGCAAACTTCATCCATGTAGGCCTTAATACCAGTCGGAGAGTACCCTAAGAGCGCTCGGATTTTACATTATACTTTTTGATCAGCAGCAGAATCGTTCTCCTCCGACATTTTTAGGTAAAAGTCGTTTATCTTTGAGTCGTTTACCTTGAAATGATGAGTGTTGATATTACTGGGATCAACAAATCTCACTTTCAAAGTTGTCCCTAAGCCCTGAAAAGATTATGGTGCCCCCCCCCCCCCACCCGCCCCAATATGCAACTAAAAAAAAAAAAAAAACTTAAGTTGTGTGTCATCTTGTGTCACTTTGGCGCTTGTGAATAGAAATGCTGTAAGACTTTGATCAGATAGTTCTTGTGACTTTAGTTTAGATGAATTCTAAACGGAACTCTGTTTCCGTTAGTCATTATTAAGGTTATCAACACACATGAAGAAGAACTTCTATGTGAACCAATTTTCTAGTCACAGAGCCAAAACGCGCCCGATATATATCTGGCATGACGTAAGTTACGTGTCACAAATTTGATTGGTGTCCCATGGCAACCCACGAGGTACAATCACGTTCCCATAATTCCTGAGGTACAATTGCGTTACTTGCCTCAGCAACCGTTTGATCCCGAGTTATTGAGCTGAATATGGGTTGCTTTTGTGGATGTTTTCGCGGTTTTCGAAAATCGGTAAGTACTAAAATATGTTTTAAACATAAATCTTTGCCTTACTATTGCGTTTTATTGGATGGACGCAAGAGATGTTGAAATTTGTTCGCAAAAATGCAGACGATACAAAGCAACATCACACGATTATCCATGGGCGATGATATCTAAAATGTATCATTAACTTCTAAAGATATCTTACAAAGAAAGTTAAGATATCTTTTACAATTTATGAATATATTGTATGTTATAGCTTATAAAGTCATTATAAGATATTTTGTAAGCTTTAACATATATCTTTTAAAACAATTCGAATTTAGATATGTTATATTTTCTATTCAAAATACCTATAAAGTTAATAAGATATCTTTTGATAAAGTTTGAGCTATATGGACTTAATTCATATTATTATTGTACATAAAAATAATGCAACAAGTTAGTAATATGATTGTGATAAATATTCACGATTGTTGGAGGAATTCAGATTTATTTTAATGAGGTGTTGGGAATCAAGATTGAATAGGAAAGCATGAATATGAGGGATATGAAATAAGGGGAGATTATTCAATTATACCTCTGCATTTGTTGTTATCTTTGCGTGTTTAGAATTTTATTATTTGCATATTACCACATAATAATTTTATCGATATTGAATTTGATGTTAAAATATTTTCACAAAGTTCCTTGATCATGGTATATTTGCAGTGTGGTGCATTGATAACAAGACTGCGTGGAAGGCTGGCTAGGAGAAAAGTTGCTCCTACAGGAGCAAATCATGTAGGTGAGTACACTGCAGTAATAGTTTTGTTGTATGGTGAATAATATAGTAGGGTTCTGTGAAAATGATGATTTGATGTTTGCTCTACAAATCTCAGGATGTAGAGAAACATCACATGCCCTTCCATGTTTACTTGGAATGACATTATTTTTCATTAGTAATAGGAAAAGCATGTGGTGTGAGAAGCGGACAGCTGATGAAAATGATTGCTTTCATGTGATCAGGAAACATATTGGAAATAGCATAAAGTAAACTAATATTGCCTGTCCTTGAAATATATACACAAATGTTCACAGATGTATGCATTACTTTTTCCTGAAAGTGAACTTACAAATTTTTTTAACAGCTTCATCTGATCCAATATATATATATATATATATATATATATATATATATATATATATATATACACACACAATTTACGTCTAAAGTTCAGAAAGTAAATGCGACCATACAGAGCTATACATTTTCTACAAGATGGACATCAGAAATAAGGTCTAGCTGTTCAGTTTCTCAAACTTTGACCGACCTTCATCATTTAGATAATAAAATAAAGAAATTGAATGTTCTTTAAACCACATGTAGGATATACACTTTTCTTTGTTTTACAACAAGGATTATCAGTGAGAAAAATGAGGGCATTAACATGCCTTGAAACTTTAAACCCTGTGCAAAATGGGAAAATCTAGAGCTGGACCACAAGACAAATTTGAACATTCACACATTTCCTTTTTCAGTTGCATATGATAATGAATACATTTTTGAATAAAATGGTTCACTAATATTTATGCTATGTATAAAAATAAGCTAATTGTACCTATTTTGCTTTTCCTCAAACTACATTCCTTGAGTCAGTAAAGTAAAGTGTAGATTATCCTGACCCATCACGAGAAATAGATTTTACCTGAATAATCGGTCATCCGGATGATCACAGATTCATCAAAAAGTAGAACTGTGATTGGAGATATCTAGATTAAATGGGATTAAATTGTTGCATTTGTGACTAAACCGGGATTTAGTGTTTCTTTAGTGCTGATTCTGACCCCAATTGTACGTTTCCCTATATGTATCAGTAATTAAGTAAATATTAACATCTTTTTTTATATAGACATATGACATATTTTAGAGCAGAAAAATTAAGAACAATAAAAATATTAAGATGCTTTGAATATATACAATACACTTATCGGAGATCTACTTGAACTTTCCATGTTTGAATCATAAAGGGCTTTAATCAAGGTAAATTCGATTGACATGGGTTCTACTCATACCTGTGCCAGTAGATGTTTAACTTGTATCACCTGATAAGTCACCATTGATCATTGATCAATAGCTAATTACACTGGCTTGGACTACAGAATGCCTTTGATTGTACCATTATGAGTCTTTAATTATGCTTGATAAGATTGGTATTTCTGTATGACAAATTACATATTGCCATAGCTGCACTCACTTGGCAACACTTAGTTTGAGAATAAACTTGCTCTCTTTGTATCTTACTATCTTCCTCCCTCTCTCCTAATTACATTTATATTCTAAAAATATAATTCAGTTATTCATAATACCATTGTAATTATAATTCAGGTAGTATTTAATTGTTTGTTTCTGATTTCTTTTATTATATTCTATGTTGGTGTCATGATCAGCAAATTAGTTTCATTTAAAGATACATTACATTGCAATTAGTAAAAAAAATTGGGGGACATGGTAGTAGTACATGCAATTAAATAATCTGGATAATTGATATCCACATAATTCACACTAAAGATTAATAGGTACTTGGAATGCTTCTTCTGACCCCAACCTTTTCAATATTAGTTCCATATCCTCCTTCTGTCAAAACAGCTTACTTTCTCTATCTGAATTTGCCTCTTAATGTTGTGCTTTTGGGGGGATAAAGTCTTTGATTGTTTTCAGATGTAGACAAGAAAATGCTGTAAGCCGGGACTGAGTGATTCTTCAATTGATGCCAAATATTGGAGTGATCAACTGATGTTTGAATTGTCAACATTTTACTGGATGTGGATTGAAACATACAGTTTTAGGGAGGCTAATGTTTGCTTTAAGCTAGTCCACAACCCAGGGCCCCAGAATAATGAATAATATATTCTTTTCTAACAGCTGCATCTGATCCAGAAAATGAACAACAGAAGGTCCCAATCAGTGAGCCCACTCCTTCCACCACTTCAGTGACTCAGGAGGATCGTCCAACTTCCAAGACTCCTGAGGCACTAAATAGTGCGTATTAAATGGTTCATGTGTTTAAAAGCCACCAAACAAAAAATACAAAAAGAACAGAATTGCGAGTGTAACAAGTAGCTCCAAAGACTGATGGCTGCTTAATACAGATTTATTTATTTCATTTATCATTTGGTTGTGGTGATCGTAATATGTAGGTTTATGATAGAGAGGATTCTTCAATAGATTTACTTACTATTTTTAAGGTTAAATTAAAATACAAAATTTATAATATATAATTATATTTTATTAAATTTCATATACTATGCAATATAAAATTGATGAAAAATCTCTCCAAATCTAGAATTGTTAAATTTAGTTAATAGGAAAAAATGTTGTGCCAACATCTGATATACTGTGTATTGCAGTGGTGGTGGAAGAACTCGTGGAGTATGAACTCCACAAAATTAAAGCATTAAGCCAGATTGAAGACGACAATGTTGCAGATGGTCTCATTACTTCAGATGCAACCCTTAACGAGATTTGTAAGTGTAACTTCTATTCTATATGGTAACCCAGATTGCATTGTGAGTAACAGTCCTGTGTTTATTTAAGGTCCTTTTCTGAACTATTACTCACGTAGAACAAATTTATAAGAATAATTTGTGACAGTTCCTTCAAATTCTTGTCTTTTTAACTGAGTTGCTTTTAATATTTTGTTCTTACATGGAGTAACTGGCACTGGCTTAACAAGATTATCTGTGGATCTATTTAAACAGGTAAACAGTCGTAAGGGATTACTCATAACCACCACATGTGGCTTCAACAGAGGTAAACATGAATTATTAGACTGCACTACGATTATGTTTGATAAATTATCATGAGTTTGTTATACTTGTAGATGAAGCTGTTCGCAAGGAGAGAGAAAGTGGAATGCCCAGGGTGGATTGCTAAACAGCCACCAAAACCCCTCAAAAATAGGTTAGTGAATGAATCTTAATGAGAATACATTTGAATTTGTTTTGGAAGTTTTGTTGCAAATTTGTATTTTTATTGGCATGTAATGAATGTAGATATTGCTGCAGCATGGAGGGCAGTTGTAGTGTCTTCAATATTGAGATTTATTTATTGAAGTTTTTGTTTTTTCAATTCATATACTCTAATATGCGTTATAGTCCAGTTGGCAAGTTAGACACAGTGAGTGTCTTTGAGCAAGCCAGTTCTTGTTGACCGTACATAAAGAACATTGTTTGCAAATGTTGTTCTTAGCTTGAGGACTCGCATCACCTCTAAAGTGGAGGTGGAGAAGAACAAAGATGGTGCAACATTCTAAATGTATTGTTATGCGATAGCACTGGCCAATAACTTGGTGGCCATTCAATGACTTACTGGGCTCTTTGTGGCCGATAAACTATCAATTGAATAAAGGCCCAGTTAAACTTAGACCTAAACTCCAAGAGGTTTCTGTGATTTCCTGATGAAGTGGGGAATCCTAACTATAAGAATGGGACTAGGGATGAAATGCAGACTCCAGTTTAAGTTTCACTTAGTTTATTAACAGTCATAAAGTCATATGGCAGTACAAATTAAAAACCCAAATAACAGGTGCATTACTTCCATATAATGACTCATTGACTTGATATCACAGTGGTAGTGTGCATTTGGACAAACATACTTAATTTAAATAGTTTGCTATGATAGAATTTGTTATTACACATTTACAAATATCTTGAAGATGACAACATTGCAGAAGATCTCATTATTTCCGATGCAACCCTTAACAAGATTTGTAAGTGTAACTTCTATTCTATATGGTAACCCATGTTGTATTGTGAGTAACAGTCTTAACTGTGTTTATTTAAGGTCTTTTTCTGAACTATTACTCATGTACAACATCTTTATAAGAATAATCTGTGACAGTTCCTTCAAATTCTTGTCTTTTTAACTGACAGTTGCTTTTAATATTTTGTTCTTACATGAAGTAACTGGCCAAGGCTTAACAAGAGTAACTGTGGATCTATTTAAACAGGTAAACATTCGTAAGGGATTACCCATAACCACCACCTGTGGCTTCAAAAGAGGTAAACATGAATTATTAGACTACACTACGATTATGTTTTATAAATTATCGTGAGTTCGTTATACTTGTAGATGAAGCTGTGTGCAAGGAGAGAGAAAGTGGAATGCCCAGGGTGGATTGCTAAACAGCTGCCCCAACCTCAAAAAATAGGTTAGTGAATGAATCTTAATGAGAATAAATTTGAACTTGTTTTAGAGATTTTGTTGCAAATATGTATTTGTATTGGCATGTAATGAACATAGATATTGCTGCAGCATGCAGGGCAGTTGTAGTGTCTTCAATATTGAGATTTATTTATTGGAGTTTTTGTTTTTTCAAGTCATATACTGTACTATGCACTCTAGTCGAGTTGGCAAGATAGACACAGTGAGTGTCTTTGAGCAAGCCAGTTCTTGTTGACCTAACATCAAGAACATTGTTCGCAAATGTTGTTCTTAGGTTGAGGACTCACATCACCTCTAAAGTGGTGGTGGACAAGAACAAAGATCTTGGAACATTCTAAATGTATTGTTATGGGATAGCGCTGGCCAATAACTTGGTGACCATTCAATGACTCACTGTGCTCTTCATGGCTGATAAACTCTCCATCGAATCAAGGCCCAGTTAAACTTAGACCTAAACTCCAAGAGGTTTCTGTGATTCCCTGATGAAGTGGGCGATTCTAGCTATGAGAATGGGACTAGGGATGAAATGCAGACTCCAGTTTAGTTTCATTTAGTTTATTAACAGTCATAAAGTCATATGGCAGTACAAATTCAAAACTCAAATAACAGGTGCATTACTTCTGTATCATGACTCATTGACTTGATATCACAGTAGTAGTGTGCATTTGTACAAACATACTTAATTTAAATAACAGTTTATTATCATAGAATTTAATATACACATTTACAAATATCTAAAGTTTTAATGTTCAGATTTTATATTGATTTATTGTTTAGGGATAGACTTAGAAACATGGGCTAACATTTAATTATATTCTTATTGGTTGACTTCAAGTAGAGCCTTGAGAAACACTCAGTGGCTATAACAATAATAACTGACAACTTCTGCACAAAGCCTTGAAAAACACTCAGTAGCTTTACAATATAACAAATAACTTATGAAAAGAGGCTTGAGAAATACTCAGCAGAATTACAATATAACAAAGAACTTCTGAAAAGAGCGTTGAGAAAGACTCAGTGGCTTCATAGTCAAACTTGTACATTATTATTATTATTCCATAATTTCCTATTCCTATTGAACTGTAATAACTATTAATAGTTTAAAAAGGTCTGCAAGAAACACTTGACTTGACCTCAAAAGCTCATTAAAACTACTGTCTACATATAATTTACTTGATTGGACAAATATTTAAGCTAAGGTTGCTGATTTTAAAACATAAAAATGAAAGAATAAATATCCTGAAAGGTTTAGATTATACAGATGCAGATTTCAGAACTTACTTTTAGACCTGTCCAAAATTAACTATAAGAAACTTTATTTTTCCTGGCAATTATTTAAATAGACATTGTGAAATAACTGTAAATTGCTGCTTCATGGAAAAAAATAAACAAAAGAGTTACCTTTCCTGTGCACACTGCATTCTATGGATTTTGTAGTAAAATAGTAAAATGACTTTCTCACACACTGTCTGAATACACAGAACTCTTAACGTGACCCTTGGAAACCCGACCAATTCCTAGCACAGATGCTGACTAGCCCTTTTATACTCCCTGTGGAATTCTGCGTCTGGTGGGGGAAAATTCTGCAGTTCACTGGGTAGCAACTGCAGGAAAAATTCTGCAAGCATGTGCATGCAGGGGCAACCATACATTGCTACTGATAACAACAAAACCACACCTTAATTAATAATCACGATTAAAAATATATATTACTTAGCGTATTTTGGTTAGATGCTCATACATCAAATATATGTCCCAATGGTCAAAACTAGCAATATTAAAAAAAATGTTTAGGTGGCACTCTACAGTTTCATATTTTGCACAGGGGTTAGATTTTTATAGAAAAAGAATTAGCCAGGTTTTCCTCACTGGTTATCCTGGCTGTTTAAAAAAGACCTTGTATATCTTAGATATTGTCAAAGAACTTTTAATTTCCTTTATTTTGGTGTATGATTGATGGGTGCAATTTGGGTTATAGAGTATACAGCTTGGTCTTACTTAAGATGTGCACCTCTCAAAAAACTGCTAGCTCCACTTGGTCATTTTCACATCCTGAACTTCAAAGGTAAATATAAAAAAAGAGCCGATAACTTTTTTTACTTTTTATATATTTTGGAATTCATTCATTGTACTTTCAGAGGCTAGTATTGCCTACTCAGGCAAAATTCCTTTCCCTATTTTAATAACTGCTGAAAATAGTGTACTTTTGACTAATTCAGGCTGATTTTTCGAGTATTTTGGAGTGGCCATTTCTGTCTGCTGTGTGCTTAGATCATGTACAATTTCCACAAGTACAATATGTAAAGAAATTTCAGCCACAGTACATGAAAATAGCATAGAGGTATGCCAACATTCTCTTCATTGTGCATGCGGCAAATTCAAACAACTTCACCTTACCCCTGTCACTCTCTCAGAAGTACATAATATCTGTAGAGCGCCCCCATAAGCTTTAAAATGGATGATACCGTAAGCAACCATTAAGCGAGATAACTATGGAAGTGTTCCAAATGTGACAAACCTGGAAATGAGGCTGATACCGAGGATGGATTTACACATCGATCCATGGTGTAATATCATGAATTGAAACAGTTCAAAGGATGATTTATAATCAATTTATATGCGCATATGAAATATAAACAGAAATCATAACAGCCATCATTTAGCATTGGATAACTCTAGGTAATAATGAAGAAATTAATATTGATCATAAATGTTCACAACACCCACCCACCCTGTTTTCCACCGAGAGCTTTATGATTAATAAACTTAATTTTTAAAAAAAAATATTTTGAGGCTAGATTTCTTTCCCATTACAGTATTGCGCCATGTTTGTTGTTTCAAGATCAACTGTAGTTGTTAGGGTGGGCATACTCAGGGACAGATGTAAAAGTAAACTTGGCATCTGGACAAGAATCCCAAAACAGGTCACCCAAAGATGGCCAATGTTCTGTGGAACCCTTGTTTTTGTATTCAGTAAAGTCTCAGTTAGAGACATGAAATTTAAAAACTTTAGTTTTAACTTCAATGATTTTCGTACCATTGGTACTTTGTCTTTTTTCACTAATGTAAATGACATCCAGAGACTAGTCTCTGAGTATGTTTTCATGATTATCGAATTTGGAGGTTGAGTTTATTTTTAGGCTGAACTCATATTACAACCAATATATAGTCGTTTCTCATATTCTCGCGGGTTCGATAATCTCACGGTAAATCATATTTCTGTCATAAATACAATTGTGTGACACCTTTCTGTTGTTTATCGCAGCAACAGCGCAACATGAAAGTTATCGAAGAGTTTGAACACCAAATATCAAAGAAATGTTTCGTTTTGTGGTAAATTGGGAATAAACATATGAAAGGATAGAAAAAATAATGAAAATTAAATCCACTTGTATACCCTCTTTCACCACTACACCCCTAACAAACACAAAAACAGTATAAAATTTTCCCAATTTACACAAAATGGTCGTCTGCTTGTCAATGAATGTTATTGACAGCTTGTCAATGAATGTTATTGACATATCAGAATCACATGACGGCTTACCGCATCGCTCAGTCAGGTGAACAAAAGCATGGTAGAAAATAGGGACCACAACTCCATAAAATCCTGCACACTTCTTAAAGCACTAAAACTATTTTACTTTCATTTTCTTTTGCTTTTTAAAAAAAAATAAAAATAGTAATATTTCATTATTATGGCATAGTACATATGTTTTCATATCTGATAAAGTGAGAATATTGCATAATTATGAAATGTATCTATTATTTAAGCATCAAACTAACAAGGGTAAAATTTTGTAACAGTATGATCAGAACTGACTTTAGAAACATGAAACATTCAACATTCGAAGTTATACTGAACTGACCGCCCTCCACCAACCAAACACCCTAACAAATAATATATCATGTCAGTCACCTGAGTATTGTGGATATTTTTGTTGACCTTTCATTCGGGTTATTAGTCCTCTGAACCAACTTAGAGACAAATACTCATTTACCGCAACATTATGGTAAACTCCCTTTAAAAATGATGGCTGTCACCTGGTGTGTTGATGAGCGGAAAATGAACGATGATCTTTAATGACACTAAGAATATATTTGTGCCAAATTGAAATAGATGTTAAAGAATAAAAGAACAACAGAATTTTAGCCAGGTGAGAATTTTTTAGTAATATATAACAGTTCAATTAGTTTGTACCGCGAGATTATGGAACGCAAGTATAATATCATTCAGAATACTGAAGGCATGGTGGCTTGATTTCATGCTTATTAACACAAGGTCTGATGAAAGAACACAACTCCAGGAGATATTGCTATTCATGGTCCCTTTTACTGTTGTACTTCAACTGCTCTGCATAATCTGTATATTATTTTCTAAATTTCCTGTTCTTTTTATATCACCAGAGAATTTATATTAATGTTATCTCAACAATTAGTGATTTCCTTTTAAAAGGATTTTCTACATCAGTGGGAACAATATCCAAGGGAGATAACCACAATATGGGCTAAACAATATTCAAGGGAGGTAGCCACAATAGAATATAATTCATGTTAATATGAGTTGCCTTCCTTGATATAATAAAGTTGACAGGAAAAGACAGTGGACTAGTTTAGTTGGTTACTGTTTTTGGTAATACACACTATATTTAGGTAACACAGAATATGACATTAAGCCATAAGCATGGAGTGATAGAAATGACAACAAGCAATAATGGGAAACAACTGAACATTTTGCTCCCAAAAAACAAACTTATGAATATTAAAGAGATTCACTAAAATAGAGACAGAAAATTCCAGATACCATCTTTATGTGATAAGCCATTGCTTCATGATAATCCCATTGCCATTTTCAACATTTTTTTGCAAATATTTACTAAGGATATATTTCATGGAAATGATACCTACTTGTTATGTAGCATACCTACTAATATAATACTATTATAATGAATTTTTGAGACTGTCCCCCTGGATGTAATTTTTCTGGAGTATGGTTATGAATCATGGTTTTCCAGAAACATCACAATTACTGATTGTAGTTTGAGATAGGAGGATTCTTTCTTTTCCTATGTTTATTTGCTCAGATTGTTATGTGAATATATGTTTGAAATAGCTCTGTGAATTCAGTCACTTAGGGGGCCCTGGGGGCTCAAGTGGTCTAAAGTGATTGCCATTACAGATCACTCACACATCTCACATGTGCCCACGCAAGTTCGAGTCTTGCATTGACCATGGATTGGTGGTTCTTCCCAGGGTCTTCTTGGATTCTTCCTCCACCAAAAAAAGTGGCTGCCATGTATAGGCTATTATGTGCTGAAAAATGGCATTAAATCCACAACTGAGTCACTTTTAATTAAAAAATATAATTGTTGTACAGTGCTCACATAATATGATGGTACGGTATTTACACGTCTGGAAAAGGCTATGGAGTGACTACATTTGTGTTAGGAAAATATGTATGCAACCAATACAGACAAAAAGTCTGTCCAAAAACTTCAAAAATTGATAAAAATTTAAAAAATTTCTATAATGGCATGAAAATATATTCAGGACATCTGTTTGCATTAACAAACATGCCTACCTCATTACATTTGTCTCAAGTTCTTTTTGCTGACTGCTAACAAAGATTGTGTGAACTCTCAAAAGTAAAAAAATATGTAAAAATGTTTAAAATGTATATAATAGCCTGAAAATCTATTCATCTACACATGAATACAAAGAAGCTTATTAAATTAAATTTTCTACTGCTAATGGTGTGAATTAATTGTGCTAACATAGATTATGTCACAAAAGTTTTCAAAATGTGTTTTAAAAAAATTTGCTGTAATAGCCTGAAAATGTAATCAAGTACACAGAAATAGAAATATACCAGTCAAATTTGTCTACCTCAGGTAGCTTTTGCAAAATCATGCTGACAAGTTTTTGTCAAAAGTTGAATGTGAAAGAGCATGGGTTCCAATCCTACCATTGAATCAGCCCGGATATGCTACTGTAGTGTGTCCTTGGGCAAGACACTTTATTCCAATTGCCTCAGCATTAAAAAACCTGCCTGTGTTGATGTTCCATGAAACACCAAATCAAACCAAACCAAAACGTTACAAAATGGGTAAAAAATTGAAATAGGGTTGTCTTGGCCTGAAAACATAATCAGGTCATCTACATAAGGATACAAATAAGTTAGGAAAATTGTATTTGTCTCTGTCAAGTGGTTTTTGTGCAATCTTACATTTGGGATGGATGGACAGATGGAATATGGATGTACAGATGGACACAACATAAGCTTGGATAGAAGTGGGTGTGTGCAACTGCTTACACTGAATATAGAAATTATATGCATGCTAAACATATATTTGTTTGTAGCATTAGGTGGTGAATGCAATGAACATACAAAACATCATTCAACATGTATCATTACACTTTCCATTTGTACATGCAAGTATGGGCACAGTTCTTCATCTGCCATCATGTTGAGCATGTGCCATAAACTTTTTTCCTTACTATCTTAATCCCTTTTAAATGTTTGACAACTATATCTTCTATTCAAACCTGTTATATCTCCTGCATTTCCAGGAGTTCCCATATATTTTTCAAAACAGGAAACAAGATCTCCAAGATTGGAAAAACATACGGAGAGCAAACAATGTCAAATGATAAAAAAGGGTTTTAAATGATTGCATGATAATGCTTTTGTCATCTTTTGGAATTAAAAAAAGCTGACTGGCTTTATTTCAGAGACAAATTTAATCCTTATTTTCAGGGGAACATTTGTCAGAAAGTGGGAAATGGTGTTTCTCTTGAAATATTGACTTATTAGTAGTGTCTATTATTTTTAAAAATTGTCTGTAACCTTTAAAGTGGGGTGAATTCATTAGCAAATTTATCCATCTATATTATACACTTTGTCATCTTGTCAATTGTAATATTCTTTTGATATTTGTTAAATGTCACAGCATGGTGGCTTTTTCTTTCTCACTGTCCATTTCTCATTGTACATGCTATTGAGTGAAAATGATTCAATAATAATCTTTCTTCTTTTTCAGATTTTCATGCATCCATTTCTGTGAGATTTTTTCGTGTGAATCGTTACAAAAAAATTTTTTCTTTTAACCACAAGTACACAAGTTTTTCCATGATATTCCAAATATGAAACATAGTCTTTATCACAAGTTTTGATGTACAATTTTAAGATTTGGTTCCAATCATTTCAAAATCTATTGCTATGATTCCTGTGTAATTTAACAAAATATCAGATGTTGAGGCAAGTTACCTTAAGCATTTTCCATAAATTCCTAAACTGCTATTTCATTATAAAGTTGGTGATAAAATGAAGACATCTTATAGACAAATAAGCTGTACAGGAGGCTAAATTCAAAATTAGTTGCTGGACAACATCATTGCGGGAATCATCTTTTCATGATGTATTTTCTACTTGGTTGTAAAATGCATACATATATCTTTGGCATAGTTTTTGTAATTCAATTCCAAGTTTAAACCTTATCAATTTGTACTGAATCCATGAATTAAGAAGAAAATTGAAACCCCTTTCCCTATCACCCTTCCCAGTTCTGAATTGGACCTTGTTCAGTTTTTGAGGTAAATGTTCAGTATTTTATTGTTTAAAAAATTTTTAATTAATTATGGTGGAAGCCAGTGTTTCATCAGGGAAGTTATTGGTTGTTCAAGTAAATGGACAAAGTAGAATTAGAGCCAGTTTTGATCCAAAACTGGTGACCCCTCATGATTCATGTTGGCATTAATTGTTCTGTGAGTGAATCCCTTTTCCACCGCCTCTTTTTTAAGGTTAGAATTAGAAATGGTAGTTTAAATTGGGGTGGGAACATTTTTCGATTGTTAGTACTTCCTATTTTTTTTCTTAAGAAATCATGTTCATTTGCTTTGTTTGTTTTTAGTAGGGAACTAGTCATGTGGAAAGATAGATGTAGTTTAATTAGTTAAGGGTTCAATTAATCAATTAATTGAATCACAGTTAAGATCTTGTAAGTTTTGTCGCATGTATGGATGACTGGTTCTTTACTAAAAGCATCCACTAACATCTTTTATCAACAGTTGTTTTCTAACATTTTTAATTTTGTGATGAAATTCCTTTGGTTTTGAAGATAGAAAATTCATCCTTAAATTTAAAAAAATAAAAAAGTTTTCTTTTTTAAAATACTGGTTTCTTTTTTCAAAATTAAGTGTCACAGTTTGGGTGATTCACAATTCAAGAAAACTTGAGACATTTTATACATTATATATCGTTTAAAACATTCTAAAGTTGAGGGTAAATTATCGAGCATATTCATTATAAAGTAAACTCACTTCACCCTAGTATAGATATCACTTGTATCATAACCAACTTTTGACAGTCAAAATTCAATTTGAGCCTTATTTTTCGTTTCTGCATTTAAAACAATTACTAAAAATGTATGTATTTGTAAAAGGAAGTTGTTCCTTTTTTTAAAAAAAATTCTTCAGTCGAATTCTGGCTATTTTTGACTTGAGAAGTTGTTTTATTGATGTTGGCTTGATCAATATATTGATCAAAAGTTAAGATGAAATCTTTGATTACCATAGTTTGAATGGCCAGAAATCTACTGATATTTGGAACTTCTTTCTTTCTATATATATATATATATATATATATATATATATATATATATATATATATATATATATTGTTACTTTCAACTAGAATTCAAGTTATCAAAGAGTGGATGATGTTGAGTTAGCTATATGACAATGAATATACTGTATAAAATAAAAGATTTTGTTTTTGCTTGATATCTAAGCTAGGGTGTGGGAATACAAAAGCCTCCTAACAGATAATTGAATCTTTAAAGGAAAGTATCATGAGTAAATTTTAAAAGCATCCTAAATTATGGAAAATAGCTTGACTTTAAGTAAGTTGTATATGTATATATATATATATATATATATATATATATATATATATATATATATATATATATATATATATATATATATATATATATATATAAATAGTTAATCATTAAGAAAAAATAACTTTTATTAATTTTCTTGCTAATTTGAATTAAAAATTGTGGTTAATACCAGCCATGCACATGAAATGTGGTTAAGAACTTAGAAAAAAAATTACAAAATGAATTTAAAAAAAGTTTTATAAAAAGGTCTCTCACTCTTTTTCTCATATTTTTATCTGATGGTTTAAGCTCTGATTAATTCAATCTATTTTACTAAATTTATGTATTAACTGATATTAAGCAGTGCAAGAATTTTGAATAGACACAAGGATTAAACTTTGGAAACTTATTGTTCTAAAAAATTTCATTTTATATTTTAAAAAAATTAACATTTGTAAAGTTTTGGAAACTTGTTTCATTGTTGAATCTTAAAATGTGCCATTTAATGAGAACATTGTATGTTTCAAAATTTGTACATCAAAAGTTTTATTTTTATTTTTTTACTGTTACTTCACTGTATGGCACAATAATCATTATTAATAACATTATAAAATTTTGACTTGTCTCGCCTTTTATATTTTAGTAAGATTGCATTTTGTAAAATAATTGTTTTTGATTTTATACAAACAATATTGTAAGCGACCTCTACATCCTGTCTGCTAGGGAGAGTTAATTGAAGAAGTTCCACTCAAGAGGAAAGTCAACAAAATTGTTTAATGAAAGTAACACAAGGAAAAAGATGGAAATATGTCATCAGTATACAATATTCATTTGGTGTTCAAACATACATATATGACTCCAGCAATGAAACACTCTTTGCTTGCACTCTTGAATAACAAGAAATAGAGATTCGAAGTGAATTTTCAGTGGCTTGTGACAAAATCATTTCAATAAAATGTTTCAAAACAAAATAGTCTCTTCAGTGTTTGAGAAGGTAAACATAATGGTTGAAAATCATACAATTACCCTAACAGACAAAAGTGGAAGATTTGCTTTGTATTCGTTTTAACCCAGGTTACCAATGTGGTGGGAGATAACTGCAAGATAATTTGGAAGACGAATTTACTTATTCGAGTATTTCCTGATAGTTAGAAGCTACTTAATTACCAGAATGTCTGCATCTACACAGTTAAAAATGCTGACATTCAAATTATCCCAATACTGCTTCTTTAGCTTTTGACATAAATAAAATATAAATGTCCAAAACAATTATAAGTATTATTATTACATTGCCAATTTCCATTATTATTATTATTATTATTATTAGGAATTCCTATTAATTTACTTGAATATTGTTGGAAGTTTCATTACCTAAAAAGGGTGTTGAAAATAATGATTAAATTTTGCTTGCAGTTTTGAACTTGACCGCGCTCAGCAGTTATCTGACGAGTACTGTCAGTCACTCCACTCCTATATATAACCTTCGGTTTTTAATCACGTGACAGTACTGGACCAACCAGATTTGGCAGACTGCATCTGCCAACAAATCAGATGCGGCAAACTGGCAAACCTCTGTCTGCCGCAATTCTTACGCCAGCGACTGTACATGAATAAGGTTCAGCATATTTCAGCATATAAAACATTTGTACATGCAATTTCTTACTCTGTACACACACTCTGACACTCAAACTCCTTGTATTAGACTATAGAGTATTCAGTAGCAAAACAACAGTTCTATAGTAGATAAATTATGGCAAACCAATGACAGTATAACGGCACTAAACAAAATATGTTTGCTAGCGAAGTTGCAACTAGGCAGAAAATAGTGCTGTTCTATAATTGTAGTACTCGATGAATCTAGCAGCTTTTATACAGAGTCTGCATGTTTCACATATTATTGATGGCAATAAGTTCACTGGGACTCCATTTGAAATTAAATGTATATGAATCACATACCTGTAATATTTAAACATCGATGTCATGGGTCACAGATCACAAACAGAATGGCGTCCATAAGAACTTGACACGATCCATAAAAGTTCGTTCACCGCGAAACACAAGTAACCTGAAACTCCATATTTAATCTATGTGTCACGATGGTTCTATGAAATGACCACAGAATGGAGAAAAGCACATTTGGGATTAAATAAGATAATACAGGCATGCAATTTGCACATGAAACGGTGTTGAATGTAAAATTTCGAACCTTGACAAGCAAAGGTGATATAATGACCGATATAGTCATAGCTAAAGCTCTTTGACAGAGATTTCTTACAGGCATAATACATATAGGATTAGCCAACTTGTAATTCAGTATAATTTGACTCCATGGACCACAGGAAGTTTGAGAATATGGCTATGAAGGTGTGCATTATCGAAATTAGGGAGAAGCTATTCGGTAAAACTCGGTAATCGGAAAGCATCTAACTCGCCACTACCACATGATCTCCTACTGTCCAAGGTCCGAGAAGCCAAACATTTAACACAATTATCACAAAGCAAATAACATCTCTGGTCACATATAAATAGAGACTCCACATGCTGTAATATATGTAATATCCACCCCCACCCCATTATGGTGCACTGCTAGTTAACCCTGAGTCTATTACACTACCCCCATCCTAAATGTTTTAATTCTCCTGAATTTGTCCATTGAATCTTTCAAGGCTCTAACCGTAACCCTACACTAGCTTTTTCTATTATTGATATGATAGAGTCAAGACGTTGATCTCTGCATTTGGTACTTGCTTCCAAAACATTCAGGAACCTGGAACAGTCAGGGATGTCCTGTCCTAGTGCAATGAGACGGAGAGTTTCGTAATTATAGTATCGACACTTCCGGAATGGGTGGCTAGTAAGTATGAAACTTGTTCCAGGAAGCACCAAGAAGCTGTAGCGGTCAAGAAGATCCCCCCGGTCTATATCAGGGATTTGGCCTGGAGTCGAACTTGCTTCAAGGGTCATGGCAGCATATTCAACACTGAGCAGCTTCCTGTCTGCTGCCATTTTCTTCCATGACCTAGGTGGCCAATGAACTGACACCGGACCTGCTCTCAGTTCAACTGCTTCCTCCTTGTCCCAGTCCCTCCTTGCAGGTGGAAACAAGGGCATGCACCCAGCCCTCAGTAATATTCTCGCTCTTTCCTGATTTTTTGACGTTGGAGGCTTCTTAGGAAGAGATGTAGTATCTTTGGAAGAAGTAGCCGTAAGGTCAAGTGGTGTCTCCGAGGTTACAAGTTTGCTGACCATTGGCTGACTGTTGACAGTTTGCCTATCCAAGCTGGATGGTTTCAGGGATTTGATGGCTGGATCTAGAACTGCTACTGTCATGTCCAGTGGTATAGTTTCTGTTTCTATATCCTGGTCTGCCATGCCACGTGAAGACAATTCTGCAGATTTGAATGGACTGTGGTCTTCTCTACACCCTGGTAGGCTGGCCTCAGATATTGGTGAAAGAACCACCACTGGTTTCTCTGATGTCAGGGAAGTAGCAAGATGATTTCCGGCTAAGCAAGAGGTGGATAGCGGCATTGTGGGTGGAGGATTCAATGCTGCTTCAACTGCTGGTGCTGGGGAAGTTGGAATCGCCACAGTTTCCGATATCGTCTTCCTGTACAAACTGGTTACAAAGCTAGATGGGATGCCCAACTTCTGGCATACCTTTTCCTTTATGGCCTCCTCCTTCACCTCAAACCCTCCTGCGCATGGTCTGATACGACTAGGATCCAGTGGGACCATGATCTTTCTGGCTAGGCTCTCAAAGTAGCGCCTTTCTCGTAAGATGTTGTCAGAGAGATTGACCTTATACCAGGTTGAAAATCCGTGGCCTTCGGAGAAAAAGTATGCCTTGGTACTTCCATTTCCAAGCTGCACTGAATCAAACTCAATGCCATCATCCCCCACAGCTGGTGTTGTAGGCGAATAGGTCTGTGGTCCATCCAGCCTGGGCCTCTTCTGAGGGTTATCTTGCTGGCTCATATCCATCTTAAATGATACCCATCCATCAATCCATTCGTTCCTTGAACGAGTGGGGCGCCTGCACCTGGTCAACCAATTTGAAACGGCCCAACGTGCCATCTTGGCAATCTGACTCTGGTACTCGGATGGCTTAACAATCCACAAGTAATCCCTTGGATATAATGCTAGATAGAACCCGTTGGGTTCACCAAAGTAATCTTCAGGCAGCCCTTTTATGTCCAGCCTATGCTGTCTACTGGCATGCTTTTTCAGGTCACTCATCTTCTTGAAATCCTTCTCCTCTTGATGACACCATGGGCAGACTACCCGCATCCGGTCATGTGGCGGTCCAGCCAGGTGGGTCTTGAGGTCCCTCTTGGTGGTAAACTCAGATGGACATAACCAGCACTTCATTCTGGAAGGACATTAGGAGGAATAATTGCAAAACGGCCTGTCCATGGGCAACTTGGACATAGGAACGTCAGAAAATATTTCTATATTTATTTATTTTTGCGCGTGTGTGTGTATGTTCTGTCTCACCACATGGTCTTGTATACCCTACTGGAAGGAAATACTTGATGAATTTCTAAAGTATATAAGTATCTGCTGCAAGAGTGTTCCCTTTTATAGAGAGTAATCCTAGATATTGAAGAGAGTTCGCAGGAGGAATCCACCAATACATGAGAACAACAACAACCTAGTCATCCTCAATCCCGGGAAGCTCAACTCTGGTTGATCAGGTCAGAGTTTTACACAACCCATATGACTCGCGGTAGCTACCTAATAAAACAGACAATGGCGTGCGGCGGCGCCTGTCCCATGTGGCCTACCTCCTCTCTCACGTTATGGATCTCATGCGTCCACCACGCCATCCTCAGGATCCATCTAAACCGGAACACAACTTAAGAGTAGGTGACTAAGAATCAAAGGAAAAAGAAAAGAAGAGTGTTTATATCTGAATAGAAAATTTCTACAACATTTTCAGTCTTTCATTCCAACTAGAAATCCACTTTGGTAAGTGCTGTCCTCGATACAGCATCATCCTATCAATATGGTATGCTTTAGCTGGTTGCTTTTGAAATTTCTTCACCATGTAAGTTATGTCATCAATTTTCTTCACAATAATATAGGGACCCTTCCAGGGTGATGTCAACTTATGGCATACACCAACTTTACGTACAGGGTCATGCAGCCAAACAGGTTGACCCACTTTAAATGACCTTTCTCTGGCTTTTAAATCATAATGTCTTTTCTGGTAATTGGCATTTTTCTTCAGGCATTTTCGTGCAAGTTCATGAGCTTGTCTCATCTTCTCCTGCAGTTCCTCAATGTATTCCTCGGCATAAGTTTTCTTTACATCGTTTTCATGGACAGGTTTCCCAATAACAGCTAACATTGGAAGTGTCACTTCTCTGCCTAGCATCATCATCAAATTTGGGCTTCGGCTAGTACTCGAGTGGGTTGACGCTCTGTATGCCATCATCACTTGAGGCAGATACCAGTCCCAGTTATTCTGATCTTTCTCACAGTACATTGTAAGCATAGTAGCTAGTGTTCGATTGAATCTTTCCACATGGCCATTTGCTTGAGGTCTTAGTGGTGTTGTTCTTGTTTTATTGATGGATAAGAAGTCACACATGTCACGAAAAATCTTTGATTCAAAGCATCTACCCTGGTCAGAGTGGAGCTGGAGTGGAGTACCAAACCAGCAGACAAATTCGTTGACAAAGGCTTTGGTCACTGTCAGTGCTTCTTGATCTGGTAGAGGTATGGCCTCTGTCCACTTTGTGAAACAGTCGCACAGTGTCAGTATGTACTTGTTATCATTCTTTGTACAGGGAAGTGGTCCTAAGATATCAAGGGCAACTTTTTCCATCGGTTCACCGACTAAATATTGACCCAATGGTGCACGATTCTGCTTACTGGAAGGTTTACGTGCAGCACATTTGTCACACTTTTTACAGTAATCTTCAAAGTACTTTTTCATTGCAGGCCAATAGAAGTTCTGTTTAATTATTCCCAATATCTTTTCAGCACAGAGATGACCAGCAGTTGGAATGTCATGGAAGTATCTAAGAATGTCACATTTGAGCGCCTCTGGCACTACCAATTGAATCTTAGAACTAGCATTGTTGTCATCAATCCATCTTCTGTATAACATTCTACCGTGCAACTCAAGCCGATCCCAATGTCGCCATAGGGTTTTCAGAGAGGAAGAGTTTTCAGATATGCTTTGCCATTCTGGACGACCAGATCCTTCCTCCCTGGCTACCATTATCAGTGCAATGTTGGGGTCTTCCAGCTGACGATTTCTAACTTCTGATTGTTCCCATCCACAGAGCAACTCCTGGTTTTCTGAGAAAGTAGATTGTTTATCAGCAGTTTGATTTCTTGTAATAGCTCTTGATATCACTTGCATTGTAGCATCTGAACAAGCAGATTCCGTTTCAGTTTCTTTCTCAAACTGGGATGACACAGGTTTAAGTTCAATCAATGTATTTTCATTTTCTTCATCTGAATCCACGTTCCTTTGAACTTCCTGTCTTCTACAGGTTGCACATCGATTTCTGGACATTGCATCAGCATTGGAATGTTTCTGACCAGGACGATGTATTACAATCAGATTATATGTGCCCAGTTCCTGAAGCCACCTTGCCACTTGTCCAGAAGG
Source organism: Margaritifera margaritifera (assembly GCA_029931535.1). Classification (NCBI taxonomy): domain Eukaryota; kingdom Metazoa; phylum Mollusca; class Bivalvia; order Unionida; family Margaritiferidae; genus Margaritifera; species Margaritifera margaritifera. The sequence continues at coordinate 5,018,859 of JAQPZY010001683.1, forward strand.
GTTACGCAAGTTCTTAATCCAGCTTATAGCGGCATTATCAGTTCTCAGCAATATTTCTTGTCCATACAGATATGAATGAAAATTTCTCAAGGCAGTAATAACAGCAAGTAATTCCTTCCTTGTCACACAGTATGATCTCTCATGAACATTCATAGCTTTACTCAAATAGGCTATGACTCTTTCTGTTTCATCATATACCTGTGACAGGACTGCACCAACAGCAACGTCACTCGCATCAGTGTCCAGAATGAAACGTTTGCCAGCAGAGAGATATGCTAGAATAGGAGCAGTCGTCAGAACCTGTTTCAACCTCTCAAAAGACTCTTGACACTCTTCGTTCCAGAGAAAGTGTACTCTTTTCTCACATAGCTTGTGCAAGGGGCGTGCAATTTTTCCAAAGTCTTGGACAAAACGCCTATAGTATGAGCACAGTCCCAAAAAGCTTCGCACGTGTTTGACATTCTTTGGAGTGGGCCAATTATGAACAGCAGCAATTTTGTCAGGGTCTGTTTGGACACCTTCTTCAGACACAATGTGACCAAGAAACTTTACCTTCCTTTGAAAGTAAATGCACTTAGAAGGTTTTAATTTGAGATTTGCTTCTTGCAGTCGTTGAAAAACATGTTCTAGCCTTTCTACACATTGGCTGATGGCTGATGACGGGGTTATGATATCGTCCATGTAAAGAAGACATTCATTCCACTGCAGTCCTCTCAAAACACTTTCCATCAAACGTTCAAAAGTAGATGGTGCATTGGATAATCCGAAGGGCTTAACCAGAAATTGATAGAGGCCAAAACTTGTAGCAAATGCTGTCTTTTCTTTATCCTCGGGTGTCATGCCTATCTGCCAAAACCCGGAATTCAAATCCATACTACAGAACCATTTGGAACCAGTCAATGAGTCTAAACAATCATCAACTCTGGGAAGAGGGTAGGCATCTTTCACAGTTAGATCATTAAGTTTCCTATAGTCAACACAGAATCTAGTACTTCCATCCTTCTTGGTGACAAGGACAATGGGGGAGGCCCAAGCACTGTTTGATGGCTCAATAATACCTCGCTGTAACATCTTTTCTAATTCAGATTTCTCTGCTTCACGTTTGCCAAATGGCTGTCTTCTTGGAGGTTGTCGTACAGGCAGAGCCTGTCCTGTATTTATCTGATGCTGCACTCTGTCAGTCCTGCCAAGATCTTCAGGAGTCTTTGAAAATATATTCTGATATTTCAGCAACAGTTTTGCAAATGTCTCTTTTTCATCTGGTGTAAGTTCAGTAGAACTTCTCTCAAACATCTCTTTAAGATGGTATGGCAGCTGGTCTACTGCTACGATCTCGGGTTTAATTGTTACACTAGCACACCTATGAAGAGGTTGTTCCTGTTCATAATAAGACTCGCAAATGCCAATGTCAGTGTTCACATTCAAGATGGTTTCAGAGTCGCCAAAGTTAATTACTTGAACGTATTTGTTATCGGTTCTTGTATTGATAACTCCACTGAGCAGATAGACTCTCTGCGTCTCACTAACTCTGTTTGACACTTCTAGAATGCCATCTTTAGCTAGGAATTCTGACTTTGGGATATGAATTGGAACCCATGTAACAGTGTTTGCTTGAAGTTTTGTTGTCTTTCTTACTGTAACTCGACTTATCATTTCAGCTTCTCCACCAATCCAACAACTTATATCACCCTCCCCTGTTATGAGTCTGAGAGCTTTATAGTCAATTTTATCAACAAATTTAAGGAGAAAGTCTTGTCCTATAATACCTTCTTCAGTGATGTCGCAGACAAGAAATTGGTGGCTGAATGTCTTTTCATCCATCTCAACGTCCACATCAATTAGACCGTACACATGCAAATGATTCCCATTAATATCTTGTACAGTTATCGCTTGTTCTTTCAACGAAGGCCTGTCATTTACTTCTATTTTCTTAAAGACTCTGTATGACAACAGTGTAGATGTAGAACCACTATCAATTAGAAAATGCGTTTGAATTCCACCTATATGTCCAGATGTATAAAGACCATTGTCCCATTTATTTAATTTGTCACCAACTTGACCAATTCTGATATCAGATGAATTCAAATCCTTGTCTTTGTTTTGAACAGGCCCATTCTGACCCGTTGACGGTTGGCCTAAACAGCCAACGGGGTGCCGTTTCCCTGCTTCTGTTGGTTAAATTTATTATCAGTTGGTACTGCATCTCTGTTTCTTTGTTCACGCCCATAACCACCATTTTCAGCCTTGCTTTTGTTGTAGAGGGGACACTTTCGGAAGAAATGGTCAGGAGACTTGCACAAGAAGCAAGTTCTATTTCCTTGCTGACGATTTGAGTTAGCTCTGTCAGGGCCAGACAGATTTAAGCCCTTCCTTTCAAGCCGGTCAAGACGTTCAACAACTTGTTGAAGAGTTTCGTGGATACTATCTACATCTTTAGAATCAGAACGAGAACTCCCATTGGTCAATCGAACACTGGATTTCTTTTTAGTGACTTCATCACCTAACAGAGATTCATATCTCTGGACAACTTCAACTGCTTCAGCCACAGTCTTGCACTCCTTGTCAATGCAGCGGCATTTCATCTCGTATGGAAGAATTCTGAACAGCTGATTCAGTGCAAGAATTTCTTGGGACCTAGCATCTAAGTTTGAATATGCCTTCTGGGCCAACTGTCGTAGATCACCACCCAAAGCTACAATGGATTCATCACCTTTGCGTGCCCTTGATTCAAGAAGTGACAACCATTTACTCTGAGGTTGGGAATTTCCAAAGCGTTGCTGAAGCTTCTTTATGAGCATCGAATAAGAACTCTTCTCTGTTGTAGTGAGACTGATGTAAAATGTTCTTGCAGCTCCACGGAGACAGGCAGCTAATGTAAGGACTTTTTCTTCAAGACTCCATCGACCAAGTTTTGCACAGCTTTCAAAATGTGAGATATATTCATCCCAATCTTCATCCCCACCGAAATGGTCGGGTTTCATATAAAATCGTCCCGGCACTGGACCAGGATATCCACCATTCATTGCCATCTGCCTTTCTGAATGTGGCCCATCCCGTCCTCTGCACGTTCTATATGTATCATCATCTTCCACATCATGAAAACAATCTCTCTCATCTGGAGTCGACTCATCGTGCTCAACTGCATCAATGAAATCATCACTTGGTTGGCTGTCTTGAATGACATCACCTTGTCCAGACTCATTCAGCTCTTGTTCTTGTGCACCTCTAAAGCTGACCTCAGGGTCAGGGGAAGAAGCCATTTTTCTTTATCAAGTAAAGATCATAATACACCACTGATCCAAAATTTCAGATATAACAAATTCAAATTGCCACAGCGCAACAAATGGAAACAGATTCAAACATATTCACAAAAACAGTTCCACCACAAATTGAAGCTAGGTTGGGTTCGAATCACTGGATGCTGCTAAAAATAGAGCATCCCACTTCTGACACCAATTTGTAAGCGACCTCTACATCCTGTCTGCTAGGGAGAGTTAATTGAAGAAGTTCCACTCAAGAGGAAAGTCAACAAAATTCTTTAATGAAAGTAACACAAGGAAAAAGATGGAAATATGTCATCAGTATACAATATTCATTTTGTGTTCAAACATACATATATGACTCCAGCAATGAAACACTCTTTGCTTGCACTCTTGAATAACAAGAAATAGAGATTCGAAGTGAATTTTCAGTGGCTTGTGACAAAATCATTTCAATAAAATGTTTCAAAACAAAATAGTCTCTTCAGTGTTTGAGAAGGTAAACATAATGGTTGAAAATCATACAATTACCCTAACAGACAAAAGTGGAAGATTTGCTTTGTATTCGTTTTAACCCAGGTTACCAATGTGGTGGGAGATAACTGCAAGATAATTTGGAAGACGAATTTACTTATTCGAGTATTTCCTGATAGTTAGAAGCTACTTAATTACCAGAATGTCTGCATCTACACAGTTAAAAATGCTGACATTCAAATTATCCCAATACTGCTTCTTTAGCTTTTGACATAAATAAAATATAAATGTCCAAAACAATTATAAGTATTATTATTACATTGCCAATTTCCATTATTATTATTATTATTATTATTAGGAATTCCTATTAATTTACTTGAATATTGTTGGAAGTTTCATTACCTAAAAAGGGTGTTGAAAATAATGATTAAATTTTGCTTGCAGTTTTGAACTTGACCGCGCTCAGCAGTTATCTGACGAGTACTGTCAGTCACTCCACTCCTATATATAACCTTCGGTTTTTAATCACGTGACAGTACTGGACCAACCAGATTTGGCAGACTGCATCTGCCAACAAATCAGATGCGGCAAACTGGCAAACCTCTGTCTGCCGCAATTCTTACGCCAGCGACTGTACATGAATAAGGTTCAGCATATTTCAGCATATAAAACATTTGTACATGCAATTTCTTACTCTGTACACACACTCTGACACTCAAACTCCTTGTATTAGACTATAGAGTATTCAGTAGCAAAACAACAGTTCTATAGTAGATAAATTATGGCAAACCAATGACAGTATAACGGCACTAAACAAAATACGTTTGCTAGCGAAGTTGCAACTAGGCAGAAAATAGTGCTGTTCTATAATTGTAGTACTCGATGAATCTAGCAGCTTTTATACAGAGTCTGCATGTTTCACATATTATTGATGGCAATAAGTTCACTGGGACTCCATTTGAAATTAAATGTATATGAATCACATACCTGTAATATTTAAACATCGATGTCATGGGTCACAGATCACAAACAGAATGGCGTCCATAATAACTTGACACGATCCATAAAAGTTCGTTCACCGCGAAACACAAGTAACCTGAAACTCCATATTTAATCTATGTGTCACGACGGTTCTATGAAATGACCACAGAATGGAGAAAAGCACATTTGGGATTAAATAAGGTAATACAGGCATGCAATTTGCACATGAAACGGTGTTGAATGTACAATTTCGAACCTTGACAAGCAAAGGTGATATAATGACCGATATAGTCATAGCTAAAGCTCTTTGACAGAGATTTCTTACAGGCATAATACATATAGGATTAGCCAACTTGTAATTCAGTATAATTTGACTCCATGGACCACAGGAAGTTTGAGAATATGGCTATGAAGGTGTGCATTATCGAAATTAGGGAGAAGCTATTCGGTAAAACTCGGTAATCGGAAAGCATCTAACTCGCCACTACCACATGATCTCCTACTGTCCAAGGTCCGAGAAGCCAAACATTTAACACAATTATCACAAAGCAAATAACATCTCTGTTAAATAGAGACTCCACATGCTGTAATATATGTAATATCCACCCCCACCCCATTATGGTGCACTGCTAGTTAACCCTGAGTCTATTACAATATGTTTGGATAAACTCTAGTTTGGATGAACAAGTTTATGTTATCGTCACTGGGTACACCAAACCATACATGTGGTTTTATTCAACTGTGCATTTTGTTTACTATCTTTGTCTTAACTATCTGAAGTCAAAACTTAATTCACTCTTCGGGTGATTAACAATCTAGGAAAACATAAGACATTTTACACATTAGATATTGTTTAAAAATTATAAATCCTACATATCCAAAGCAGAAGGTATATTATTGCACATATTCATTGATAAGTAAACTCCCCACCCCACTCCCACCCTAGTACATATACCACTCGTAACATGATACATTTTTTGATATTCATTTTGAGCCCTTTTTTTTTTGTTTTCACATTTAAAACAATTTTTAAAAAATGTATGTATCTGTAAAAACAAAATCCTTTTCTACATTTGTGTTTTCTTCATTAGAATTCTGGTTATTTTTTTGATCAATTAATTGGTCAAAAGTTAAGATAAAATCTTTGATTACCATATTTTGAATGGCCAGAAATCTACTGATATTTGTAACTTCATTTTTCCAAATGTATTTAAAAAAAAATATTTTCAAAAAATCTTATTTGTGTCACTTTATTTTGTTATTTTTAAACTAGAGTACCAGTCATTGAAGAGTGGATGAAGTTGAGTTAGTTGGAGGAATATGTTTTTAAAACATCGCCATCCACACTTTGTATGATGAGGTATTACAGTATAAAAGAAAAGATTTTTAAATTTTAAGCATAGTTTTTTGCTTGATATCTAAACTAGGGTGGGAGGAGAAAAATATTTGTTTCAGTGTATGTAAATAAAAAGAGATCCTAATTAACCTCCTAATATACCTTATTTTGGAATAAAGTTTAAAAGTGTACAAAAATGGGGAAAATGTTTTGCCTTTCAGTTAAATGGTTTTATAAATAGTTAATCATTAGGAAAAATCACTTTTTACTAATTTTCTTGCAAATTTGAATTAAAAATTGTGGTAAATACCAGCCATGCATAGGGAATGTGGTTAGGAACCTCTCCACTCAGCAAGACAAATTCACAAAATGATTTTAAAAAATGTTAAAAAAAAATGTCACCCACTCTTTTCATCATATTTCTATTGTATGGTTTAAGCTCTGATTAATTCAATCTATTTTATTAAATTTATATATTCATTGATATTAAGCAGTGCAATACTTTTTAATAGACACAAGGATTCAACCTTGCAAACTTTTTTTTCTACAAAATTGGATTTTATATAAAATTGTTAACATTGTTAAGTTTTTGAAACTTGTATTGTTGTTGAAATTTGTAAGTTGCCATTTAATGAGAACATTGTATGTTTTTAAATTTGTACATCAAAAGTTTTATTATTTTGTTACTGTTACTTAACTGGGTATGGCACAATGACCATTATTAATAAAACATAAAAATATCACTGGTCTCTGCTTTTGTATTTTAATAAGATTGCATTTTCAAATATTATTACTTCTGATTTTATGCAAAACTATGTTTGAATAAACTATAGTTTGGATGAACAAGTTTATGTTATCGTTACTGGGTACACCAAACTGGACTTGGGAGACATGAATGTTATTTTATTAAACTGATAATTTTGAGGAACGATGTCAGGACCCAGACAGGTTCTTCTGTATTTCTATGACCCTGCCGCATACTCTGGACAGGGCAAGTGCTTTATGTCTTTACACATTTTCATTTCTATTCCATTTCTGTTTACTCAGGAGGCGCTCTACAGATAATATGTACTTTTGAGAAATTGACAGGTGTCAGGTGAAGTTGTTTGAATTTGCAATATGAACAATGAAGAGAATGTTGGCACACCTGTATGTTATTTTGATGTACTGTGGCTGAAGTTTCTTTACATACTGTACTTGTGTAAACTGGACATGATTTAAGCACACAGCTGACAAAAATGGACACTGCCATGTGCTAAAAAAATCAGCCTAAAGTAGTCAAAAGTGCATCAAAATAAAGGGAATGAAAAGTTCTTTCAATAATACCTAAGATATACAAGGTCTTTTTAAAATAGCCAACATAACCAGTGAGGAAAACCTGGGAAAATTATTTTCTTTAAAAATCTAACCCTATGCAAAGTATGAAACTGGAGAGCGCCACCTTAAACAGTCACTGAAGATGCTTTGTCAACATTTTGAAGAAGCTGACATATTCTGTAGTCAATTTCAAACATTTTCATATAAGATACATGGCATTTACTTCCAAAATGACCATAACATAGTCAATTGACTCCACCCAACTGAAGTAGCTTGAATGTAGCTTGATGACGTCAAGAATGTAGTGTAACGTCATTGGAACATGCTATAATTTGGTCTTGAAAGAATGACATTCAAGAGTGAATGTCTATGAAGTATTCGTTTAATTTTTCAATTCATACATTAAATAACATATTCTGAGCATTTTCTGAGTTGTCTACTATCATTTGGCCATGTCTAAAGTTAAAAGAAGAGAGCAAGAGGGAATAATTCCCTTAATTTTGAAGTAATAGTGCAATAATTGTCTAGCATTGCATTTAGAAAAGCAAGTTCTTGATGCTATAATTTAATTGCTGAAGAAAAAAATATATTTGTTGTAAAAAATAACTTTTTTCTTCTGTACTGGTAACCTAATTTGAATCTGTACTAGTGATTTTATACCATTTGTTTAAGTGATGTCAAGGGGAATTAACTCTTGTTGAGACCATTCATTGCATAATGAAAGGTGATTGATAATTACATCCATAATAATGGATTACCAAAAAAATGAAACAAGAAGTAGACTGCATTTTATGGTCAAATAAATAAAAACCTCATAAGTTGCCACTTTGTAAAAAATGGGGGAAGTGGTTTTCATAATAATTTCAAGCCCCTAGCTGTCTGTGACATCACTTCCTGTCTAAGATCCATCACAACCAGGAACAATTGGTAACCATGACATCAAGCTACATCTCCCCAAAGAAAACATGGCTGCAGGAAGACATAAGAAAAGACCTAGGTGCCATCAACAGTTTGTAGAGCACAGCATACCATGGAACCGCGGCGTAGGGGTATCCGCAAGTTACCCACCTAGTTCTAGTTTGCAATCTGGCTCTGTCCCTCCGCTTATAAAGCACCCAAGGTTTGATGTCTACCAAGAATCACTATCTTCCTGTGGCCAAAGTGAACTGGCATCCAAGCTGCGACCTGCAAAGAAGAGAAAAAATGAAGAAATGTTCCTCAGTGGGTCACATGAGGTGAACGGTGTTGATGACACAAATGAAAATCTGACTCTAAATATAGCCAAAGTCAATATTTGACTTATGCCAAATGCATGAGGAAATTGTAAAAGATACAGTCCACTGATGGTTGTAAGCAAAACTCAAAGACAGTGTGCTTTTGTAAAAGTGAAATGTGTCAAGTCCAATCTTGTGGAAGTGGAACAGCCTGTCTTTACAGTGAAAGATCAAGAGTGGAGGAAGAGAGGCCCAGTCACAGGAAACTTGAACAAGATGTTGGCATTTTCTTGCTTCAAAACAAAAGTTGGAGTGACTGACCTCAGATTTATCCTGTCCTGCCTCAACATTCAACCTCCTTCTTCTGGCTTTTTATATAAGAAAATTAATAAATTCTCTAGTAGTATAATATCTGTCAACGAATATGTTTTACTAGAAAATCAAAAATTTGTTTATGAGGTTAACCAACTAACACACACAGGCATTCAACCACAGACCACAGAGTTGGGGGGAGTCTGCCACACAGTCTATGGCTTTTGTCACAGAACACTCCACGAGCAGAAAACTCCCACTCTGTGTGTCAATTGCAAACAAACTCTGCAGAAAAAAAGCATGCACACACTTCAACTGCAAAAGAAATCATTGCACTGAAGACTCGATGTCCTCGAAAGAAACCAAATTAGCAAATGAAAATTTAACAAAGCTCGAAATTGCACACATACTGAAAATTGATTCTTTAACTTGTGATGCAAGTACTCAGCTTGAAAAAACTGTCAGGGAGCATTCAGCTAAGTTTAAGCGACCCATACGGCAATATACATGCTTTGTGCATGTGATGCTTACACTTCAAAAACATGTAAAACATGTCAATTTAATTGGTCCTTTCAAGGGTAAGGACAGACATCTCTTTCAGCAAAAATTGGCAACTGCTATTAGGGGAAGAGTGTATTCTGAGTTTGTATGCATACAACGATCTTTAAATTCGGAAGAAATATTTTTGGCAAAGGCAAAGGCAGCAGTCAAAAATGTTATCCCATGTTTCAGCAATAGGCATGAACACTGCCGACAAATTTCCCTTGTTTGCCTTGCCCATTTGGCATCCTATTCACCAAAATTTCTGCCGTATGGTAAACATTTGAATCTTTGTCGTGAAGACAGTGAAAAGCTTATATTGGTCTTAAGAAATTTTTTCTCAGATGTCAAACTAGGTAAAATCTCACGTCTTGTCAACACAATTAAGTGTGAAGGCTTGCACAATAGGATTTTCACATATGCAACTAAAACATCAGTATGGAGCAGAAATTTTGATGCTTTATGTCATTCAGCCCTTCATAGTTCTGTGTTTGGTTCAGGAAAGTCCATGCTCGTACTAGCTCAATCTCATGGAATTGCTTCTAATCAATCTGATCCAGTATTTCAGCACCTGGTAGAACGAGATCGAAGAACAGTAAAAGATAGAGAGAGGAAATCGGGTCTTCAGTACAAGTGTACACGCTACATCAAACGCAAACAAAAATGCAACAGAACATTTATCCAAAATTCAGTATTTGCCAATTCAACAAATAATTTTGTAACCAATAAACATTCATAAAGTTTAAAACCTTTAAATTAAAACCATATAACAGTTATCAAATGTACCTGAATATCATAGGATGCAACTCCCATAGCCCCTATGGCCTTGGCATTCACCATTGGCTTTACATGATTTTCTAGCTATATTTACTCTCTTTGGTTCAAGAGATAAATGATCAGGATTGATGCAAATTTTTGTACGGCATCTATGTGATACCTCATAATGAGATGGTAGTGAGTTTGCCATAGTTTGTAAATACAATGTTAGTCGGTGAACCAAAACAATCTTTCTTTTCCCACGAAAGGTTACATACAGTATTCCATAACCATAACGATTGTGTGAGCCTGTCCAAATGTGACACTTGTTTGTAACTTGTGTATGCCGAGCTAAAGCTCTTTTATGTCATTACTTCTTGATATGTTAATTTAGTTTTCAATATTTCTGACATAGCTGTATGAACCAAGACCATATGATACTATAGAAATGTTATCTGAAATTGGAAAAATATTAAACTTAATGACAATGTAATCTTTCTTGTGTTTTCCTTACCCATACATTTTTATTTGTCAATGCAAAAGAGAAAATACCCTAAATATTATCAGTTCAAAGAAGAACTGATATTATATTCCTTGAGGAAATTGACATTCATGCAAACATTTGTAATAAAAATGTCTATCATTACACACAGGTTTCCATTGTCAACAGTAATTATTAAAGTGCTGTGTACAATGACAAGGGACATAACTCTTCTCAAGCCTACCTGCAGCCTCTTAGATCAAATTGATTTTTGGAATGAAGAGACAAATTTAAGTTCTAAAATGCAGTGAATATGAACTAAATGAGCCAATATAAATACATACAACACATAATTTTACTCATGTGTACACATCCTAATGCCCTTTATGGAGGTGCTCTACAGATAATATGTACTTTTGAGAAACTGACAGGTGTAAGGTGAAGTTGTTTGAATTTGCAACATGCACAATGAAGAGAATGTTGGCATACCTGTATGTTATTTTGATGTACTGTGGCTGAAGTTTCTTTACATACTGTACATGTGTAAATTGGACATGATGTAAGCACACAGCTGACAAAAATGGATGCTGCCATTTACTCAAAATATCAACCTAAAGTACATCAAAAGTTCACTATTTTCAGCAGTTATTAAAATAGGCAAACAAATTTTGCCAGAGCAGACAATACCAGCCTCTGAAAGCACTATGAATGAATTACAAAATATCTAAAGTAAAAAAAGTTATCGGCTCTGTTTTTTAAAATTTACCTTTGAAGTCTGGAAGTGAAAATGAACAAGCGGAGCTAGCAGTTTTTTTTATATGTACACATCTGAAGTAAGACCAAATTGTATACTCTATAACCCAAATTGTACCCATCAATCATACATAAAAAAAGGGAATTAAAAGTTCTTTCAATAATACCTAAAATATACAAGGTCTTTTTGAAATAGTCAACATAACTAGTGAGGAAAACCTGGGTAATTATTTTTCTTTAAAAATCTAACCCTATGCAAAGTACGAAACTGGAAAGCGCCACCTCAACAATTTTAGAACAAATGAATGGATTAAAATGCAATTTGTTATGCACAAGCACAATCAAATGAGTTTAACACCCTGTTGAAATTTTTTGGGAATGTAATTTACAGCCATGGCTTCTGATAACTTACAGTCATGTTACTTGGTATGTGGATACATCTTGATGAATACAACACCAATTTAGCAATATAGGTCATTGTGACCTACATTTCATGCTTCCCTGACTTTGGTTAAGTTTGTTGTTTACCAAGTTTCGTATCTACTATTGGTTAGGGAGTCATGAAACATATTTCATGAACAGTAAAACATTGATTATCTGGGCCCAATTGGTGGATGTAGATTTAGTCAGGATAAACACTTATATGGATAATCTCATAATTACATGTATTTTTACTTGAGAAAGATAATTGAGTTAATTCATAATACCATTGTTATTATCATTGTATGCATCATATTAGCTTGTGTTTGTTTTGATTTCTGTTACTCTGTTTTACGTTGGCATCGATATCAGCAAATCAGTTTAATTTATAGATACATGTAAATTATAATAAGTCTATATGAGTGAATAATAGGTGTCCGGATAATTTGTTTTACTGTATACATCTTGGATAAAATACCAGATTACCAAAAGTAGATCAGTTTGAATTTGGGTCAATATCTTGGGTACTATTGTCCACATTGTCATGAAAATTGAGTGTCATGGTGTGTACAACACCTTTCTTTGAAAAGGAGGTCACTATTAGTCTATCACGGTTTTCTGTTTCTTTGACTTCGGTCAGTTTAAAGTCCACTATTGCTCAAAGTGTCATGCAACTTAGTGCAAACAAGCACCTCGGTGAGTTCAATACTATTCTGTGAGCCTGCCTGGGTGGAAGTTTGACATAGCGATCATGTTGGTGTCTCTGCGCATGTCCGTCCACACATTAGATAAACCTCAATTTTACAATGTGTTACTTTCTTTTATTTCAAAACCATTTGAATATCCCATTCTCTTTGGATCTGGATATAGCTCGGGGTTTGGCTTGACATGCAGGCCATGACCATCTTCTAATTACTTCTGTGATCATCTAGTTAATGACACATGAAACTGCATATCAATGTACTAACCTATAGCTCTTCTGCTGAGTGTCTTAAGTCCAATATTTTCCAAAACCTTTCGAGCACACTCATGCTTAAAGTCCTAAAGTAAGAAACAATGCTATATTCAAATATTATATCAATGTCCTTGAAATTAAGAATGCAAGCAAAATAACCAATGTCTAAAAAATCCTGAAAGTTCAAGAATTAGACAAAGTTGTGGAATCAAAACATTATTATACTTTAAGACGCAGTATGAATTTTGTGCTGATGAAGTTTTGAAAATATGGATCAATACCAACATTTGCTAGAGTTAGTAGATTATAGTGTACAGTGATTAGTCTACCCTGCGTCCCGTGTCCAGCACACACAAAAAATGGCAGGGACTCATTAGTTGTTCATATATGCGTTCCTTTGGACACAAGAAATTTTCAAGGAACAACAACATGGTTACCGTGGTTTTTGTTTAACAGGACTTTCTTTTCACTAGGCAAATATTATCTTTGCACCGGCTGATGTGGTACTGCTTACTCCGTAACAGTATACTATTATGGGATGTCAACAGTTCCCCTCATGTTTCCGGTTACAATGCCACCAAAGAAGATGATGAAAATTGACCCTAAGCAAAATGACATTGGATATTTTGTTTCATGATTCAAATTCCACTCATCAGCAGCATTTGGTTTCTTCATCTGATGTTCAGGATGCAAACGTGTGCTCAGCCTCCAGTGTAATGCATACATTACCAAAAATGTCAAATATGACACTACTAAGAGACAGATAAATTTTCAGTCGCATTGGGTTGATTGTTATCCCTGGCTTGAATGTATTGACTCTGAAGGAAAGATGTTTTGCAGTTACTGCAAACAATATCCAAAACTGGCACAGGCTGGAAATTCACCAAGTGTATTTGTCAGTGGAAGTGACAATTTCAGGATTGAACCAATCAAGTCTCATGACATGTCTGGACCCCACAAGGCCTGTGTAGCACCATATATGCATGACACTAGCCAGCATGTGCAGAAAATCAGTGAAGTCAGAGTTGCCGACACTCCACTAGGAAAGGCCCTTTCAAAACTAAATGAGACTGAAATGAAAAAAATGAGAGCTCTCTTTAACACAGCCTGCACCCTAGCCCGTTATGGAAAACCATTTTCTGATATGGAAATGATGTGTGCACTCCAGGAGAAGAATGGTGTTGAACTTGGCGTGAATTATAAGAACAGATTCAGGGCAAGAGACTTTGTTCTATCAATCAGTCAAGTCTTGAGAGAAGAAGTTAGGAAAAGTCTGAATTTTTTCAAATCCATCAGCTAAAACATATATACATGAACCTGAAGAAGCCAAATGTATAACAACCAATGTTTTTGACAAATTAAATTCTTTTAAGAAATAATTATTATTTCGTTTGTTTTATTTCTATGGATTAAGTACATACATCTCATCAAATCTCGGCAAGTGATTACTACTTTTTTGGGACCAGTGAAAAATAAGGTGGGACTAGTGAAGAGTAAGGTGGGACTAGTAAAGAGTAAGGTGGGACTAGTGAATTTTCTGAAACCACTTATCCTGGACTAGTGGTTAAAAAAAAATTTGCTCAGCCCTGATAAGTACTGTTGGATCTTGTCAGCGAGACCAGTACAAGCAGGGCTGGATTAAGACCTTTAGAGGCCCTAAGCACTGAAAAGAATATGGTGCCCACCCCCCATGTAATTTAAAAAAAAAAAAAGAAAAAAAAGGCATAATTTCTAAAAAAAATGTGGGTGCCCCTGCTTTGCTGGTGCCCTAAGTCTGCCTATTGGGTAATCCCACACCACGCTGAACATACAGTGTCAAGCTATGGTACATAATTCATGTCATGTTAAACATACAGTGGCAAGCTATGGTACATAATTCACAACAAAAGAATGTGCTTTAGTTCATAATGACATGTATATACCAACAGATAATTTGAAACACATGGATTTTGCAAATTATTGTGGTAGTGGTGGTGATGATGATGATACTGATGATGATGATGATAGTGGTGATGATGTAATAATAATAATAATAATAATAATAATAATTGTAATAATAATAATAATAATATTATTATTATTATTATTATTATTATTATTATTAATACCAGGAAGGCATACATATCAATACATAATCAAGTTGAAATGTTGGATAAAGATATATTCTTCTAAAAACATATTAAGATTCTTCAGGAATTATGAGTAAAATAAATGTTCACAATGGAGGCTGATCTATCGATCAGCATCGGTATGATGCTAAATATTTAGTGTCAAGAAGCAGGAAAAGTGGAGCTTTAAAAAGAGTGATCTTTGTAATTCTGGGTAAATATTATGGATATTTTCTATGTCTGAACCCATTTTAGAGTAGAAAATATATTCTTAAAGTACGTATTGCATACCTGTGACAGAACCAGGATTTCAAACCAGTAGATTTACAAATTTTGATCAGTAGATTGGCTTCTAAAAAGGTAGATTTTTTATCGGCATAAATTTTATGTGTTTTAAGGGGATTGAAAACAAAACAAGTTCATTTTATCACATAATATGTATTCTCTTCATATTATAATAAAACACAAATTTTGAACATGATTCAGATTCAGAATCTGATGGAAAATGTTACAATAATAGTTAGTTAATATGAGCCAGTATATTGTTAATTAAATGAAAATGGAAGAGTTGTACATCTCACAGTTCACTGCAAAGATTTTGTATAAAATCCACAGGCATTTTTAGTTTCCTTCACAAGATCACTGTCTGGTGACCACTGGTGACATTCACTGTGATTGTCAACCTTCACACTTAGCAGGCTCTCAATAGTTTTCTGGTCCAGACTTCCCCTTGAATCACTCTGGATTTTCCGAAGAATGGAGAATGTCCTCTCTGTGTCAGCATTGGAATGTGGCAATGATAGGACAACTACACTCAGTCTGGAAAGAAGTTCTAACTTAAGTTTTCCTGTTGCTGGGTTTCTAAGGCTGCTGACTGATCTCCAATACTGCTCCAAGCTCATTTCACCCCGAGGAGGAAGTTCCTGGCTTGGACTTGATATGTATTCCTGAGGCTCATTCTCAAGGGCTTGTTTCTCTTCTAGGTTTATGTCCAAAAATCTGTTGGCAAGTTTCACGACTGTAATTAATTTTAAAAACAAATTAGATTTAGACTTGAAATAAACAGTTAAAAAACACATGATTTTAATAATTTATCCCAACTTTAAAATTAAATATTAAGTAATACATTTTTAACTCGCGGATATATTTTATCTAGGACTTGAACATAATTTTTGTGCTTTTATGCATATTTTCTAGAAGTCTGAACTTCACATTAGTAATATCTGGTTCACTGGTGATGACCTTGGTTGAAACAAACTTTCCCAGAAGCTTTCTTAGCAGCCTGGTCATCTCTACATGTAGATGTCCAATCATTGATTCACCAGCCTAAAAAGACACAATGCAAAGTCAGGACCTTTGCTACTCACCTGCACACACTTAAATTCTGGTATCCAAGCGTTGTTAAACTTGTAGTATTTCTTAGTTGGTGACTTTTTAGCGTTGGGAGAAAGCGTACAGTTCGGCATTTTGACATGAATTGAAAAAAAAAATATACAAGCTGCCCTTAAATATTCATCTTAAACCATCGTGAACAATACAAGACTAATTAAAAGACATCAAATCAAAATACTTACTCAGGTGTTTCTGCCAAGATCATTTTTGGTCGGTCTCTCTATTTTATCTTCCTTCCACGACAGGTCGGCCGAGTTTTAATCAAAGACTCATGGATTACCTTTGATTCTTTTATTACTTATAACACCTCAAATAACATCCCGCATTTGGCCTTAAACTCTCCAAATTACAACAATAAGGTAATCAATTAGCCGCTTCTTTGTACACATGCTAACAATTGTAATCCGACTATTCAGCCACGCATCGTCGAACATTTCTGGTTCCCAGTAGACTGGTTATGGCTGGTTTATCTAATGTGTTGATAGAACGCGTAAAAAAACCGGGTTTAAAAAAAAAAAAAAAATTTCCTTGAAATTTTCAAAACCGGTAGATTTCGACTACTAACCGGTATGTGCGGTAGACGGTCTTTAAAACGGTATTTTTGGCCTACCGCCGGTAGAATCACAGGTATGGTATTGTAATATAATGGTTTAAAGTTTTAGTATTTAAAAATAAGAAGACAGTCCATTTCTTTGTTGTGATTATAATTTTAGAAGAATAACGTAACATATTTTCGAGGAATATGCACCCTTGTAACGTTAAGCAAATAGTCCCAACAGTACTGTATTTATTGATTATATAAGTCCATTTTGCAATCTTGGGCATTCGGATATACATAGATGTGTTACTGGTCTTTACTTTAGTGTATTTTATAGACGGGTTTCTATAAATGAATCCATTAAAAAAGAAAGTACATTATATACAGATCAGGCCTCGTATTCTCAAAACTATTAAACTAACGCGCAAGCTCAAGAACCCAAAATTCAATATGATACTTGGAGTACATCTTGGTCAGTAAAAAGCGGTATTCTAGAAGAAGGACTCGAGTTAGGGAAATTATGTAAGTGCTATGATTCTAACTTAATTCAAGTTACATACGGAGGCATGTAATCCAAAGATTTCTTTTCTTCAGTGTGAGTCTGGTTATAGAGCTGCTCTGAACATAACTTCAAATGTTTTTTTATACCGAACAACTCTGGACACAGCATGGGATGAGACACATTTAGGCAGCCAACCTGGATCAACTCAAAACATAATGTTACAAGTATATATACTGCAGCTAATGCTGGGTATATAACATTGCATATATAGTTAGCTCTCCACCATCTAAGGATACCAAACTTGGTGAATGGCTTGCATATGGGGTAAGGAAGATTCCTATTATATTTGGACTAAAAAGCTCAAAGGTCAAGGTCACTGACTGAAAGAGGGAAAATGGTTCTGCATAATAACTTGGGTTCTTTGCCATCTACAGTTAACTTTGGCTTGCACATGGGGTAAGGAAGAATCCTATCGATTTCAGGGTTAGAAGGTAAAAGGTCAAGGTCTCTGACTGAAAGAAGAAAAATGATTTCTGCACAATAACTCGAGTTCTCCACCATCTACAGTTAGCAAACCATGACTGGAATAAATAGTTTCTGCACCATAACATTAGTTCTAGATGACATCTCTCAAACAGAAATTTGTGGATGGCTTGCACTTGGGGTAAGGAAGAAGGCCAGGGCTGAGCAATTTTTTTTTTAAAGAATACATTAGTTTGTGAAGAGCGAATTTAGACATAGAAACACATAGCCGTTAAGTGTTGATTTTATCGCGTAAAACTGGTTTCTAGCAGTATATAAAGCAAACTATATATAGTATTTTTTTATTTCCTGATAAGGGACCAAGCAATTAAATATAACAAGCTGCAATGGTTCTGATTCACATCTAAACTTATTAATATTTTATTTTCTACAAATCACAACAAGTGTAATTTTGCTAAAGCTATATCCTATCACACCCGCACCCCCAGTAGCACATAGAGTAGAAGTTAAATTACTTAAATCAGAATTCAAGTATGTCATGGGAATATTGTTATGAAAACACCAACGGTTTCTGTTTAATGAAGCCACTTCAGCTAGGATAACATCCTGTAATGCAAGCACTAGAAAGATGTGAATGAAACTGTGTTAGATAAACAAGTAGCGCGTCAACCCTGCCCCTGGGCATAAGTGGTAACTTCAGTGTGTTTTCTCAATAAATGATATTTCATAAAAGAACTTCTTGTACTATTTATTAATTTGTCATAGTTTCCCTTTAATGTCTCTACAGTTTCCAAAAACCTTCTTTAAAGAAATTATTGAAAGCAGGATACAAATACCTTTATCTGTCGACTTAGAAAAATGACTGATTATTTCAGTGTATGATAATTTTTAAATGAGCCGAATTTGTCTACATGGTATTGAAGGCTGCTCTCTTTCAGTGGCTGTTCATGCAATAAACGAAGCGATTTTGATGAAAAAGGTTATTTTCTTCGTGAATATTTCATCAAGCACCAGCCGAGGAGTGACATTTTTACTTTGATGTTAGCTGCTATGCTTGTTAAAAATGGCCATTCATGAAGGTGTTGAGCTTCTATGTTATTTCTTTTAGCCCCGATGTTTCAAAAGAAGCATTAACTTCTGAATGAAAATGTTTTTGTTGCGTGTGGAACAAAAAATTTGGGACTTGTAATATGGAGTGAGAAACGCAATGTAGTCAAGTTGTGATATTTTTGCGTAAAACTGGTATCTAGCGGTATATAAAATAAACCATATAAAATTTGTATTCTCCCAATTAATCTTGCAATGCAACACATATAATATAAGTCAGTTGCAGCAACACAAAGCTATTACATGTTTACGAAAGCTGTATTACACTATAAGCTTTTTTTTTTTTAAATACATCTTTTTTGTAAGAGATTATGCAACATAACTTTCAATTGATGTTAGCCGTAGCTTTTATCGCTAACTTGGAAACAGGCATTGATAACTAGAGAGTATGCATTTTTAAATTGTGCTTCGTTCATCTTCATTTTGGAATTTGTCTACTGACAAAATTTAGAAATACAATTTTGATTCCACTCTTATTTAAATAAGTTAATATGTAAATTGCTGCTTGGCAATTCATTTAGTATGTAACAAGAATTTATATAATTCATTGGGTTATTCACCTGCTATTAATGTCCTTTGTCTTATTTTCTTATTATCTATTGTCGAATCTGGTCATAATTAACCATGTACAAACTTAATGTTTCAGAAATTTAATAGACCGAAAGTCCAATGAGTGAGCATTACTGCAATAATCTTACTGAATGATACATTAACTAAAACACCAGAAATTGTACAAGTTTTGCCAACTGAAGCAAATTAATCATGATTACACACTTTTTATCGCTTTCACCCGTCCTTTTTGTAATATTAAACTCATCAGATGACCAAACCAGTAATCCTAAATATATTTTCTAAAGCTGTTGGTCATAGAATGCAGTGCCATATGCTTCATAGAGTCAGAATAAAAACGGTAGTTCTACGGTAAAAGTAAACAGGTGTCTAGTTCCTGAGAAAATGTGTTGCATGGACATGTATATTTGAGACGCAAGTACTAAACAGGCTGGAATAGTAGAGGTTGTATATTGGATAGCGCCATGTATATTTCATTGTGTGGGAACATTTTAAGCAAACCATTTAAAAGTGACTGGGGTAATGACAAAAAATCACAGCATTTCTCGCATTCTTTTATTTTAATAACGGAATGAAACCCGCTAATACATGTATTTACATGTGATTTCTTTTACCTTTTGTTTGTTTAAAACATAATCTCTCACCCCCTCTCTCATTAAAATTAAGATAAAATAAACTTTGTATAATTTGTGAAGCATCATTTGTGACTCTTTGCTAGGCAATTTATCTTTCATCTCTTTCAATACATGTATGTGAATGCATTTTAGTGAGCGAGTCTTTGAATATTAAATGGCATTGTGTACAAATTAAAAAGAGCATTCTCCACTGTGAGCTGTAGCTGAGCCGATAGGTAAGTTCCATGCGAGGTAGTGGGCGTCCACTATTACATAATTATATTGCTTCGACTTTCAAATGGGCAATAAAACTTAATCCGTCCACTATGAGCCATGACGTGGACAATCCATGACGACCACTATATACTATCCGCAATGGACACAGCATGAAAAGGATTAAGGTCCACTGTGGGAAAGTGTTTTTTCATAAAAATACGATGTGTGTACTGTATCAGGCCAACTTATTTATGGCCAATTTTAATCAAACTTTAACATTTGCATGCAACACCTATTTCAAGCTTACTCATGAAATATTTTTGATTTTCATAGCAAACAAGGTGTGTGACAGCTGTCAGAAAGTGTGTAGTGTTGGTATTCCACAGGGTGCAAGTTTTGAGCCAAGTGTTTTTGAGACGCCTAAACTAAATTTGCTATATCTTCCTTAATTATAGGAATTTTTCAATGTAGTAAAAACTGAATTGTAATACAAGATAATTCCTATCTGAAAAATGTTTGAAATATAAAAACATTGATAAATTGCATTTTAGTGGAAGTTAAATAAACATTTAAATTTAGAAAACTAAATTTTAATGTAAAATTACATTTTCATACAAATTTTAAAAATGAAACTGACAAATTGTTGACAGCAAAGTTGATTAATCAATGGTATTTAAAACAACTGGTAGCTTGGGTCTGTGCAACTTATAACATTTTGTCCAGGGTTAGTGAAGAAAGATAGCCTACAGTGAATTTTTCAGCAAATTTATTGTGTCAGATACTCAGCCAGTTGTTAGCATAAAAAATAGCACACTCAAATTTCCAATTTTGATGGGATCAGTACCATGTTTTATAGCAAAAATGCATTACGTTTTAATGTCAATAACCACAAAAGGTGACAATATAATAGGAAAATACAGCCCCATGGAGGCTCTACCTTACCTAACAGTGGTGTTGATTTCTCTCTCTTGAAGACTTAAGCCATGTCTTTGAGGTGCTATATATCAGTGTGGTAGTATGAACTACCGGTAATTCTGGTAACTTATGGCGGGTACATTGGACATGTCTTAATGATACCTTGGTATCACCGCCTGACTAATGGAGAGCTTCCAAGCTAATCCAAGTCTTCCACCTTGTTCCAAATACCAGGAGAGACCTGAAAAGATATGACATGTTTTACTTAATCTTATAGGTCAGTACAATGTAGGTAAATAAAGTGAAAATGTGCTAGCTATGGAGATTTCAAAATGACATTCAGGGTGCAAGCACAGGAAAAACATTAAACTTGACATAGTTACACTCAGAAATGTGAAGCAATGGGCACGTATTAAAGTGATACAAGATTTCTAGAAGTATGTATTATCAGATTATGTTCAGCCAGGTAGAGGCTAAATAATTATTAAGGTACAGTAGCTATCATAAAGTTAAAGACAATGTAGGGATGGTGAGGTTTGATCATTGGTTCAACAATCAGTACATACCAGTATATAGAGAAGTAAAGTAACAATGTACTAAAAAGATCTTACCACAAGTAAGCTAATTCATGATGTAAATAACATTTTTGGATATTTCAAGTGCATACAGCCAATTATGTGCCTCATAGATCAACCATAGGTTCCAATAGATCATATATCATCAACAAAATGTGAAATTCTGATCTTCAAAACTTGTAAACAGGGAAGAACATTTACAGATGTAGGACATGTACCATGTACTTATTAAGATCAACTGTGCAAACTTAATTCAAATGATCTGTTTGAACTTTTCTAGTGTATTTGTAAGTGTGTCTGTTAACAATTATTAAGTAGAATGGTTCATTAGAATGTGATATCAGCTGATGCTACAATATCACACTCTGTCAAAGTACTAAATTAAAATATATTACCATTCATAAGAAAATTCATGATGGAAATAACATTTTGGGATATTTTAAGTGCATACAGTCAAATATGTGCCTAACAGATCAACTACAGGCACAATGAGATCCACAATAAGATCCTATATAATGCATTGAATGTGAAATTCTGATCCCAAACATTCTAAAATATATGGGATATGTAACCATGTTAAAATCAGTTATACAAAGTTAATTCAAATGATCTGTTTGAACATTTCTTGTGTAATGTTTAAAGTGTCAGTGAACAATTATTAATAGTAATTAATAATGCATAAAGTAAAATGGTTCATTAGATCGGCAATATCAGCTTAATGCTATAATGCTGCACTTTCTCAATCAATGTCTTAACCACAATGAACAATAAAACGGAATGAATTTGTGTAAGACTTACTTCGTTTTGCTGTTTTCTTACATCCAAGGTAAACAGACTTGGGAAAAGTACATTTTTATCCCTTTGACCTATATTTTTGTGACTTTTTTATTCTCTGAAAGTTTAAAATGGCTTAGCAGACAACTTAAGTCGGCTCTACTTTAGAGTTTTCATCTCCATCCTCTCACTATGTATCTCATAACTATGTTTATAAACAATTACTGAAAGCCATACAAGCAGATATGTGTTTCTCATATAATCGCCTCATCATAAACATAAATTAACTACTTGGACCCATAATAAATAGTGTAAATGACCTAAGGGCATAGTATCAACTAGAAAGATGTCTTCATGTGTTTTGAATCAAGGTCTCATTCTGACTTTAAAAGATATCTTCTCTGACAGAATTTGAACATTATCCACAATTTGAATTTTTATATGGTGTAGCAATACATACATGATGATAATTATGAGTATCTACCCCATGAAGACTATCAATATGAACATATTTGCCAAATTTTAAAAAATTAAAATTGATAGTTCTATTTTTAAAGTCAATGTACACAAACTGTAAAAATTGTATGTGTCTACCTTTAATAATAAACTTGGGATACCAATTTAAACTTTTAAGGGCATCTCACTGACAGGTCTCAGACCACAATTAATTTTCCTATAGTCTCTACATTTGCTTGCCAGTACTGAACTTTCCGCTGTGTCCAAATCCTAATAAATAATATGTTGATCTAAAGTATCTTCAAAGATGAACTCACGGTGAAGTTCTTGTCATACATGTAGGTTAACTGGCATTCTTTTGAGAGGCTTGACTGTAAACAAAGCAGCGTGCAATGGGTCACAGATTTCACTTCTGGAGCAGCACCAATGCCTCATTACTCACTGTCCACTGTTGCCAAAATACACAAAGACAACCACACCATAATGCTCATATTCTAAAGAATAAACAATTTCCTTTAAATCAATACTAAGAACGCCTAAATCTAATGCATGCATCACCACCAAAATGAGAGAGGAAACAATGCTCCAAAAATAGACTGGGACTACATTCATGGGTACTGAACCGGAAGTAATAATTGTGGCCCGAGACCATCTGATTGGATAAGCGTGACACACAGACAGAAAAAGTTCCATGTCATCTAAACGTGCATGCTTTGTAAGATGAGATACAAACTGTTTGGTAACTTGGACTGTAATTTTTTGCTCCATTAACAGCTATTAAAAACTGACTCGAAGCATATAATGCTGGAAAACTGAATATTTATTGCAGAAATTAATAAATCCACAATGCAAGTGCCTGTGATACTGATATATATTTAATTTCTTCATTAATCAACAAAGAGGCAAGGGTATTTGCAACCTGTTTGTTTTCTAAATGACCCCTCATTTTGACCATGTAGGGATAGTGTATCCCACTTTCCATTTCTGGAATGCATACTGCAAATAAGGGACCAAACATTTAATTTGTGGGATGTGGGTGGGTTGGGCCTGGGAGACCTGGAAATTTCTTTCCAGTCAGGATATTTTTTGTTCTTTTACCTCAAGATAATTTTTGTCAACAATTGTAATGGATATAAAAGGGATTTTTTGCTATAAATCAGAGCAAGAATATTATTAAGCTATTTGAGAGCCGGAATTTTTTCCCAAAAATATCCCTGGTATCTCTACTTGCTAGAAAATTAAATGGTCAGACCCTAGTGCATGAAACTTGAACAATTAGCTTTTGAACAACAATACTTAATGAAAGATAATTCAGGGAACTTACATAATTGGAAGCTGCTGACTAAGAGAAGGACCTGGAGATACTGTTTGACGACAATCTTTAATTTTCTGACCATATTTCAGACTCGGTGAAAAAGGTAAACCTGCTTCTTGGTCTGATCTATGGATCTTTTAGTACTAATATGATTACCCCTACCTCCTTCATCAACGGGGTACTAAAATATTCCTATATAAATCAATGGAGCAGCTGGGTGTGATTCTCATCTGGTGCTTTTTCAGCATATTGTCAGAAAGTTTGAAGATATTGCATACATATCCTTAAACAAATCAAACAGTCTCTTATTTAATGCCAGAATTGTCAAATTTCAATGTAGAAACACGTGCAAAATTAGTCCGAGTTTCCTCTGACCCTTCACACCCCATTTTAGATATTTGGACATTTATGTTTCCAAATATCTAAAATGGGGTGTGAAGGGTCAGAGGAAACTCGGACTAGTGTAAAATAGCATTTACCTTCTCGACACAAATTTTGCTGTTGGATTGTTTGCCGTATTAGTTAATCTAATACTATTTCTGTTTTCAGTCTCATTTTTTGGTGTGTCACATAAGGAAATTGCACCCTTAAATGGAAATGTACACAAATCATAGTAAATATTGCATGCTTGGAATCAGATGTGTTAATCACTTGAAACACACATAGCAGCCTATTTATCATTTTTACATTTCAGTGCTTTTTTCTGTTTTATTTACACAGATAGTAAGAAGCATATGTATGCTTGCTATTCGCATGACATGTCATTCAACAATCAGTAATGTATCGTAGAATATTCAAATTTGGTAGCTCAAGCATTATTTGGAAAACAAATTACAGTGAGAATCTCATGTTATCTATCATGGCTGACAAAGTATGGTTAGTGTTAGTCCTACAATACAAGATGTGGACCCTGATATTTATGATAGAGACAGGTTAACATATTATACCAGTACATCCTATTACTGTACTACAACCTAGAAAACATACTCAAAAAAGTTTCATTATACTTACTCTTTAACTTTTATCCGACTGCATAGTTATAAACGTGTGGTGCATTTGTCATGGTGAATGATTTTAATTTCCGATCAATGGGATCGCCAAAGTGCTATATTTTCCGAGGTGACCACTAACAGGAGGCGCTTTAAAGAGAACATCCTATTATTGTGGGAATTGAGAAATACACTGATTGTCAGTAGTACAGTATTAAAGTACAAAATAATTTAAAAATCAGGAAATATTATGTAAAATCAACACATTTTTTAAAAAAAATTCAACATTAAATTAATAAAAGAAATCAAGATCTTTATATGCATGAATTGTAGCAAATCCTTGAAATAATTATGGTTTAGCAGATGATTTATTGACGTTGTGCTCTGTGTGATTTTATGATTGAAAAGTACAAATATAGGGATTGGAACTGAATATGGTATGAATGGGATTGTATCACTTGCTTAAATTTGTGCATGTAAAGGAAATCGGCAATTTTGTTTACCCTGCATAGAGTTATTCTTCCAATTTTTAATATTCCTGGCTATGTGAACTTCTGACATTATGTTTACATGCAGGTTATTCTGATGTTACGCAAGGTGGCATCACTGAACACAAATGTTTAAATGCTGCGGTAATAGGCATACTGCGATAACAGGATGTGCCACTATACTGCCAGCACAAACGGTGTTGTATACTGTGTTCCCCGGTTAACTGACCAGGAAACTAGAGGCCAAATATTGACACTATTGCACAGATTAAAGTCTAATTTCTAAGTTGTACTATACATACTCTGATGTAATTTTCCTGATGGAAACAAATCCTGCCACAATTAAGTGAATGGATTTTTCACAGCCATTGACACACAATTTGGTTGGTTGAAATGCGAAGGTAGCCGAGGAATACCGAAGTTGGTTGAAGTAGGGGTAAGTTTAATTAAGGAAATGAACCTGCCTACTCACTTTTGGTACTACACCATTGCCTAGATTTCAATCCATCAGGAAAAAGACATCAGAGTAAGTATAGTCTGACTTAACCAATTTAAACTTTAATCTGTACAACAGTGTCTGATATGGACTGCCAAGTATATGAGATATTCTAGAAAATTTGGCCTCTAGTTCCCCTCAATCTACCTGGGAACACGCAACACAGCAACATTTGTGCTGGCAGTAAGGCTCTGACCCATCTCTATCATTAATATCAGGGTCCACATCTTACATTGTAGGACTATGTTAGTGTAAACATACCAATATATTTTATCTTATATAGGCTTAATAACTTTATCATACACCAAACTTCCTGAAAAATATAACTCTACTTTGGTAGTAGATTTTTTTTACTTGATTCTTCTGTTTTGACTGACAACAGTTTTATTTGCTCCATTGCAAGGTATAGAATCACTATGGTCAAGGCTACAGGATCGTAGCTGTGTATCTTTTAGATATAACTGTATATGTATGAAGAAATGCTCATACAAATCTACAAATCTTTGATGAAACCTCATTTGGCGTACACCATTAGAGTGAAGAACACTAAATATAAAAAAGATATTGCTTTATTACACAATGTTCAAAGGCATGCAATAAGAATGGACTAGAGTGTTAAACACTAGATTTACAAAGACGATTGTTAAAATTGGGTCTTCAAACACTGCAGTATTAATATCTGCAAAAATAGTACTTCACCTCACCTTAGTGTAACGGGCGATTCTTCACAAAACTTATATTTAGATGGTTAGAGGGGGTGGGGTGGAAGATGGAGGTTAGCAACTGAAATAAAAACTGTTTTTTGAGGCAAAGTAGGGGCGCCACTGAAGAACATGCTCCCCGGGCGCCTTGGTAGAGGCGCCACTAAAGAACATTGCCCCCGGACGCCTCGAACCCTCGCGCCGGTACTGACCCGGTGCTAAGAAAACTCAGCCCAAAATAAGTTGACCCTGATTTGGGAGAACTCGGTCCCAACCCCGATTCAACTCTGCACGGATCGCAATTTGCAAGAAAAGTACAGTATAGATCTAACAGGTACACTTAAGTTATTTTCATTTCTGAATAGGCCCTTTATATGACCAATGGAAATATAGCATTTATTCTGCTTAAAGAGCAATATTAATAAACTACTCCGACCATCAATCTTTTTTATTTACCGACTGCAACCGATGAAGTATCTTCAAATTTCAATATGGCGCCTGGCAAATGTTTTTTAGCCGGGAATATTTGAACCGACCAAAAACGATATGAAAATAGTTTGATGATTTTCAAATTATGAAATGACGTATATTAAAACCAACAACATATAAAACACTTAACTGTACGTGGATATCAAGAATATTGTCCTGCTCGCCCTAGAGCCATATCCGGAAACAGAAGAGACGCATGCGCGAAAATAGAATGTCCAAATTAGTGGTCGGAATACGATTTGGTTATGTTTCGATGCGAGAACATATCGAAGTAGACCAACAAGTTGTTCTCCACCTTTTTTTGACTTGTGGCGCAACCAGAAAAAAAAAAAAAAACACAAAAAAAAAAACAAAGGTGGAGAACAACTTGTTGGTCTAATATCGAAGCAAAAGGTGAAATTGGGGTCTATTTTAATAAATGTTTTTTTGTTTTTTTTTGTTTTTTTGTTAACAATAA
Source organism: Margaritifera margaritifera (assembly GCA_029931535.1). Taxonomy (NCBI): domain Eukaryota; kingdom Metazoa; phylum Mollusca; class Bivalvia; order Unionida; family Margaritiferidae; genus Margaritifera; species Margaritifera margaritifera. The sequence goes on from JAQPZY010001683.1 coordinate 5,046,843, forward strand.
AATAGGCATATTAGGTTTCATTTTTATGGTTTTTGGAACTGGGGTCCTTGAAAAATGAGACTCCAGTTAATGACGAGAGTGTCATTTAAAGACCCCACTTCCTACAGATCACACACACATACACACACAGGGATGGTGCTGGCTTTAAAAAAGTTGTCGCCAAAAAAAATCGCAAATCTCAATATTTTGTCGCTAATTTTCAAAAAGTGTCGCCAAGCAAGGAGTAAGTATATTTCCATGTCTATTAATGTGGTAGGCAATGAAAATTTAAAAAGATGGAGTATTTATTACTTTATTGACAGCAAACAATACAATACCACAATATTACAGAATAAATCATTGTATGACTGTTTTGTGGGCTTATTGTTTTGCACTATTAAAATGTTGTTTCATAAAAATAATAAAATCGAATGTCACATGAGTATGCATCGTGCCCACTTGCTGAATGCAGTTTCAAAGTCGAAGTCTCCTTCACATTCGTACGTGCCGATTCTCATTAGGTTCTCTCTCTTTGATGTACTTAACTTAAGAAGACAAATTGGGTTGTTCCACTTAGTGTACTTTACCTATGCAAATTAACCTAATGGGCTCTCCCTCAGCAGTGCTCAAAGGATTTGACATGACACATCACCCTAGCTATTGTGAGTCAGTTCAATAAATCTCTGAAAGGTGTCTGTTTAAATCTCTGAAAGGTGTCTGTTTATCGCTGACCGCCTTACCTTTTAATTGTCTTTAAACAGTTGTATAAACTGACCGACTTTTTATCATATTAAATGATACACTGTATTCAGTTTATTACAGACTCAGAATTTGTAAATTTCTTGTGTCGGCCGAACAGTATGTACATGTTTCAATATAGTTTTCTAAAGTTTCTAAAGACTACCGTTCAAGACTAGTTTTCTTTATATATTTTCTTCTTTTTTTTTTTTTTTGGCCTGCACTGACACACGGATAATCAGCACACGGAAAATCGAGAGTATGCCTCATATGTGTATACGATTTATTGAAAATAGTTTACCTCTTATAGGGCAAGAAAGCCTTATACATGAATACATTTGCGTAAAATCAATTTATGTATGAGAATAAAGGGTAACCTTGGAAATATTCAATCGGGAAGGACCTAATCGTTTGAATGTAAAATTCTTGAAGATTGTCCGAAAAGTATGAAACACATATCACAGAACATCAGCTTTAATTTTCTATCATATCTCAGCCATAGACGCCCAAATTCCCCCCCCCCCCCCCAAAAAAAAAATAAAGAGATTAGCGGTCGTTTGGTCGATTGTAGCTATAGTATGGGCCCGTTCCATTTTGAATCGTACACCACTGTATAAAACGTGCACATGCTAAATGCCATGTAAATATGAATTACATATTTTTTACACCTTTTTTTTTACCAAATCAGTGATGAATACAAATAAAGATAGAAATGTAAAATCAAATAGTTAATACTTTTATTATAAGGTGCATGGTTGTGATGTGGATCTATAATGTATTACCATACAAGATGCCTACTACATTAATTACTATGACTATAATAAATGGATACAAAACAACATTAAAAAAATTCTCTAAATCATATGTCATTCTCTGACTCATAAATATGTCAGATAATTAGATTATAGATTTTTATCATTTTTATATAATAAGTTAATCATTCCACAAAAAATGCAGTATGAACATAAGTGTCTTCACCATCTGAATATATTTAATTCATATTTACATGGCATTTAGTATGCCAGCAGTTTGATTAACATTTAAAAAGAGCTTGTAATGTAGACATTATAATTATTATTATTATTATTCATCTTGTTCAAAATACAAATAATTCCTAAATATAAGTATAAATGTTTGATAAACATATAAATCATTATTATTGAAATTATTTATTTTACAATCTGATTCAATTTCTTAATTTTAAAATTGTGATACAAAATATCAGCATTATTATACAATAGTATTTCTATTTTTATTTGTATTCATTTTTGATCTGGGAAAAAAGTATTGTCATCTGAATATTGTAATTATTATTTGAATTATTACTTATTCTGCATGCATGTGTATATGTTTTTTTGTTTTTTTGTTTTGGTCTTCTATAATAATAATAATAATAATAATAATGTATAAATTTCTTGCTATTTTAAATGTACTTAATTATGATTTTTACAAAAATATTATAATGCTATTTTTATTCAGACTTCATTATTTTGGAATGTGTGGCATATAATTAAAAAAATGATAAAGTCTATATTCTACTTACATTACATTTTTATGATTCAGATAATTTTTTTCACTGTAGTTTCGTAGCCTTTATTTTAATTTTACTGATTATAGCGGATGATATTGTGCACGTTTTATACAGTATAAATGTACCGACTTTTAGTTTTATCTGCGCGAGGATCCGCGTTGCAACCATGCACTGTACGACGTGTTTTAGGCAGTGCTTGTACTATAAATATCATTTTCTTTAACATTGCACTCGCCGTTAACAACTTTATTTTTGCAAATTAAAGAAGCATGCATAGACGAAACAAGGTTTGGTTTGAAATTTTGTAAGGTATAAAGAGATTAACTAATCCTCAGCTAGATAGTAACTGGCCCAGGTAAATACTTTCTTTTTTTTTTTTTTTTACTTTCGAAGACCGAAGGTGGTGTACGATTCAGAATGGAACGGGCCCATACTAAAGTCCGGTAGCATGACTATTGGAGTGTATCACCGCATACAGTACTCAGGCCAGATGTCAGCATAAGCGGTCGATATGAACAACTGATTTGTTTATGTAACAATAGAGAGATTCCAGTGCATTGTATACCCAAGTTTGCGGCTTTCTTTCGTGGTGCCTTTGAATTCCTCCACTCCAAACTCAAGATTGTATATACAAGTTTTAACAGCCAAAAACATTGTCGCCAAAAAAATCGCCAGATGGTATATTTAGTTGCCAATCAGGAAAAAAAATCGCAATTTGCGACATTGGCGATGCACAGCGCGATCCCTGCACACACACATACATACGCAGAGAGAGAGAGAGAGAGAAAGAGAGGGAGAGTCGTTATTGTATATGGACCTGAGACCAAAGCACGAATCAATTAACTTGCTCAGTGTAAAATCACCAATTTGTGTTGATAATAGTTCATGACAAGCTTCTGTAAAAGGCAAAGACGGTGGATTAACTGTAATTTTGTAATTTCTATCAATAAAGAATGCTCTCTTTAAAAAAAAAACAAAAAAAAAAAAAAAAAAAAAAAAAACTTAAGAAGCAAACAGGAATGACCCGATGGAATGGTAAATCGGATTGCCGAATAGAATTCAGTCTGATTAAATAAATGTATTTCTGATCAACAACATCTATAAAATAGAGAGAGAGAGAGAGAGAGAGAGAGAGAGAGAGAGAGAGAGAGAGATTGCTAGCCTGCAATTTCGATAAATAACCGTGGTCTAGTCTTACCTTTAAACGAAACAATCAGGTTATACTAACACATTTCACTTTAACCGGTTAATTTTATACTCCTACGCTTTCCAAGAACACACTCAGCACTTCTCTATGAATAACAACAAAGCTTAAGATGATTTTTTCGAACAGCTTTTCGATCAACAAGGACAGCTTCCACATATTAAAGGGGAAGGATCATTTGAAATGGTTACACTTAAAATCTATTTAAAAAAAATATATTTATTTAAATAGCAATTGAAACTCAAATAAGCGACTCACCCTAACCTTGCCAGATGCTTTTAAAAAAGCTACAATGTAGATCTATCTGTTATAATTTTACTGGGAGGGAATAATGTGGAATGTTTGGGTCCCCCCACCACCCCGTCTGTGCGTACTATTGCAATTTTGATTGATCGAACCTTTAGCTTTATATGTCCAATTCTTTTAAAATTTAGTTTTTAAATATTGAAATATCATCATTTACAGAATTGCTTACACTTTACACCGGAGCTGCATTTCTGATACACTGCCCTCGTAGACTTAGTAAAGAAACATTAAGGCATATAATATCTTATATTTTAAGTTCGGAACTAATAATAATTATATTTTATGGTCTTCGTACGCTACTTTCTTCCCTGGCAGACGCTTTGGTATCATGATATTAAGTAACACGCAAATGCCCTATTCAATTAAGGCACCTTTCATTCTGGATATAGTCGTCTGGGTAATAACTTCTTTTCTCCTAGGCGCGGCCAGCAATCTGTCAACAAATACACACGTTCTAGTATGTGTCCCAATACTTGTTGGTGTACGATCTTAGTATGGTCAGCATTATCAGCATTATCTGTGAATGTATTTTTGTGTCAATACTACAGTAATGTTAATGTTATTTTGTCTAGTGTAGATGTCTCTCGCCCAACCATCCAGTCCAGCCAACTTTCACATACTTTTTCTTGTCTCCCGCCCCGCCATCCAGCCCAGCCAACTTTCACACACTTTTTCTTGTCTCTCGCCCCGCCATCCAGCCAAGTAGCCAATGTGTCAGATTTTGTTTTTCGCGCATGGGCAAAGCGAGTTAATGTTTGAAACTGAGTAAAACTGGATTTTATTCTGTGATTTGACTTTGAGCTAGCAAGAGGTGTCTCCATTATGAGTGCTATTCAAAGATTCTGAGAAAGAAACGTAGAATGCATTTTGCTATTTTGTTGGATGAATTGGTTGACAAGGTTGTGAGTGATATTGAAAGTGAAGTTCCAATGGAAATTGATGATGCAGTTGTAGTGCATTGGGTGGATTCATTGACTGATATTCAATTTTTGGAGTTGTTGAAACGGGTTTCAGTATACTGGAGAAATTTGACTTTGAACGAGATTGAAAAAGTAGTGGATCGATTGAATGGAATGAAGAGTAAAATGTTCTGGAGTTCAGATGATTGGATTCTCCATCCAATATATACAGATTTGGGGTGTAATTCAATTGGACAAATCAAGAAGATGGATACTGGGAAACTGTTGAAAATAAAGGAAAAATCTATGAGCAAAGAAAATAGAATATTAGTGTTTGGATTTAAAGGAAAAGAATTTTGTGTTGGAAGATTTGTGATGGAATGTGTACTGGGTATTTCTTTGCCTAGAACAATGAGAATTAACGTGTGTACAGTTGATAATGATTACAGGAATGTGAGTGTAACAAATTTGAAAATGATGTCAGCGAGTTCAATGGATTTCAAAAGTAATACGACTATAGCTAGTAGGAGTCGATTGTTTCCTGTTAGAAGAGTTGAATGTAGGTTTGTTGATAGTGTGGAATGGGAATTTAGTTTCAAGAGTAAATATGCTGCATCTAAGTATTTTGGAATTAGTAGTTCTAGATGTATTTATTCATGTTGTGAGGGATTTACGAAGAAGACTTTCAGTCAGAAATATGAACGTTGGATTGAATGCAGATACAAGGAAGAAAACAACAATTCTATTGTTGAAAATGGAAATGAAATGGAAAGACTCAAGGATTTGATTCTGAATGAGCGTAGTTACTTCAGAAAGATGGAAACAGACGATAGTGTTGAATAGGTGTGCTGAAGGCTCCCGCCGAAAGAAGACAAGACAGAAAAAGAAGAAGTGATCCGTATGGGCGGTATAAACAACCTGCAATGAAGAAATATTTGAAATAAAATTTTATTGAATTACTACGAGTAACATAATGTACATATGTTGAATAAATATTGTTACAGTTCATTTAAGTCTTGTTCAGTGATTTCAACATTTGGAATAGGTCTAACATTAAGCTGTAAACTCTCTTCTATCTCTAACCATAATGGATCTACATTGAGATCTCTGTTATTCAGAAACTGAGTAATATTGATTCCTTGTAGTTTATCATCTAGGATAGTAAATACATGTCTTAACCAGACTGGATTCGCTGCGGCGGATTCGTTATTTAACTTGTGTTGATGTAATACACGGCTGGGCTGATTGAAGTTGAAGATGTAGAATGTAGAACCATTCTACACCGTCATAATTAGAAACTAGACGGGAGAAAAAAAATTGATTGATTACCAGCCAACCGCCTTACAACGAAAACTTGTGAGAGTTACTGGCGGGTGGTGATGATGACGAATGAAAAAAAAACTTGGATTAAAATGGAAATGAAGGCTCCCGCCGAAACAAGAGGAAAAAAAAGTTGACTTCTTGTAGGCTCGAGTCGAAAGAAGACAAGACAGAAAAAAAAATTGTTGTTGAGCCGTCACCGTTATAATGAAAATAATATTGACGGTGACGAATGAAAAAAAAAAACTTGGATTAAAATGGAAACGAAGGCTGCCGCCGAAAGTGATTTGGTATTTATCTGGGACGAATGATTGCAGCAGCGTTAGAATGGACATGCGCATTATGAGTTATTAATTGAAGTGGAATTTCTGTGTTTCAATGATAACGGAATATGCAAATGGCCACAACTATTGAATAATCGTTGAGAAGAGAATTATCTACAAAGGGAGATAATTTAATATTAATGAATAGAATTAATATATAAATAGTCTAGATAGCGCTGATCTTTAATGATTAACAAGTGCTCCCGCCCGCTATTGTAAACAATGGCTCTCATGACTCGTTAAGAATAAAGTCAGGCTTGTTCATACTTAGGTATGAAGTAACTCAGTATTAATGAATTAACATTATGTTAATGAGATAGTATTCATATACGTAGTTTGGCATTAGAAATATTATTATTTAGACCGTCACCTCACTTTGAGTGTTTACCATGGGTATGCATCTATATATAGACCTAACAACTCAACCCGCAGAAAATATAAAGCTTGATCGCATCTATAGCGGGTGTTAATCCCGCGTTAGTAGTTTGTAACATAAATCAGCAATGAGTACGGGTGAAATGCTTTCATATTTAATTGCAATAGTCCCTTTACACAATAACACACAGTACACTTGTGCTATGACGTAATGAAGGCTGCATACTAATAATGATGGCGCTGATTATCAGCCGCCCGCCTCACAACCAAAACTTGTAAGAGTTGGTGGCGGGACGGGACAGAATCATCTATAGCGTCATCATTATTAGTCGGCAGCCGGAACCTGAACGTAGAGAACACGTGTAGGGAACCAGCCCAACAGAACCCGTGTTAGCATGTTGGCGGGTCTCCCCTCCCCCCCCCCACCGCCAACATGCTAACACTAAGGGTTCTGTTGGGCTGGTGGACAACGGAGTGGCAGCGGAGAGAAGGTGACGGTTGGGGGGGGGGGGGGGCGGGGGGGGCCTGAATCTGGACGTTCTGACAATACACCAGATAAGTAATGTATTGTTTTACAAAACAACTGATAGACAAGCAATGGGTGCATTCTTTGCAGACAAGCGAATTATCGATTTTGCAGTTGATCGAACCAAAGAGTGAACAAATGCTAGGGGAAGTAACTGCGACATAACCAGGAGTGTCGACCCTGTTTTAAAATATTTTTTTATATTGACCAACAGTTTCGTTTATGTGACTTAAAGTGGCCGCAAAACTACGACCTCTCTATTCTGTTTTCTTTTCTTTGCTTGCAGTGCGTGCATTGCAATTTGTTTTTAGGAGTAATCAGTAGAACACACAACATAGATCCTGATTTGCTGGCGCATTATGCGACGGCAGATCATGGTCTATGCTATTTGCAGTTGGACTCGGATTATAAGCGAGTATATAGACGGAACATTATGTAATAATGTCTTGCAGATGTTATTCAATACGGCCACAACCACCTATAGGGAAAATGTAATCTTTGGGATTGAGAAGTCAGAGAGCCTTGAAAGAACCCACCAACTTGGCTAGGTGACCACTGCGTGCGATTGTCCGGATCGACCCCCAAACCACTTGACTGCAAAGCGAGTGTATTGACCATAGTGCTATCCAATCTTTTGAAATGCATTTCTATTCAGATCTATACAATGTAAGTAATGCAAACGAATGTAACTTTGCCAAATAATTGGCAGTGTGACCTAAATTGAATAAAGGTTTTTTTTTTTCTTTGCTTTCGTGTGTCCTTTTATACTAACTTGGTTTTATGTATGTTGTTCTTTCAGATGCAAACTTCCCGCAGACAAAGAACGTCGCCACTCGAGTCATCCGAACAAATAAGACAATTTATTTTTTAAAATTTTCTTTCCTTCCCATCTTCCTGTTTTAATTTAAGAGTTGAAGTTTGAAATTTAATTACTTTATACACTTATTTAAATTGAATATTCAACAAATACCGTCCAAATCAGAAGGATTCTTTAAATAATATATAAACATAACCGATAGACGAGTCATTTACTTTGCTATGACAAGCTTTAAAAACAAATTAACGGATTATTGTCTTTAAACTATATCTTTGAAATAATTGATGCTTCGATAATTTTGAAACGCCCATAAATTGATTTCTAATAATTTTGTATAAATAAAGTTCTGGCATAGAAGAAGCTATGGAAAAGGCCTGCGTGTCTTCTATACGAAGGGGTTTTACAAGTATAATGTTCAATACAGAATCTTTGACGTTAGAAATTACTTCTGAAAGATTTCATTAAATTCATTGTTTAGTAAACTTGTAGATGAGTAAGGAAGTAGCTATTGTAAAAACGTTTCAGTCACTATTTTGGAACTTGAGTTGTGTGTCATCTTGTGTCATTTTGGCGCTTGTGAACAGAAATGCTGTAAGACTTTGATCAGATAGTTCTTGTGACTTTAGTTTAGATGAATTCTAAACGGAAATCGGTTTCCATTAGTCAATATTAAGGTTATCAACACACATGAAGAAGAACTTAGTTGTGAACCAATTTTCTAGTCACAGAGCCAAAACGCGCCCCATATATATCTGGCATGACGTAAGTTACGTGTCACAAATTTGATTGGTGTCCCATGGCAACCCACGAGGTACAATCATGTTCCCATAATTCCTGAGGTACAATTGCGTTACTTGCCCAGCAACCATTTGATCCCGAGTTATTGAGCAGAATATGGGTTGCTTTTGTGGATGCTTTCGCGGTTTTCGAAAATCGGTAAGTACCAAAATATGTTTTAAACATAAATCTTTGCAATACTATTGCGTTTTATTGGATGGACGCAAGGGATGTTGAAATTTGTTCGTAAAAATGCAGACGATACAAAGCAACGTCACACGATTATCCGTGGGCGATATCCTAAAGATATCTTTCAAAGACTGTTAAGAGATCTTATACAATTTATGAATATATTGTATGTTATAGCTTATAAAGTCATTATAAGATTTTTGCAAGCTTTAAAATATGTCTTTTAAAACAAACCGAATTTAGATATGTTATATTTTCTATTCAAAATACCTATAAAGTTAATAAGATATCTTTTGATAAAGTTTGAGCTATATGGACTTAATTCATGTTATTCTTGTAAAAAATAATGCAACAAGGTAGTAATATGATTGTGATAAATATTAATGATTTTTTGGAGGAATTGAGATTTATTTTAATGAGAAGTTGGGAATCAAGACTGAATAGGAAAGCATGAATATGAGGGATATGAAATAAGGGGAGATTATTCAATTTTACCTCTGCATTTATTGTTCTCTTTGCGTATTTAGAAGTGTATTATTTGCCTACTACCACATAATAATTTTATGGATATTGAATTTGATGTTAAAATATTTTCACAAAGTTCCTTGATCATGGTATATTTGCAGTGTGGTGCGTTGATAACCAGACTGCGTGGAAGGCTGGCTAGAAGAAAAGTTGGTCCTACAGGAGCAACTGATGTAGGTGAGTACACCGCAGTAATAGTTTGTTTTATGGTAAATAATATAGTAGGGTTCTATGAAAATGATGATTTGATGTATAATATTATTCTAGATGTTTTAAGACTTACATGCATTTCTGCTTTTTTCTTCTTCTTCTGGTTTTGCTTTTTTTTGTATATCCCATAATTCTTCCAATATTTTATAGAAGTAGAGACATATCGCTAGTCAGTTCTCCACAATGCAACTAAATTCTTGCATTTTTGACTAAAAATTCAGAATTGGTTAGTGAAAACTATCAAGCAGTTCCCCTCTGGTGATCGTCAGAATTATAATGTATCAAAAAGACAAAGACATGAACACTTTCTAATTACATGCATAATTCAGCACTGGTGGTTTTGAGCACTACTAAAAGTGGGGCAGGCACAGCACTACACTGTTTGCTCTACAAATCTCAAGATGTAGAGAAACTTCACATGCCCTTCCATATTTACTTGGAATGACATTTATTTTTCATCAGTACATGTATTAGGAAAAGCATGTGGTGTGAGAAGCAGACAGCTGATGAAAATGATTGCTTTCATGTGATCAGGAAACATACTGGAAATAGCATAAAGTAAACTAACATTGCCTGCCCTTGAAATATATACACAAATGTTCACAGTTGCATCTGATCCAATATATATATATATATATAGAATTGTGAATAGAGATATCTAGATTAAATGGTATTAAATTGTTGCATTTGTGACTAAACCGGGACTTAGTGTTTCTTTAGTACTGATTCTGACCCCAATTGTACGTTTCCTTATATGTATCAGTAATTAAGTAAATATTAACATCTTTTTTTATTGACGTATGACATATTTAAGAGCAGAAAAATTAAGAACAATAAAAATATTCAGATGCTTTAATATATACAATACACCTGTCGGAGATCTACTTGAACTATCCATGTCTGAATGATAAAGGGCTTTAATCAAGGTAAATTCGATTGACATGGGTTCTACTCATACCTGTGCCAGTAGATGTTTAACTTGTATCACCTGATCAGTCACCATTGATCACTGATCAATAGTTAATTACATTGGCTTGGACTACATAATGCTTTTGATTGTACCGTTATGAGTCTTTAATTATGCTTGTTAAGATTGGTATTTCTGTATGACAAATTACATATTGCCATAGCTGCACTCACTTGGCAACAATTTGGTGTAAGAATAAACTTGCTCTCTTTGTATCTTACTATCTTCCTCCCTCTCTCCTAATTACATTTATATTCTAAAAATATAATTCAGTTATTCATAATACCATTGTAATTATAATTCAGGTAGTATTTAATTGTTTGTTTCTGATTCTTTTATTATATTCTATGCTGGTGTCATGATCTGCAAATTAGTTTAATTTACAGATACATTACATTGTAATTAGTAACAAAAATTGGGGGACATGGTAGTAGTACATGCAACTAAATAATCTGGATAATTGATATCCACATAATTCACACAAAAGTTTAATAGGTACTTGGAATGCTGCTTCTGACCCCAACCTTTTCAATATTAGCTCCATATCCACCTTCTGCCCAAACAGCTTCCTTTCTCCATCTGACAATGCCTCTTAATGTTGTGCTTTTTTCAGGGATAAAGTCTTTGGTTGTTTTTAGATGTAGACAAGAAAATGCTGTAAGCCGGGACTGAGTGATTCTTCAATTGATGCCAAATATTGGAGTGATCAACTGATATTTGAATTGTCAACATTTTACTGGAATTGGAATGAAACATACAGTTTTAGGCAGGCTAATGTTTGCTTTAAGGTAGTCCACAACCCAGGGTCTGAATAATGAATAATATATTCTTTTCTAACAGCTGCATCTGTTCCAGTAAGTGAACAACAGAAGGTCCCAGTCAGTGAGCCCACTCCTTCAACCACTTCAGTGACTCAGGAGGATCGGCCAACTTCCAAGACTCCGGAGGCACTAAATAGTGAGCAACTAAATGGTTCATGTGTTTAGCAGCCACCAAACAAAAAATATAAAAAGAACAGAATTGCGAGTGTAACAAGTAGCTCCAAAGACTGATTGCTGCTAAATACAGATTTATTTATTTCATTTATCATTTGGTTGTATTGATCGTAATATGTTGGTTTATGATAGAGTTGATTCTTTAATAGATTTACTTATTATTTTTAAGGTAAAATTAAAATACCAAATTTATAATATATAATTATATTTTATTAAATTTCATATGCTATGCAATATTAGATTGATGATAAATCTCTCCAAATCTAGAATTGTTAAATTTAGTTAATAGGAAAAAATGTTGTGCCAACATCTGATATACTTTGTGTATTGCAGTGGTGGTGGAAGAAATCGTGGAGTGTGAACTCCAAAAAATTAAAGCTCTGAGCCTGATTGAAGATGACAACGTTGCTGATGATCTCATTACTTCCGATGCAACCCTCAACGAGATTTGTAAGTGTAACTTCTCGTCTATATGGTTACCCAGATTGCATTGTGAGTAACAGTCCTGTGTTTATTTAAGGTCCTTTTCTGAACTATTACTCATGTACAACATATTTATAAGAATAATTTGTGACAGTTGCTTCAAATTATTGTCTCTTTAGCTGACAGTTGCTTTAAATATTTTGTTCTTACATGGAGTAACTGGCACTGGCCTAACAAGATTATCTGTGGCTCTATTTAAACAGGGAAACAGTCATAAGGGATTACCTATAACCACCACATGTGGCTTCAACAGAGGTAAGCATGAATTATTATACTGCACTATGATTATGTTTTATAAATTATCATGAGTTTGTTATACTTGTAGATGAAGCTGTTCGCAAGGAGAGAGAAAGTGGAATGCCCAGGGTGGATTGCTAAACAGCCACCCCAACCCCCCAAAATAGGTTAGTGAATGAATCTTAATGAGAATAAATTTGAATTTGTTTTGGAGGTTTTGTTGCAAATTTGAATTTGTATTGGCAGGTAATAAACATAGATATTGCTGCAGCATGGAGGGCAGTTGTAGCATCCTCAATATTGATATTTATTTATTGGAGTTTTTGTTTTTTCAATTCATATACTGTAATATGCATTATAGTCCAGTTGGCAAGTTAGACACAGTGAGTGTCTTTGAGCAAGCCAGTTCTTGTTGACCTAACATCAAGAACATTGTTCGCAAATGGTATTCTTAGGTTGATGACTCACATCAGCTCTAAAGTGGAGGTGGACAAGAACAAAGATGGTGGAACATTCTAAATGTATTGTTATGGGATAGCGCTGGCCGATAACTTGGTGACCATTCAATGACTCACTGTGCTCTTCGTGGCCAATAAACTCTCCATAGAATAAAGGCCCAGTTAAATGTAGATCTAAACTCCAAGAGGTCTCTGTGATTCCCTGATGAAGTTGGTGATTCTAGCTACAAGAATGGGACTAGGGATGAAATGCAGACTCCAATTTAAGTTTCATCTGGTTTATTAACAGTCATAAAAAGTCATATGGCAGTACAAATTCAAAACTCAAATAACAGGTGCATTACTTCTATTTAATGACTCCTTGATTTGATATCCCAGTGGTAGTGTACATTTGGGCAAACATCCTTAATGAAAATAACAGTTTATTATGATAGAATTTGATATACACATTTACACTTGTCTACAGTTTTAATGTTCAGATTTTATATTGATTTATTATTTAGGGATAGACTTAGAAACATAGGCTGACATTTAATTATATTCTCATTGGTTAACTTCAAACAGAGCCTTGAGAAACACTCAATGGCTATAACAATAACTGACAACTTCTGCACAAAGCCTTGAAAAACACTCAGTAGCTTTACAATATAACAAATAACTTATGAAAAGAACCTTGAGAAATACTCAGTAGCTTTACAATATAACAAATAACTTATGAAAATAGCATTGAGAAACACTCACTGGCTTCATAGTCAAACTTGTACATTATTATTATTATTATTATTATTATTATTATTCCATAATTTCCTATTCCTATCGAACTGTAATAAGTATTATTATTTTAATAAGGTCTGCAAGAAACACTTGACTTGACCTCACAAAATCATGAAAAATACTGTCTGCATATAATATAATTGATTGGACAAATATTTAAGCTAAGGTTGCTGATTTTAAAACATAAAAATGAAAGAATAAATATCCTAAAAGGTTTAGATTATACAGATGCAGATTTCAGAACTTACTTTTAGACCTGTCCAAAATTAACTATAAGAAACATCATTTGTCCTGGCAATAATTTATAAAGACATTGTGAAAAACTGTAAATTGCTGATCCGCGGAAAATAATAAATACACTGCCTGATATGGACTTCGTAGTAAAATAGTAAAATGACTTTCTCATGCACTGTCTGAACACACAGAAGTCTTAACGCGACCCTCGGAAACCCGACCAGTTCCTAGCACTGACACTGACTAGCCCTTTTATACTCCCTGCAGAATTCTGCGCCTGATGGGGAAAATTGTGCCGTTCGCTGGGTAGCAACCGCAGGAAAAATTCAGCAAGCGTGTACTTGCAGGGGCAACCATACATTGCTACTGATAACAACTAAACCACACTTTAATTAATAATCGTGATTAAAATTATATATTACTTAGTGTATTAGCTAAGTGCGCATACACCAAATATATGTTGAAAGGATCAAAATTAGCAATATTAAAAAAATGTTTAGGTGGCACTCTACAGTTTCATATTTTGCATAGAGGTTAAATTTTTATAGAAAAAGAATTACCCGGGTTATCCTCACTGGTTATCCTGGCTATTTAAAAAAGACCTTGTATATCTTAGGTATTGTCAAAAGAACTTTTAATTCCCTTTATTTCGGTGTATGATTGATGGGTGCAATTTGAGCTATAGACAATACAGCTTGGTCTTACTTAAGATGTGCACCTCTTATAAAACTGCTAGCTCCGCTTGGTGATTCTCACTTCCTGGACTTCAAAGGTAAACAATAAAAAAGAGCCGATAACTTTCTTACTTGTAATATATTTATAATTCATTCATTGTACTTTCAGAGGCTAGTATTGCCTACTCTGGCATAATTCGTTTCCCTATTTTAATAACTGCTGAAAATAGTGTACTTTTGACTAATTCAGGCTGATTTTTTGAGTACTTTGAAGTGTCCATTTTTGTCTGCTGTGTGCTTAGATCGTGTGCAATTTCCACAAGTACAATATGTAACAAAATTTCAGCCACAGTACATGAAAATAGCATAGAGGTATGCCAACATTCTCTTCATTGTGCATGTTGCAAATTCAAACAACTTCACTATACCCCTGTCACTCTCTCAGAAGTACATAATATCTGTAGAGTGCCCAGTAAGCTTTAAAATGGATGATACTGTAAGCAACCATTAAGCGAGATAACTACAGAAGTGTTCTAAATGTGACAAACCTGGAAACAAGACTGATACCGACGATGGATTTACACATCGATCCATGGCGTAACATCATGAATTGAAACAGTTCAAAGGATGATTTATAATCAATTTATATGCGAATATCTAATACTAATGGGAATCATACCAACCATTGTTTGGCATTGGATAACTGTAGGTATTAATGAAAAAATTAATATTAACCATAAATGTTGACAACACCCACCCACCCTGTTTTACCACCAAGAGCTTTACGATTATTAAACCTAATTTTAAAAAATATATATATTTTGAGGCTAGATTTCCTGCCCATTACAGTATTGAGCCATGTTTGTTGTTCCAAGATCAACTGTTGTTGTTAGGGTGGGCATACTCGGGAACAGATGTGAAAGTAAACTTGGTATCTGGACAAGAATCCCAAAACAGGTCACCCAAAGATGGCCAATGTTCTGTGGAACCCTTGTTTTTGTATTCAGTAAAGTCTCAGCTAGAGACATGAAATTTAAAAACTTTAGTTTTAACTTCACTGATTTTCATACCATTGGTACTTTGTCTTTTTTCACTAATGTAAATGACATCCAGAGATTAGTCTCTGAGTATCTTTTTATAATTATTGAATTCGGAGGTTGAGATTGTTTTTAGGCTAAACTCATATCACAACCAATATAATATCATTCAGAATACTGATGGCGTGGTGGCTTGATTTAATACTAATTTATGCAAGATCTATCGAAAGAACACAACTCCAGGAGATACTGCTATTCATGGTATCTTTTACTGTTGTACTAAAACTGCTCTGCATAATATGTATAATATTTTCTAAATTTCTTTTATTTTTTTGTCACCAGAGAATTTATATTAGGATCAGAAATGTTATCTCGGCAAGGATTTTCTACATCAGTAGGAACAATATCCAAGGGAGATAACCACAATCGGGGCTAAACAATATTCAAGGGAGGTAACTACAATAGGATATAATTCATAATAATAGGAGTTGCCTTCCGTGATATAATAAAATTGACAGGAAAAGCCAGTGGACTAGTTTAGTTGGTCACTGTTTTTGGTAATACACACTATATTTTGTTAACACAGAATATGACATTAAGCCATAAGTATGGAGTGATAATAATGACATCAAGTAATAAATGGGAAACAACTGAACATTTTGCTCCCAAAAAACAAGCTCATGAATATTACAGAGAATCACAAAAATAGAGATAGAAAATTCCAGATACCATGTTTATGTGATAAGCCATTGCTTCAGGATAATCCCATCCCCATTTTCAACATTTTTTGGCAAATATTTACTAAGAATATCTTTGATGGAAATGTACCTACTTTTTATGTAGCGTACCTACTATTATAATGAATTTATCAGACTGTCTCCCTGGTGGTCATTTTTCTGGAGTATGGTTATGAATCATGGTTTTCATGAAACATCACAATTATTGATGGTAGTTTGAGATAGGAGGATTCTTTTTTTTCCTTTGTTTATTTGCTCAGCTTGTTATGTGAATATATGTTTGAAATAGCTCTATGAATTCAGTCACTTAGGGGTCCCTGGGGGCCCGAGTGGTCTAAGGCGCTTGCCTTTACCGATCACTCACACATCTCAAATGAGCCCATGTAAGTTCGAGTCTTTGATTGACCAACCTGGTTATGTGAGAAAGCTTGCTAGTAGCTTCCCATGGATTGGTGGTTCTTCCCAGGATCTTCTTGGATTCTTCCTCCACCAAATAAAGTGGCTACCATGTATAGGATATCATGTGCTGAAAAATGCCATTAAATCCACAATTGAGTCACTTTTAATTAAAAAATGTATATGTTGTACAGTGCTCACATAATATGATGGTACAGTATCTACATGTCTGGAAAAGGCTATGGAGTGACTACATTTGTGTTAAGAAAATATGTATGCAACCAAAACAGACCAAAAGTCTGTCCAACAACTTCAAAAATTTATAAAAATTTGACAAATTTCTATAATGGCATGAAAATATATTCAGGAGATCTGTTTGCATTAACAAATATGCCTACCATATTTCATTTGTCTCAAGTGATATTTGCTGACTGCTAACAAAGTTTGTGTGAACTCTCAAAGTCCAAAAATATGTAAAAAAAATTAAAATGTACGTAATAGCCTGAAAATCTATTCAATTCATCTACGCATGAATATAAAGAAGCTTATTAAATTAAATTTTTCTATTGCTAGTTGTGTGAACTAGTCATGCTAACATAGATTATGTCACAAAAGTTTTAAAAATGTGTTTAAAGAAAATTGCTGTAATAGTCTGAAAATGTAATAAAGTCATGTACACAGAAATAGAAAAATACCAATCAAATTTGTCTACCTCGGGTAGCTTTTGCAAAATCATGCTGGCAAGTTTTTGTCAAAAGTTTAATGTGGAAAGAGCATGGGTTCCAATCCTACCTTTGAATCAGCCCGGATATGCTACTGTAGTGTGTCCTTGGGCAAGACACTTTATTCCAATTGCCTCAGCATTAAATATCCTGCCTGTGGCAATGTTCCATGAAACACCAAATCAAACCAAAACATTACAAAATGTATAAAAAAAATTGAAAGAGGGTTGTATTGGCCTAAAAACATAATCAGGTCATCTACATAAGGATACAAATAAGTCAGGAAAATTGTATATGTCTCTGTCAAGTGGTTTTTGTGCAATCCTACATTTGGGATGGATGGACAAATGGAATATGGATGTACAGATGGCACAACATAGCAAGGATAGAAGTAGAGGTGTGCAACTGGTTACACTGAATATCAAAATCACACGCATGCTAAATATATATACTGGTATTACCATCCTAGCCTGTTTTACATTATTTTCTAAATATACGAGTTTTGATTTTTTCATTATTTGTTTGTAGTATTAGGTGGTGAATGCAATGAACATACAAGATTCATTCAACATGTATCATTACACTTTCCATTTGTACATGTAAGTATGGGCATTGTTCTTCATCTGCCATCATGTTGAGCATGTGCCATAAACTTTTTTCTTTACTATCTTAATCCCTTTTAAATGTTTGAAAACCGTATCTTCTATTCAAACCTGTTATATCTCCTGCATTTGCGGGAGTTCCCATATATTTTTCAACACAGGAAACAACATCTCCAGGATTGCAAAAATATGCTGAGAGCAAACAATATCAAATGATAAAAAATGGTTTTAAATGATTGCATGATAATGCTTTTGTCATCTTTTGGAATTAAAAAAGACGATGAGCTTAATTTAAAAAACAAATGCAATCCTTATTTTCAGGGGAACATTTGTGAAAAAGTGCAAAATGGTATTTCTCTTCAAATATTGATTTGTTAGTGATGTCTATTATTTTTTTAAAAAATTGTCTGTAACCTTTAAAGTGGGGTGAATTCATTAGAAAATTTATCCATTTATATCATACACTTTGTCATCTTGTCAATTGTAATATTCTTTTAATATTTTTTAAATGTCACAGCATGTTGGCTTTTTCTTTCTCACTGTCCATTTCTCATTGTGCATGATATTAAATGAAAATGATTCAATAATAATCTTTTTTCTTTTTCAGATTTTCATGCATCCATTTTGTGAGATTTTTTTTTCTGAATCATTAAAAAAAAAAAAAAAAATAAAAAAAAAAAAAATTGACCACAAGTATTCCCATGATATACTTAATATGAAACACAGTCTTTATCACAAGTTTTGATGTACAATTTTAGTATTTGCAGGAATCATCTTTTTATGATTTATTTTCTACTTGGTTGTAAAATGCATACATATATCTTTGGCATAGTTTTTGTAATTCAATTCCAAGTTTAAACCTTATCACCTTTTAGATGTAGATTTGTACACTGATTTATGAATCTATTAATTAAGAAGAAAATTGAAACCCCTTTCCCTATCACCCTTCCCAGTTTTGAATTGGACCTTGTTCAGTTTTTGAGGTAAATGTTCAGTATTTTATATTTAAACATTTTTTAAAAATTAATTATGGTGGAAGCCAGCGTTGCATCAGGGAAGAAATTGGTTGTTCAAGTAAATGGACAAAGTAGGATGAGAGCCAGTTTTGATCCAAAACTGGTGACCCCTCATGCATCTTGTTGGCATTCATTCTTCTGTGAGTGAATCCCTTTTCCACCCCCTCCTTTTTAGATTTGAATTAGAAATGGTAGTTTAAATTGGGGTGGGAACATTTTTCGATTGTTAGTACTTTCCATTTTTTTCTTAATAAATCATGTTTGTTTGTTTTGTTTGTTTTTAGTAGGGAACTAGTCATGTGGAAAGATAGATGTAGTTAAATTAGTTAAGGGTTCAATTAATCAATTAATTGAATCACAGTTATGAAACTGTAAGTTTTGTCCCATGTATGGATGACTGGGGTTCTTTACTAAAAGCATTCGCTAACATCATCTATCAACAGTTGTTTTCTAAAATTTTAAATTTTGTGATGAAATTCCTTTGGTTTTGAAGATAGAAAAATCATCCTTAAATTAAAAAAAAAAAAAAATGGTTTGTTTTTTAAAATTAAATGTCACTGTTTGGGTGATTCACAATCCAAGAAAACTTGAGACATTTTATACATTATATATTGTTCAAAACATTCTAAAGTAGAGGGTAAATTATTGAGCATATTCATTATAAAGTAAACTTACCTCACCCTAGTATAGATATCACTCATAACATAACCAACTTGTTGACAGTCAGAATTGATTTTGAGCCTTATTTTTCGTTTCTGCATTTAAAACAATTACTAAAAATGTATGTATTTGTAAAAGGAAATTGTTCCCTTTTTATAAAAGAAAATTCTTCAGTCGAATTCTGGCCATTTTTAACATGAGAAGTTGTTTTATTGATGTTGGTTTGATCAATATATTGATCAAAAGTTAAGATGAAATCTTTGATTACCATAGTTTGAATGGCCAGAAATCTACTGATATTTATATCTTCTTTCTTTCCTATATATATATATATATATATATATATATATATATATATATATATATATATATGGTTACCTTCAACCAGAAATCAAGTTATCGAAGGCTATATGACAATAAATATACTGTATAAAATAAAAGATTATTTTTTTGCTTGATATCTAAGCTAGGGTGTGGGAATACAAAAGCCTCTTAACAGATAATTAAATTCTTAAAGGAAAGTATGAGTAAATTTTAAAAGCATCCTGAAGTATGGAAAATATTTGGATTTTCAGTAAGTTGTTTATATATATATATATATATATATATATATATATATATATATATATATATATATATATATATATATATATATATATATATATATATATATATATAGTTAATCATTAAGAAGAAATAACTTTTATTCATTTTCTTGCTAATTTGAATTAAAAATTGTGGTAAATACCAGCCATGCACATGAAAATGTGGTAAAGAACTTCTTCACTTAGCAAAAAAATTACAAAATGATTTTTTAAAAAGTTTTATAAAACTGTGTCTCATTCTTTTCTTATATTTGTATCTGATTGCTTAAGCTCTGATTAATTCAATCTATTTTACTAAATTTATGTATTAATTGATATTAAGCAGTGCAAGAATGTTGAATAGACACAAGGATTCAACTTTGGAAACTTGTTTTTCTACAAACTTTCATTTTATATTTAAACAAATTCACATTTTTAAAGTTTTGGAAACTTGTTTTATTGTTGAATCTTAAAATGTGCCATTTAATGAGAACATTGTATGTTTCAAAATTTGTACATCAAAAGTTTTTTATTTTTTTTATTTCACTGTTACTTCACTGTATGGCACAATAACCATTATTAATAACACTATAAAATTTTGATTTGTTTCAACTTCTATATTTTAGTAAGACTGCATTTTGTAAAAAGAATTTTTTTTTATTTTATGCAAGCATATGTTTGGATAAACTATAGTTTGGATGAACAAGTTTATGTTATCGTCACTGGGTACACCAAACCATACATGTGGTTTTATTCAACTGTGCATTTTGTTTACTTTCTTTGTCTTAACTATCTGAAGTCAATACTTAACTTATTTTGAAAATTCATTTTTTGAAAAAAGTTTGAAAAGTTGTTTTTAAAGATTTAATTCACTCTTTGGGTGATTAACAATCTGGGAAAACTGAAAACTGAAGACATTTTATACATTAGATATTGTCAAAAATTATAAATCCTACATATCCAAAGTAGAAGGTATATTATTGCACATATTCATTGATAAGTAAACTCCCTACCCCACTCCCACCCTAGTATATACATCACTCATAATATGATCAATGTTTTGATATTTATTTTGAGCCTTTTTTGTTTTCACATTTAAAACAATTACAAAAAAATGTATGTATCTGTAAAAACAAAATCCTTTTTTACGTTTGTGTTTTCTTCAGTAGAATTCTGGTTATTTAGAAAGTTGATGAATAGTTTTACTGATGTTGGTTTGATCAATATATTGGTCAAAAGTTAAGATGAAATCTTTGATTACCATAGTTTGAATGGCCAGAAATCTTCTGATATCTGTAACTTCATTTTTCCTTATTTATATTAAAAAAACTATTTTCAGAAAATCTTATTTGTGTCAAATTATTTTGTTCTTTTCAACTAGAGTACCAGTCATCGAAGAGTGGATGAAGTTGAGTTAGTTGGAGCAATTTGTTTTTAAAACATCGCCATCCACACTTGGGATGACTGGGGAATTACAGTATAAAAGAAAAGATTTTTAAATTTTAAACATAGTTTTTTGCTTGATATCTAAACTAGGGTGGGAGGAGAGAAATATTTGTTTCAGTGTATGTAATAAAAAGAGATCCTAATTAACCTCAGAACAGATCATTATTAAATTTTTAAAGGAAAATACCTTATTTTGGAATAACTTTAAAAGCGTTCAAAATTGTGGAAAATGTCTTGCCTTTCAGTTAAATGGTTTTCTAAATAGTTAATCATTAGGAAAAATCACTTTTTATTAATTTTCTTGCATATTTGAATTAAAAATTGTGGTAAATACCAGCCATGCATATGGAATGTGGTTAGGAACCTCTCCACTCAGCAAGACAAATTTACAAAATGATTTTACAAAATGATTTGTAAAAAAATGTCTCCCACTCTTTGCATCATATTTCTATTGTATGGTTTAAGCTCTGATTAATTCAATAAATTTTTACTAAATTTATATATTCATTGATATTAAGCAGTGCAATACTTTTTAATAGACACAAGGATTCAACCTTGGAAACAATTTTTCTACAAAATTGGATTTTATATAAAATTGTTAACATTGTAAAGTTTTTGAATCTTGTATTGTTGTTGAAATTTGTAAGTTGCCATTTAATGAGAACATTGTATGTTTTTAAATTTGTTCATCAAAAGTTTTATTATTTTGTTACTGTTACTTAACTGGGTATGGCACAATGACCATCATTAATAAAACATCAAAATATCACAGGTCTCTGCTTTTATATTTTAATAAGATTGCATTTTCGAATATTATTGCTTCAGATTTTATGCAAAAATATGTTTGAATAAACTATAGTTTGGATGTACAAGTTTATGTTATCTTTACTGGGTACACCAAACTGGACTTGGGAGACATGAATGTTATTTTATTAAAGTGATAATTTTGAGGAACGATGTTGGGACCCAGACAAGTTCTTCTCTATTTCTATGACCCTGCCGCATACTCTGGACAGGGCAAGTGCTTTATGCCTTTACACATCTTGACTTTTATTTCAATTCTCTGTTTACAATTTTTGCAATTTGTTATGCACAATCAAATGAGTAAAACACCCTGTTCAACTTTTTCTAAACTGTAATTTACAGTCATAGCATCTGATAACTTACAGTTGGGCACAGTCATGTTACTTGGTATGTGGATACATCTTGATGAATACAACACCAATTTACAAATATAGGTTATTGTGACCTACATTTCATGCTTCCCTGATTTTTTTAAAGTTTGTTGTTTACCAACTATTGGTTAGGAGTCATGCAACATATTTCATGAACAGTAAAACATTGATTATCTGGGCCCAATCGGGGGGTGGGTGGGGTGTAGATTTAGTCCGGATAAACACTTATTTGGATAATCTCATAATTACATGTATTTTTACTTGAGAAAGATAATTTAGTTAATTCATAATACCATTGTTATTATAACTGTATGCATCATATTAGCTTGTGTCTGTTTTGATTTCTGTTACTCAGTTCTATGTTGGAATCGTAATCAGCAAATCGGTTTAATTTGTATATGCATGTACATTATCATAAGTCTATATGAGTGAATAATAGGTGTCCAGATAATTTATATTTTACTGTATACATCTTGGATAAAATACCAGATTGCCAAAAAGTAGATCAGTTTCCATTTGGGTCAGTATCTTGGGTACTATTGGTCACATTATCATGGAAATTGAGTGTCATGGTGTGTACAACACCTTTCTATGAAAAGGAGGTCACTATCAGTTTATCACACTTTTATGTTTCTTTGACTTCGGTCAGTTTCAAGTCCACTATTGCTCAAAGTGTCATGCAACATAGTGTGAACAAGCACCTTGGTGAGTTCAATACTATTCTGTGAGCCTGCCTGGGTGGAAGCTTGACATAGCGATCATGTTGGTGTCTGTGTGCATGTCCGTCCACACATTAGATAAACGTCAATTTTACATTGTGTTCCTTTCCT
Organism: Margaritifera margaritifera; assembly: GCA_029931535.1. NCBI lineage: Eukaryota > Metazoa > Mollusca > Bivalvia > Unionida > Margaritiferidae > Margaritifera > Margaritifera margaritifera. Next base: position 5,070,589 of record JAQPZY010001683.1, read on the forward strand.
TTTATTTCAATACCATTTGAAAATCCCACCCGCTCTGGATCTGGATATAGCTTGGGGGTTGGCTTGACATGCAGGCAATGGCCATCTTCTTGTTACTACAGTGATCGTCTAGTTAACGGCATGTGAAACTGCATATCAGTGTACTAACTTATAGCTCTTCTGCTGAGAGTCTTAAGTTCAATATTTTCCAAAACCTTTCGAGCACCATAGCGAAACTCGTGCGTAAAGTCCTAAAGTAAGAAACAATGCTATATTCAAATATTATATCAATGTCCTTGAAATTTAGGATGCAAACAAAATAAGCAATGTCTAAAAAATTCTGAAAGTTATAGAATTAGATCATTATTTTAGAAAAAGTTGTGGAATCAAAACATTATTGTACTTTAAGACGCAGTATGAATTTTGTGCTGATGAAGTTTTGAAAATATGGGTCAATACCAACATTTACTAGAGTTAGTAGCTATAGATTATAGAGTAAGAACTGTTGGATATTGACGGTGAGACCAAGTACAAGTAGGGCCAGATTAAGACCTTTAGAGGCCCTAAGCTCTGAAAAGATTATGGTGTCCCACCCCCACCCCTATGTTATTTAAAAAAAAAACACAAAAAAACACACACAAAAAAAACCCCAACTTAATTTCTCATTTTCTTTTGTGCCCCCGCTTTGCTGGTGCCGTAAGCACATGCTTAGTCTGTCTTTTGGGTATACGGGTTTCTTTAAAATTCAAGAAGGATCAGCCAGGGATGCTTTTTTTTTCCTGCATGTTTGTTGTTTGCGTAGAAATACCCGTATGACATCAGTCAGATATACAGCATAAAAGGAATAAAAATAGAAAATGATAAAATTACAATAATAGAGTTTGCAGATGGATTGCAAATAATACATTATAGTACATTAGATACTTTAATTTTCCGTATCCAATTACTCAATTAAAATCACAAATAGCAAATTACTCGATGAAAATCATAAATTGTTGAATCGATACAATTAAGAATAGGTCTTATGATATCTTATGCAGGAGAAAATTTTAAACTCCTTTGCATTATAATTCCAGTGTATGGTGATGTGAAAAAACTGCTAGACTTGAATCATGTAAATTGATTAGATACGACAAAGCTTTTATCAACTATTCGTCTAAAAATAAATATACCCTTATACAAAAGTTATCGTTTTTAAAACGTTCTTGTTACCCCAGTTGTTATATTAAATACAAAATGTTCCAAGTCCCGATAAATTGTTTCTTTTTTTTTAAAGAAATTAATTATTGATTATTGAGCACAAAAATTCATGTCATGAAAAACAAAACAGAGACGAGTGTAAATGTCGCGATAAAATAAATTGGATTAAAGATACAATTATATGAGAAGATTGAAAACAATTTTTAGGGCAAAGATATAAAAACCTACATGTAGCAATCAGATAGAGCAAAGTATGACTAACTATTTGTCTTTGAAAAGTCAATGTTGGGTCTTCATTTTCAGTGCATTGTCAGAGTGTCGTTATGACAGCAACATCAAAAATGTATCAGATTGGTGTCAAAGGAACTTCATTTAAATTGACTCAATTATCAAGATGAATGGGAAAACATTTTTGAACAGAGAAATGAAGAAACAACTTAATTAATTACATAAAAGACTTTATAAAGATGCTTTTCAGATTTGAGAGGAAATTTAAAGAAAAGTGTGATATTTAGACACATTTTCTCATATATAATCGTATAATTCGAACACAAACTCAACAGATTTTGATCTTGACGACACTTCAATCTCTATTGTTGAAATTAAGCATAGTCTTTTTTTATCCAGAATTTAGGAATTAATTGAAAAGCCATTAAAATTCTTCGGAAAAGGGAACAAACCCAACAATTGGATAATATAGATTGCGAAAATATCTTTAATGTATAATATTACAAGAAAAAATAAAGCTGTCAGAAGACAGCAAGATTGCTTGCACATGCTTATTCAGACACAAGAGTTTTGTCATTTTCAGTACTAAAGATAATCAATACTAAGTGATGATGAGGATAAACCATTTGGTTGATGATGGTCATAGTTATTTTTTTTTTGTTTTTGATATTGTGATGCTCTACTTCTCGGGATATATCCTCGTATATATTTTGATGACTGTTCACATAACAGGGTTCATAAAACTCACCTAAATTATAGGTGTACATACTCACTTAAGTGTAAATAGTAGGTGTTGGTGACCTATTTTTGATTTAGTGACGTTAGTTCTTCTCAGGATACATGCACATGTCAAGTATCATGATTGTACTAACAATGTCAAAGAAACACGTCTAAATATAAACGTCAGTGACGTCGGGCTGAAGGTGAGCACTCACAGAAGGGAAACTGCTTTTCCATTGCCTTATTGTTTCTGAGAACTTTTCCACAGTAAGTGTAACATTTAATGTCCTGCAGAAAATCCATGATGTATTCATTTTGTATTTTGCCGATAAAAGAATTCATTTTTGTACATTTTTGATTATGAAGGACGTCGCAATGATACCAGCTAATACAACTGCAGTTTTTGTCCAAATTTGTGCGGATGATGCATGTTGATCTGTAAAACCTATCCAGTAAGGTCAATCCTCTATGTAGATGCTACATTATTCACTATTTAATGTGCACTTAAGTTTGCTATTTTTGCTCTTTAGCACATAATGTATCGAAGTCTTCATCAAGGAGGTGTCTGTGAAAACTGAATCCTCAAAAATCTGCAAATTCACATAATGTGAAAGATATCCGTTTTTTTTTTTTTTTTTTTTGCTTCGTCCACAAGTTGTAAAAGTTCGTCCAAAATCAACTGATTTTAGTTAATTGTGTGGTCATTCTATGTAAGTGAAGGTTTTATGGGTGTTTTAAATTGAACATGATGAATATTTTGTTCAGGAAAAATGCATAGTTGATTAAGTAGCTGTGTGAATCGTTGTTATACATTATTTGAACTAAATTTGAAATAAGTTTAAATGTTTTAATAGCTGCATCAACGTCAATATGATTCATATTATACTTTATATACTACTCAGTAATATCTCCTATTGCATCTTGTAATCCTTTACACTGTATTTTGTTTTTCAGCTTTTTTTAAAATGTAGTGAAAATCAGCTTTATATTTTTCAATGTTGTCTCTTTTCGACTCTTTTGTGATATCATGTATTACCCAGCTAGGACTCTGTCTAAATTGTCGTTACCTTATTACATTTTGTTATGTGTATCATTTTATTGTTTATAACTGCAATGTTTTGGTAGGTACTTTCTTTTCTCCCGGTGGTTTCGTGATCAAATACAAATTTGTGTGACGTGCATGTTTTAGCACCTTCAGTTTCTAATGTACTATTTTTTTTTCTCCACATCTTGCACATTATGGAAACTCATTTTATTTCTAAAATTCAAAGTTCACATGCTCTTTGATACTGTTATATATGTAAATAAAAGTCAAAGTTTTCATGCTACTTGATAGTGTTATATATGTATAGTCAAACTTTTCATTCTCCTTGATATTGCTATATATGTATAGTCAAAGTTTTCATGCTACTTGATACTGTTATATATGTATAGTCAAAGTTTTCATTCTCCTTGATATTGCTATATATGTATAGTCAAAGTTTTCATGCTACTTGATACTGTTATATATGTATAGTCAAAGTTTTCATTCTCCTTGATATTGCTATATATGTATAGTCAAAGTTTTCATGCTACTTGATATTGCTATATATGTATAGTCAAAGTTTTCATGCTACTTGATACTGTTATATATGTATAGTCAAAGTTTTCATGCTACTTGATATTGTTATATATGTATAGTCAAAGTTTTCATTCTCCTTGATACTGTTATATATGTATAGTCAAAGTTTTCATGCTACTTGATACTGTTATATATGCATAGTCATTATTTCCAACTTCTATATTTTGTGTTTTGTGTATCTGTCTTTTGTCTTTGTCTGTATTCACAACAAAACTTAAATATCTCCCTTCACTTTATTTTGTGTGATTGCATGTGCATATATATATATAGGCCCGCCAACAGAAATTCCGGTCCCATGGAATGAGCGGTCATGGGCCCCAAAACTAGTTTAATTTTTTGTATATAAAAACCTTTGTACAGTTTTGCATATAAAACCTGTAGTAATCTATCATAACTTAGACTCTTGCAAGGAACAAATTTTAATATTTGCTGCAAAGATTAATTTATTTGTTATAATTGAGTTGACGTCTGGCTCCTAGAGATCGCCGGAACCTGGGATATTCCCCCCCCCCCCGGGCGGGCCTGTATATATATATATATATATATATATATATATATATATATATATATATATATATATATATATATATATATATATATATATATATAATATCGTACTTTTGCTCTGTTTGATTGATAAAAGCTTGTTGATAGTCATTTACTTCACAAGATAAACTAATATTAATCTTTCGTTTCAAAAAAATACTCTGGTTAAAAGCATGAAATAATTTAGCACTGTCATCCTTAGTTTTTCGCCAGTGAGAGTCCTCTAAAAAAACCGACCATTTTTTTTTTTTTTGGGGGGGGGGGGGGACTGGGATTTTCTTTCGAGCTGGGATATATTTTTTTCTTGTACCTCAAGATAATATATTTTTTTCAACTAATATAATGGATAAAATAGGGTTTATTTTTGCTATACATCAGAGCAAGAATAATTTTTTCAAGCTATTTTAAAGCAGGAATTTTTTGTTAAAAAATCCCAGCGATCCCTCCTCCCCCCCCCGCACACTTCCACCCCCCCCCACCCCCGAAAAATTAAATCGTCGGTCACAAACATTCTTCAAAACTGTTTCCCTATTTAACCAATATAATCAAACCAGATGTTTACTAAAGTACTGACATTGGTTTCTAATCCTATGAATTTCGCGAAGGCCTTCATTCACGAGTGCGTGATCGAACTCTATGATTTACCTCCATCGCGATAGCAATCACAAACGAGAGAGAGAGAGAGAGAGAGAGAGAGAGAGAGAGAGAGAGAGGGGGGGGAGATGTGTTTCCATAGTTTTAAAAAAACATTGTTATAACATGTAGCCTTTGTTCGACTTTGTACACGTTCCAATGTGATCTGCCCACTGACGTTTTGTACACAGTAGATTTGCAAACCTTTGCGTTTGCGGTATAATGACGGGGAAAAAAATTAAAAATTTGACAACATATTGCCCAACCAAGCTTTGTTTTTTTTCCCTGAGAAAGGGAAAGAGAGAACCATCAGGTTTGACACAATAAAAGTCATTGTAATTCTAAGTTAAGAAATGAAAGCCGCATATCATGGAAATTACGTAGGAATTCCGTAGAAGTAGGACTTCGTATTCTATCCGCTGTCAGTCTATAGAAAGCGGTGCGTTCACCAGTTTTGTCATCCGTTTTGGAGCCAACCAACCAACCAACCAACAAGATGTGGACTAATGTTAAATCTTCTACAATTATTTCTACCATGTTATTTGATCAGGAGTATCCAGTATAAGTGAAAGCCTGTTGGATGATGAAAGTCGTCACACCGACAGCTATATGGATCCAACAAGTCTATGAGGAAAGGTAAGGTTGCTTGAAGAGAGTCCTTTAATATGGTCCCTTCTTCCTCTGGTTTATAGCAACACCCACCCACCCACAAAAAATATAAAATATATTATATCCATTGTATTAGTTGAAGGAAATAAATTATTTTGAGGTAAAAGAAAAAAAAAAAAAGTTCTCGGCTCGAAAGAAAATCCCAGGCCACCCCCACCCCCCAAGAAAATGAAATGGTCGGTCCCTTATTGGTGTTAGTCATCCTAAGTCGACCGCTTACTTTACATCCCCTTTAACACTGCATGATGGTGAGTCAGATGGTGTGTTGGTCAGCAGGTGTGGGTGTTGGTCTGTATGTGTTGGGTGTGTTAGTTAGTAAGATGGTGTATCTTTTTAAAATTTCATTTCCCCTTAACCCTATACATTTTTCAACATGGTGGACGCCATTTCCCTTGACCCCTTATTCCCAAAAATATCGGTGTGGGGTCATAATGTTAATTGATCCCCAAGTGACATTTTTAATCCCTAAGTGACAAACTATAATACTTAAGTAACACCCATACCGGCCCAAATGTAAAGCTAAATTCTCGTAGACCCCCACACTGACATCTGTAATGTTAAATCCTCATTTGAGTCCATAGTGGCCCAAATGTCATGTTAAATTCCCACTAAAGTCTACAGTGACATTCGTACTGTTCAATTCCCATTTCTCCCATGGTGGCCCAAACGTCGTGCTGAATTCCCACGTGCCCTTCTTTGTGATAGCCAACCACGTGTGTTATAGTATAACCGATGTGCAGTTCCTTGTGCTTGGGGTGGGGGTGTGGTGAGGGTGTGTGTGCTGATTTTGCAGTGACAAATACCTTGACAACAAAACTACAACTAAATCTGTTACTCTGAATTATGTGAACAGTGTATTTCATATACTTGATGGAAAGTGTGTAGACGTTTTAATTTTATGTGCCAATTTGCAGGCGACGCTGTAGAAATTAAAACACAAGGTAATTTGCTTTTTCCTACTTTTATTAGTTTTACGTCAATTTTAAAATAGTATGTGGAATTGGATCTTGAAAAGTTACTTATAAGTTGTAGAATTTATACTTTTTATACACGACTATTTTCATGAAATTTATATAATTGTTGTTAAGAGCATACACAATATATTAAATGAATAATTTAATTGAATGAAAAATAACACCAACAAGTTGGTAATATACACTTATTAATTATTAAGATAATGTCTTCTATTTGCATCTCGAATCCCTATCAATGCCTTGCTAAGTAAGACAATATTGATCAAACCTTTTGAAACTTTTCTATTAGCTAAATGTTGAAATAAATGTGTTTCAAATTCGGTTTGATTTAGACAAATACATACTGCAAATGTTTTGAATATCACTTGGAGTACTATCACAAACACGTAAGTAGTTATGGGGGATAATATGGGATATAGGTCACAGTATGTGGGCCTATGGAAATTAACATTAAGTATGACCCTATGGGAATTTAACATAAAATATAACCATACGGTAATTTAATATTAAATTTGACCCTATGCCCTAAGGGTTCTATGGAAAATGGAATATTAAAAACGTCTATAGGTAAATAAATGAGATGACATTATGGGACTTGCATGGATTTAACATGGTGGAACTCCATGAGTCAACACCTATATTGACTGACAAAGACTTATCCTGACTCACCAACACCTACAACTACAAAACTACAAACGGGCCTGAAAAACAGGGGGGGTGGGGGGGGGGCTTAAAGTAGGAAGCAAAGTCATGAAGAACTCACGGTGCTAATTATAGGGAAGAATGGAGCCAATCTAGAAATGGTTGAATATAAAATAGAGTATTTATGGGTTTGGCTGGCCAAGATTGGTTGATAATGAAAGTAAAATTGTAGTGAAAAGAATCTTTTGAGAGTTTATCCTAGTTGTAACTAAAACAGATAGAGACCATGTTTTACTGATGGAATTTCAGCCCTTTTACAGCCCTGAGTTTTAAAACTCATTTCTGAAATTAGCACCTGACTCTTTGGTGCGAAATTGAAAGCACATGTTTCAAAACACATGTAGATCCAAAAAATACCGCGGCCCACATCGTTTTCTCTACAGAGAAGCTTGCATCAAGGATATGTCGATACTAATAAATATAGGTTTGATCATGAGCATTTAGAAATATAAAGTTATTGAATTTTTAATATGGTGTTTGCATAGGTTTACTCTGGGAGCGGAATTAGTACCGTGAGTCCTAAATAGTGCACACCCACCTTCACTATCCAACACTCACCCTTATAAACCAAACACACGCTTCATAATATCCTTTTTAGGCCCACATGATTAAAAATAACTAAAGCAGCTTAAGAAAGAAATAAATAAAACGAAACAAAAGAAACATACATGCACACATATACTATATATATATATATATATATATATATATATATATATACACAGACACACACACACATATATATATATATATATATATATATATATATATATATATATATATATATATATATATATATATATATATACACACACACACACACACACACACACACACACACATATACACACATATATATATTTTATATGTATGTATGTATGTATGTATGTATGTATGTATGTATGTATGTATGTATAATTACACAAAAATTTATAACGGCGCAAATACAAAACAGTTTCCCTACGTTGCGATCTAAACAAGCTCTTCGTCAGGGGAATAAACAATTTACATCTACAAATATCTTCAAAATTTTCTTTTACGGCCTACATTTCCAAAAATGGCATGCATACATCTTGCAACAATTTAAAATACGCTGAGGATGTTGACATTGTGTAAGAGGCCAGATTTTGCCTTCGACAGGGCCAAACGATCGCCAAAAGTCGGAATAATATCAACCTTTTCATGCGTCCAATGTTTTGAATTTATATCATGCGAGGCAGAAATTATTCGTGTACATCGATGAAAATCTCTAAGATTCTTTCTGATCAAATTTAACTTAAAACACGCCGAACCGCACTATGCAATTTTTTTCCCTGGAAAGAGAGCAACAATTTGGAATTCCAAGTTGTTGCGCGGAATTTTAAGATAAAATGCTAAATTCTTAACTGTTGCCCAACAGATAGATTGGCGCCATTTTCGATTTCCGCTTCCGTCTTTCCATGATCGACCTGTTTTGACAAATCGGAGACAACACGCAATAATGGCTGAAGATTTCGTTAAAGCCAGAGTCAATGGCTCCATGTTGACTAATTACCGTGGACGGCAAGTTTGCGTTCTCGGAATAGGAAAGCAAGTTAGTCTTTCAACTTGTTTCCCTGTATCTGGTCTTTGTCAAGTCTGTATAGTAGCACCGGTATGCCTATTACCGCGAAATTTAAACATTTTTGTTCAGTGGTGTCATGGTGCGTAACATCGGAATAAACTGCATGTAAACTTAATGTCAGGAAGTTCACATAGCCGTAAATATTAAAAATTTGAAGAATAACTCGATTCAGGATGAACAAAATCGTAGATTTTCTTTACTTGTACAAATTTAAGTAAGTGATTCCAATCCCTTTTTTTTGTACTTTTCAATCATAAAATCGTGCCGAGCACAATATCTACATATCGTCTGCTTCACAATTTAAACAATACAAGCTGAATTGGTGACTTGGCTGATGCTCTTCGATAAAAATTATCTAACTTGTGGTGGGCCCATTACGGGTGTATTGTCAAACTGGTGAGTTTTGTTTGTAGTGTGGGTTCTTAGATCAGTAGGATAAAGGCAAGTTAATGAACCCTGACATTCCTTCAGATTCTTAAAAGGTGTTTTCTAGACATGGGGCATAGAAATAAAGTTTGTGTGTTGGGGTTAACTATGAGTATACTATGTAATACAGCATAAGAATATCATAAACCATAATTATTTCATGGATTTGCTACAACTCGGTCATGTAATGATCTTGATTAAATTTATGAGTTTCATGTTGAAATTTTGTTATTAAATGTGTTGATTTTACATAATATTTCCTGAATTGTTAATTTTTTTGTTACTTTGATACTGTATTACCGAGTCGCTATGTTTCTCAATTGCTGTGATAATAGTACGTTGTCTTTAGAGCACCTCCCATTAGAGGTCACCTCAGAATATCCAGCACTTCGGTGATTCCGTTGATTGGAAATTAAAATCATTTATCGTGACAAATGCACCACATGCTGATTACTGATGCAGTATGATAAAAGTTAAAAAGAAAGTATAGTGAAACTTTGTTTGGCATGTTTTCTAGGTAGTAACATGGTAATAGGATGTACCAGCCTACTGGTCTTTGTCAAGTCTGTAGCAATGGTCTTGTGACTGGTCTCATCAGGCATGGTTTAATTTATATGCACTCTGTTGGTCAAACCCATGACCATCCTTTATCTTTAAAAACACAGAACGATCGCTTTATTACTTTCTTTTAATACTTTGTAGTTTTTATCTGCAGACCTTAAACATTGCTTCGTTAAAGTTGCTAGAAAGGGTAGATGAACAAGTTACTATCCACCCTTTTTTTTTGTTTATTTTTCTGACATGACTGGTGGCAGACAACAACCATATGAAGACAATCCATTCTTATTGGGCTGCTCGCTACTACAGTGTACTAATTAATAAACTTCTTTCCACTGACCTTTGTATCCAGATGGTAAGTAAATCCCTCTTCTGTTGATCCATGGCATTAAATACCTTAGAACACTAATTTTATAGCATTAATCCCTGTCTGAACAGAACACCTGTGTATTCAGCAACCTCGGATTTGAACTGCTGATGCATGCATGAAAAGCAGCATCATCCCAAGGCAAGAGCAACGTGTCCTAACGGTGTATCGAACCCTATATTACTGGGAACTGACTAATGCCTGGGATGGTTAAGACACATTGCTCTTGCCTTGGGGTGATGTTGCTTTTTCACCAAAAGACAAAAAGATTAACTTTGAATGAATAATGTTTTCTATATTTCAGGTGGACAGCAATGGTACCTCCTTTATTCTGATAACCAGTGACAATCAGGACATCAAAGTCATCATGCAGAAACCGGTAAGTTACAGTTGCATACACAGGGTCAAGATTGACGTCCTTCTGTGGACTTGCGGAGGGGGGGGGGTAGAATAGGCCCAGTGTGCCCTCTTGCATATTGTAAGAGATGGCTAATGGAGGCAACCTGTTTGCCATGGGATAAATCCCATAAGGCATTTTATCTGAGAAAGTCTTTGATTTTTTTTTAAAGAGTGCAGTTGTGAATAGACAATTTTTTTTTGAGCCCTGGCATGGAGGCTTTTTTGTTGAACCCTAGCATGGAGACCTTTTTCCTGAGCTCTAGCATGGAGGTCTTTTTGTTGAACCTGTCTTGGTGGAAGATCGATATAGTGATAACTTTTGTGTCTGTGTGCATGTCTGACTGTCTGTTCACACCCTAGATTATACTTTGTTTTTTACTTCCTTTTATGTATGTCTTTTCAAACTAAATTAAAGGTGTTAAAAGTATGTAAGAAAATAGGAATTTAAAAAAGGGTTAGAGGTTTTATGTCGGATCAGTTGATCTGAAAAGTGTACAATACCGTTGTTTTTCCACATTTTATCTACTGCTGTACTTAGTGGAGAAAACCCTGTAATTACTCTTTGATGCAGAGGCTATACAGCTTACAGAAAAGAGCAGCCTGGGTGATTTTAATTGTCAAAGATATTTTAAAATCCACATCATCTCTTTTCAACACTATTAGATTGATGCCAATTAAAGATTGTTTTATTTTTAGAAAATCTGTTCATACTTTCAAGGTCTTAAATAATTTAGTGTCCGAGTATCTTGATGTTTTTAAGTTTGTAAGGAACATTAGTACAAGGAGAACATGGTTGAGTGGAAACAATGATTTGTATATACCAAAAGTTTGGTCAATGTTTTTTAAGAAATATTTTGCTTATGCTGGCAGTTTTACGGAATAGTTTGTAGTATAATATTAAACAAGCACGTAATGTTTCAGCTTTTAAGAAATTATGCCTCTACAAATATTGTAATGAGCAGTCCTGAATTTATGGTTGCATAACATATGTAAGTGGTACCTGTGATATATCTATGTGATAACAGTATGTTAACCTGTATAATTTCTATTAACTTCTGTTATATTTGTTTTCTTTTATGCAGTTAATGTTAAACTTGTATTACATGTATATTTTTGTGTATTTGTTTTAATTACAAGACAATAATGTAAACTAGCTGTTAGCTAATTATGTCACTCTTGAAAAATATAGGATATTATTATTATTATGGTTATTAAATGGGAGTACCTTGTTATTTTTGTTCAAATGATACCAGTCTGCCATTCAAAGGGGGTGCCACTACCAACATAAACTAGAAAAACGTTAACATCTCATAAAAACTGCTTAACAGAATTTGACCAAATTTGACGGAAATCATTCTGGTTTGAATGCCTTTGACTTCTTACAAATGATAATGATTTGCGATAAAATATGGCTGATGATTGTAGAGAATACTTCAAACAACATTTTTAAATATAACTAATCAACATAATTTGAACAGATTTTTGACAAGGCACCCACCTAACAGATAATTTCACAATTTGCTCCTGCATTTGGCTTTTAGGTAGATGTCAGCCAGATGAACAATCTGCCGCCCAAGTGGGGCTCGTTTTACAGACGGTACTGGTCTGCTGTCCTTTATGGCCACTGTTACCAAAAATAGATAATCTTTTAAAGAACTTATTCCATAAAAATGTTGAACAGAATTTTGAACGAATTTGACAGAAAGCATCATGGCATAAAAGCATTTCAGATTTATGCAGATGATGTTGATCCACCATCCAGGATGCCTGCCTTTACTAGAAACAAAAAATGCATTTGAAATATTTTTGTCCACAAAAATCACTCAACAGAATTTGACTAAATTTGAGAGCAAGCATTCCAGCATAAAAATCTTTCATATTTCTAGAAAATAATCACGCCAATCCACTTTCAATTTGGCTGCTGTTACTAAAAATAGAAAACTGTTTTAATGACTTATTCTCAAATACTGTTGAAGAGAAATTTGACCAGATTTTATAAAGAACATTCTAGTTTGAAGCCTTTTAATTCTGTACAAATTATGTTGATCTGCCATCAGTATTAAAATAGAAAAACTTTAAAACAAATTTTTGATAATTACTTGGAAGATTTTGAAGGAATGTTTGCAGAAAGCATCCAATTAACTCTGATTTCTTGACCAACTGCTCTTGCTTCTTGGCACCCGTGTTGAGAGCTATTTTCTGAAGTTTGGAATTCAGTGTGATTTTGAAATAGTCCTCAAAGAGACACTGTCCTATTATTGGTTTCTGATGATCCCCCCCCAAAAAAATTTCTGCAGTAGCAAGATTTGTTAAAGCAAAGGACCGAAGGCCAAGTGTTATTCTGCATTAAACGACTCCAGAAATTCTCAGTATGTCGTTTTTCATAACATGCATATCACTTCAATTGAATTTTTGTTTTCTTCAGCTGAATGAATATGTGTCTGGTTTGACAGAGGTCCATGGACAAGTGGATCAGAGGAATCAGATTAACTGCCATAACTACATTAATTTTCCCAAAGAGGTCTCGGATGCTTTTGGTAAGGCTGGCATGTTTGTTTTTTTTAGTCCCTGCTTAACTAAAACTTCATACCTGCTCTACGGCTGCAGAGAGCAGAGAAAGACGGAAAGTTGTTTTCATAGATCCACAGTTAAAAAGATTACCAGATTCCAATTCAAATTGAAGAGTGAAATTAGAAAACTGTTTAGACATGTACCTGTTAAGCTTATTAGACCAATTAAAGAGAACAATCCAAAATTGAAGATCTCATACACACAGTATTCTTCTTTGTCCCTTAGAAATTTTGTGAGTTCGCCCTCTCCCTGATTTGGAAGACAGAATGACAGTGTCCTTTGACCATGGGATCATGGGTGCAATGCTGTTTGTTTTAGGTCTAGTGGTCATAGACCAGAAGAGCTTATGTGATGGTTTGTTGTCCATCAGTCGACATCTGATGTTATTCCATCCGTTAACACAAGTTTTGTTATCGTAACTGCTCCTAAACTACTTGGAGGATTGCCATGAAACATTATGCACACATTTCATCCCAAGGTCTAGTTGGTCTTAAATAAAAATGGTGCTGTTCAGACGTCCAATATGACCACCACAGCAGGGATCTTGAAAATCTTGTTATTGCTATTCTCCTTGAATGGATGGGCATATCAACATGGGGTTTTCACTAAAAGACTTCTTACAATGTCTAGTTGGTCCTAAATAATAATGGTACTGATCTGATGTCCAATGTGGCTGCCATGGCAGCCATCTTGAAAATCTTGTTATTGCTACTCTTCCTGAACAGAAAGTTGTATCAACACGAGGTTTTCACCAGAAGTCTTCTTATGATGTCTAGTTGAGCCTGAATGAAAATGGTTTTGATTGGATGTCCAGCATCGTTGCCATCTTGAAAATCTTTCTTCTGCTACTCCTCCTCAATGGATGGTCTTATCGACAAGGGGATTTAGGACCATAGTGAAACCCATCCCCGCCCACACAAAATAAAAAACATCAGGGTTTCGCTAAAAGACTTTATTATGATGTCTACTTGGTCCTAAATGAAAATGGTGCTGATCTACTGTCCAATATGGCCACCATGACAGCCATATGGCCACCATGACAGCCATCTTGAAAATCTTGTTATCACTAAACCACCCCCCACCCTACCCCCTGAATCTAATGTCATAATGGCATGGAGTTTTCATCAGAAGACTTCTTATGATGTCTGGTTGGCCCTAAATGAAAATGGTGCCAATTGAACATCCAATATGGCCTCCATGGGCTATCTTGAAAATCTTGTTATTGCTACTTTGCTTCAATGGATGGTCAAATCAACATGGGCAGAGATGCTGCCAGGCCACAGGATCGTGGATTTCTAGCAAAAATTATAGAGAGTCACACAACTTTTAAAACCCAAAGGAGGGAAAGATAGTGCAAGTTATCTATGGCTCCCGAGATTTCTTGTACCCAATGCACGATTTTTTTATTTTAATTTTTTAATTAGGTTGATCAGATCGTCTTTTTTGACATTTTGCCATGATCTCAATTAATCCTATACCTATGGAGAATATTGTTTGAATACAAGCACCTTTATGAAGGAGATCTGTTGGAATATTGCAGAAACTAAAGAATTATTCTGATTGAATAGTTTCCTGGAGCGGTATAGTAAATTTATTCATCAATCAGCCATTAGGGAAATGTCTAAAGCACAACAGCAATGTGTCATGTTGAAACAAAAGACAACTGATTTCTTTAGGAAAGTAGGTGAGAAGGAAAGATCATCTATTAAGGATGAAACTAGGGAGGATGAAATATCTGATGGTTTTCTGCAAACTGAATATACTGGTGATACAGAAAATTTGGCCTCTAGTTACCCTCAATCTACCTGGGAACACTCTGACCTATCTCTATCATTAATATCAGGGTCCACATCTTACATTATAGGACTATGTTAATGTAAATATACCGATATATTTTATCTTATATTGGCTTAATAACTTTATCATACACCAAACTTCCTGAAAAAAATAACTCAACTTCGGCATTAGATTTTTTTTTACTTGATTCTTCTGTTTTGACTGACAATAGTTTTATTTGCTCCATTGCAATGTATAGGATCACTATAGTTGAGGCTATAGGATCGTAGCTATGGATCTTTTAGATATAACCGTATATGTATAAAGAAATGCTCATACAAATTTACAAATCTTTGATCAAACCTCATTTAGCGTACACCATTAAAGTGAAGAACGCTGTATATAAAAAAGATATTGCTTTATTACACAATGTTCAAAGGCGTGCAATAAGAATGGACTAAAGTGTTAAACACTAGATTTACAATGATGATTGTTAAAATTGGGTCTTCAAACACTGCAGTATAGACATCTGCAAAAATAGTACTTAACCTCACCTTAGTGTAATGGGCAGTTCTTCACAAAACTTATATTTAGATGGTTAGAGGGGGCGGAGTGGAAGATGGAGGTTGCCAACTGAAATAAAAACTGTTTTTTGTGGCAAAGTAGGGGCGCCACTAAAGAACATTGCCCCCGAACGTCTTGAACCCACGCGCCGGCACTGACCCGGAGCAAAGACAACTCGGCCCAAAATAAGTTGACCCTGATTTGGGAGAACTCGGTCCCAACCCCGATTCCACTCTGCACGGATTGCCATGGGACAGGCCAGCATCAATTTGCTAGAAAAGTACAGTATATATCTAACAGGTACACTTAAGTTAAATTCATTTCTGAATAGGCCCTTTATATGATCAATGGAAATAAAGCATTTATTCTGCTTAAAGAGCAATATTAATAAACTACTCCGACCATCAATCTTTTTTATTTACCGACTGCAACCGACAAGTATCTTCAAATTTCAATATGGCGCCTGGCAAGTGTTTTTTAGCCGGGAATATTTGAACCGACCAAAAACGATATGAAAATAATTTGATGATTTTCAAGTTATGAAATGAGGTATATTAAACCAACAACATTTAAAACACTTAACTGTACGTGGATATGAAGAATATTGTCCTGCTCGCCCTTGAGCCATAGCCGGAAACAGAAGAGACGCATGTGCGTAGATAGAATGTCCAAATTAGTGGTCGGAATACGATATGGTTATGTTTCAATGCGAGAACATATCAAAGTAGACCAACAAGTTGTTCTCCATCTTTTTTTCTTTTTTTTTTTGACTGGTGGCGCCACCAGAAAAAATAAATAAAAAAAGGTAGAGAACAACTTGTTGGTCTAATATTGAAGCAAAAGGTGAAATTGGTGTCTATTTTATAAATTGTTTTTTTTGTGTGGTTTTTTTTGGAACTGGGGTCCTTGAAAAATGAGACTCCAGTTAAGGACGAGAGTGTCATTTAAAGAGCCGCCCACTTTTTACAGATCACACACACACACAGAGGGAGAGTCATTATTGTACATGGACCTGTAAAAGGCTAAGAAGGTGGATTAACTGTAATTTCTATCAATAAAGAATGCTCTCTCTCTAAAAAAAAACAAAAAAAAAAACAAACAAACAACAACAACAACAAAACAATCATAAGCAAACAGGAATGACATGATGGAATGGTAAATCGGATTGCTGAATACAATTCAGTCTGATTAAATACATGTATTTCTGATCAACAGCATCTATAAAAATGAGAGAGAGAGAGATTACCAGCCTGCAATTTCGATAAATAACCGTGGTCTAGTCTTACCTTTAAACGAAACAATCAGGATATACTTCAAGATTTCACTTTATCCAGTTAATTTTTTACTCCTGCACTTTATCAGGGTTTATTGACCTTGATTTCTCTCCCACACACTCAGCACTTCTCTATGAATCACAAGAAAGCTTAAGATGATTTTTTCGCCCAACTTTTCGATCAACAAGGACAGCTTCCACATATTAAAGGGGAAGGATCATTTGAAATGCTTACACTTAAATCTATTTTTAAAAAAATATATTTATTTAAATAGCAATTTGAACTCAAATAAGCGACTCACCCTGACTTTGCCAGATGCTTTAAAAAAAGCTACAATGTAGATCTATTTGTTATAATGTTACTGGGAGGGAATACTGTGGAATGTTTGGTCCCCCCCCCTTCGTTCTGCGCATATTATTGGAATTTTCCGATACACTGCCCTCGTAGACTTAGTAAAGAAATATTAGCGCATATACTATCTTATATTTTAAGTTCAGAACTAATAATAATTATATTTTTTGGTCTTCGTACGCTACTTTCTTCCCTGGCAGACGCTTTGGTATGATGATATTAAGTAACACCCAAATCACCAGATTCCGCATTCAGTTAAGGCACCTTTCATTCTGGATATAGTCCCCTGGGTAATAAGTGCTTTTCTCGTAGTCACGGCCAGCAACCTGTCAACAAATACACACGTACTAGTATGTGCACCAATACTTGTTGGTGTACAATCTTAAAATGGTCGGCATTATCTATTTATTTTTAATTTGGGGGGGGCTGAATTTGGACGATCTGACAATGCACCAGATAAGTAATGTATTGTTTAACAAAACAACTGATAGACAAGCAATGGGTGCATTCTTTGACAGACAAGCGAATTATCGATTTTGCAGTTGATCGAACCAAAGAGTCAACAAATGCTAGGGAAAGTAACTGCGACATAACCAGGAGTGTCAACCTGTTATAAAGTACTTTTTATATATTGGCCAACAGTTTCGTTTATGTGACTTGAAGTGGCCGCAAAACTAAGACCTCTCTATCCTGTTTTCTTTTCTTTGCTTGCAATGCGTGCATTGATCATACGTCATGGAAATAGTAATACTTAATTTTTGAGTATTCAGGAGTGGATTTAATGACAGCAAACTTGTTATTTGATACAAAGAAGAAATTCGCATTATTTAGCATTTATTTTAAAGAGATGAATAACTTGACAATGTACATTTAGGATCCAGTGCTGATAGGGAATTGAAATCTGGAATGTTCTTCTCAAATGTAAACATGTATATTTGCTTATAAGTCGAATATTACAGCAAACTTCACAGACCCAGATCTGCCGTCGCATAATGCGCCATCAGATCTGGGTCATTGCAATTTGTTTTTAGGAGTAATCAGTAGAACAAACAACAGAGATCCTGATTTTCCGGCGCATTATGCGACGGGGGATCATGGTCTATGTTGTTTGCAGTTGGACTCGGATTAAAAGCGAGTATTAAGACGGTGCATTATGTAATAATGTCTTGCAAATGGTATTCAATACGGCCACAACCACCTAAAGGGAAAAAGTAATCTTTGGGATTGAGAAGTCAGAGATCCTTGAAAAAAAACCCACCAACTTGGCTAGGTGACCACTGCGTGCGATTTTCCGGATTGACCCCCAAACCACTTGACTGCAAAGCGAGTGTATTGACCATAGTGCTATCCAATCCTTTGAAATGCATTTCTATTCAGATCTATACAATGTAAGTAATGCAAACGAATGTAACTTTGCCAAATAATTGGCAATTTGACCTAAATTGAATAAAGGTTTTGTTTTCTTTGCTTTCGTGTGTCATTTTATACTAACTTGGTTTTATGTATGGTGTTCTTTAAGATGTAAACTTCCTGCAGACAAAGAACGTCGCCACTACAGTCATCCAAACAAATAGGACAATTTATTTTCTTAAATTTCCTTTCCTTCCCATCTTCCTGTTTTAATTTAAGAGTTGAAGTTTGAAATTTAATTACTTTATATACTTATTTAAATTGAATATTCAATAAATACCTTCCAAATCAGAAGGATTCTTTAAATAATATATAAACTGAACCGATAGATGAGTCATTTACCTTGCTATGACAAACTTTAAAAACAAATTATCGGATTATTGTCTTTAAACTATATCTTTGAAATAATTGACGCTTTGATAATTTTTAAATGCCCATAAATTGATTTCTAAAAATTTTGTACAAATAGTTTCTCTAAAGTTGACCTGGACAAAAAGGTTACTATACTAATTTTTATATTAATTTCAAAAGGCATTCTAACATGATCCGCACAGAGCCTGAAAAGTATGGTGCTTTTTCTCAACATTAAAATGCCTCATAAAAATCAATATGCAATCCTTCTATCTTCGTAATATCTTTAAAGCTCCAAATCTCACAGACATATAATACAACTTTTGTGACCTATATCATTTTAATGTATCCCAATTGTGAAGGATCAATTCAAAGAAGTGTCATTATATATCTTAGAGATCAGAAGACTACCCCCGCCCCGCAAACCACACTTTCGTTGTTAAATGAATTAAAATTGGTAAAATCCGACAGGGCGTAGATGTACCCGACTTCCTCTTGGCAAAAAAATATTTTCCCCCAATTAACATCAAGTTTTCATCATATATATCAAGGCCGGATTAAGGTGGTAGGAAACCCGGGAGCAGTTTAAAAAAGCCCCCCCTCCTCGAAAAAATACAAATAAAAACATTAAATAAAAATATTTCACTGTTCCATTTGCTCCTCCTTTAATTCGTCCTTGATGTAGATGCACTAATTTATCGCTACTGATTGAAATTAAATAGTTATTTGCATGTTGACGATTATGTATTTATATTAATAAATCTTACATACATAAACGGTTTAATGTCCTGATCATAAGTTTTGTATTGAGTCAATAATTGGGATACATTTAAATGATTTAGGTGAAAAAAGTTGGATTATATGTCTGTGAGATTTGGAGCTTTAAAGATATTACGAAGATGGAAGGATTGCATATTGCTTTTTATGAAGCATTTTAATGTTGACAAAAAGCACCATACTTTTCACTCTCTTGGTTCCCTTTAAGGACAATCCATTATGCTGCCGAAATTCAAATCTAGCCGTTAAACTCAGTTCCCAAGAAGGATTCAAATGAGAGAAGTTATTTTATATCTCGGCTTTCCTTTGAATGTTTCTATCAATAATAATGTTGACAAATATCTGTATCTGGGGAATGAAGTGAAATTAGATTATCCTTACATTGATTATTTAGTGAACATCATCAAAGCAAAAGGTAAAAATTGCTTACGGTTTAAACGGGTTCTAAAACGAGCTTACATACAAATTTCGATTGATTCTGGTGATGTATCTCTGGTTGGGTGTTAATCTAAAAACAATATATATTTTGACAAAGTTTTATCTGTGGGCATAAAGATCAGCCGCTTACATTTGTCATGCATACTATTTCTATAAGGTACATGTGTACCTCTTTAGGTATTTCAGTTGTCAATTATTTAGATGATTTTGGAGGGGCTGATATTTCTTCAGTAGCTAATAAATCCTTTCAGGAACTTAGTATTCTTTTACGAAGTTGTGGTATAGAAGAAGCTATGGAAAAGGCCTGCGTGCCTTCTATACGAATGGGTTTTGCAGGTTTAATGTTCAATATAGAATCTTTGATGTTAGAAATTACTTCTGAAAGATTACATTAAATTCATGGTTTAGTAAACTTGTAGTTGAGTAAGGAAGTAGCTCCTGTAAAAACGTTTAGTCACTACTTGGGAACTTAAGTTGTGTGTCATCTTGTGTCATTTTGGTGCTTGTGAATAGAAATGCTGTAAGACTTTGATCAGATAGTTCTTGTGACTTTAGTTTAGATGAATTCTAAACGGAAGTCTCTTTCCGTTACATGTAGTCATTATTAAGGTTATCAACACACATGAAGAAGAACTTCTATGTGAACCAATTTTCTAGTCACAGAGCCAAAACGCACCCCATATATATCTGGCATGACGTAAGTTACGTGTCACAAATTTGATTGGTGTCCCATGGCAACCCACGAGGTACAATCACGTTCCCATAATTCCTGAGGTACAATTGCGTTACTTGCCTCAGCAACCGTTTGATCCCGAGTTATTTAGCAGAATATGGGTTGCTTTTGTGGATGCTTTCGCTGTTTTCGAAAATCGGTAAGTACCAAAATATGTTTTAAACATAAATCTATGCATTACTATTGCGTTTTATTGGATGGACGCAAGGGATGTTGAAATTTGTTCGTAAAAATGCAGACGATAAAAGCAACATCACACGATTATCCACGGGTGATGGGGTGATGATTTCTAAAATGTATCATTAACTTCTAAAGATATCTTACAAAGAAAGTTAAGATAGCTTATACAATTTATGAATATATTGTATGTTATAGCTTATAAAGTCATTATAAGATTTTTTGTAAGCTTTAAAATATATATTTTAAAACAATTCGAATTTAGATATGTTATAGTTTCTATATAAAATACCTATAAAGTTAATAAGATATCTTTTGATAAAGTTTGAGCTATATGGACTTAATTCATATTATTATTGTACATAAAAATAATGCAACAAGGTAGTAATATGATTGTGATAAATATTCACGATTGTTGGAGGAATTCAGATTTATTTTAATGAGGTGTTGGGAATCAAGACTGAATAGGAAAGCGTGAATATGAGGGATATGAAATAAGGGGAGATTATTCAATTTTACCTCTGCATTTATTTTTCTCTTTGCGTATTTAGAAGTGTATTATTTGCATACTACCACATAGTAATTTTATGGATATTGAATTTGATGTTAAAATATTTTCACAAACTTCCTTGATCATGGTATATTTGCAGTGTGGTGCGTTGATAACCAGGCCGCGTGGAAGGCTGGCTAGAAGAAAAGTTGGTCCTACAGGAGCAACTGATGTAGGTGAGTAGACTGCAGTAATAGTTTGTTGTATGGTGAGTAATATAGTGGGGTTCTATGAAAATGATGATTTTGATGTATAACATTATTCTAGAAGTTTTAAGACTTACATGCAATTCTGTTTTATTTTCTTCTGGTTTTGCTTTTTTTGTATATCCCATAATTCTTCCAATATTTTATAGAAGTAGAGACATATCACTAGTCAGTTCTCCACGATGCAACAAAATTCTTGCATTTTTGACTAAAAATTCAGAATTGGTTAGTGAATACTATGAAGCAGTTCCCCTCTTCAGAATTATAACGTGGCAACAAGACAAAGATATGAACACTTTCTAATTACATGCATAATTCAGCACTGGTGGTTTTGAGCACTACTAAAAGTGGGGGAGGCACATAACTTTATTGTTTGCTCTACAAATCTCAAGATATCGAGAAACTTCACATGCCTTTCCATGTTTACTTTAAATGACATTTATTTTTCATTAGTAATAGGAAAAGCATGTGGTGTGAGAAGCGGACAGCTGATGAAAATGATTGCTTTCATGTAATCGGGAAACATATTGGAAATAGCATAAAGTAAACTAATATTGCCTGTCCTTGAAATATATACACAAATGTTCACAGATGTATGCATTACTTTTTCCTGAAAGTGAACTTACAAATTTTTTAACAGCTGCATCTGATCCAATATATATATATATATATATATATATATATATATATATATATATATATATATATATATATATACAATTTACCTCTAAACAAATTTCTAATAGCTGCATCTGTTCATGTGTATCTATATATATATATATATATATGTATATATATATATATATACACACACACACACACGCAATTTACCTCTGAAGTTTGGAAAGTAAACATATCCATACAGAGCTATAAATTTTCTACGAGTTGGACATCAGAAATAAGGTCTAGCTGTGCAGTCTCTCAAACGTAAACTGACCTTCATCATGTAGATACCAAAATAAAGAAATTGAATGTTCTTTAAACCACATGTGGGATATACACTTTTCTTTGTTTTACAACAAGGATTATCAGTGAGAAAAATGAGGGCATTAAAATGTCTTGAAACTTTAAACCCTGTGCAAAATGGGAAAATCTAGAGCTGGACCACAAGACAAATTTGAACATTCACACATTTCCTTTTTCAGTTGCATATGATAATGTGTGCTTTTTGTAATAAAATGGCCCACTAATATTTATGCTATGTATAAAATAAGCTAATTGTGCCTAGTTTGCTTTTTTTCAAACTACATTCCTTGAGTCAGTAAAGTAAAGTGTAGATTATCCAGACCCATCACGAGAAATAGACTTTACCTGATTAATCGGTCATCCGGATGATCAAAGTTTGTCAAAAAGTAAAACTGAATAGAGATATCTAGATTAAATGGTATTAAATTGTTGCATTTGTGACTAAACCGGGGCTTAGTGTTTCTTTAGTGCTGATTCTGACCCCAGTTGTACGTTTCCCTATATGTATCAGTAAAATATTAACTTTTTTTTTAAATATATAGACATATGACATATTTTAGAGCAGAAAAATTAAGAGCAATAAAAATATTAAGATGCTTTAAATATATACAATACACTTATCAGAGATCTACTTGAACTATCCATGTTTGAATGGTAAATGGCTTTAATCAAAGTAAATTCGATTGACATGGGTTCTACTCATACCTGTGCCAGTAGATGTTTAACTTGTATCACCTGATAAGTCACCATTGATCATAGATCAATAGCTAATTACATTGACTTGGACTACAGAATGCCTTTGATTGGACCGTTATGAGTCTTTAATTATGCTTGATAAGATTGGTATTTCTGTATGACAAATTACATATTGCCATAGCTGTACTCGCTTGGCAACAACTTGGTATAAGAATAAACTTGCTCTCTTTGTATCTTACTCTCTTCCTCCCTCTCTCCTAATTACATTTATATTCTAAAAATATAATTCAGTTATTCATAATACCATTGTAATATTATAGTTCAGGTAGTATTTAATTGTTTGTTTCTGATTTATTTTATTATATTCTATGTTGGTTTCATGATCAGCAAATTAGTTTCATTTACAGATACATTACATTGTAATTAGTAACAAAAATTGGGGGACATGGTAGTAGTAAATGCAATTAAATAATCTGGATAATTGATATCCACCTAATTCACACTGCTGCTTCTGACCCCAACTTTTTCAATATTAGCTCCATATTCTCCTTCTGCCAAAACAGCTTCCTTTCTCCATCTGAATTTGCCTCTTAATGTTGTGCTTTTTTGGGGGATAAAGTCTTTGATTGTTTTCAGATGTAGACAAGAAAATGCTGTAAACCGGGACTGAGTGATTCTTCAATTGATGCCAAATATTGGAGTGATCAACTGATGTTTGAATTGTCAACATTTTACTGGATGTGGATTGAAACATACAGTTTTAGGGAGGCTAATGTTTGCTTCAAGCTAGTCCACAACCCAGGGCCCCAGAATAATGAAAAATATATTCTTTTCTAAGAGCTGCATCTGATCCAGAAAATGAACAACAGAAGGTCCCAATCAGTGAGCCCACTCCTTCCACCACTTCAGTGACTCAGGAGGATCGTCCAACTTCCAAGACTCCAGAGGCACTAAATAGTGAGTAATTAAACGGTTCATGTGTTTAAAAGCCACCAAACAAAAAATACAAAAAGAACAGAATTGCGAGTGTAACAAGTAGCTCCAAAGACTGAAGGCTGCTTAATACAGATTTATTTATTTCATTTATCATTTGGTTGTAGTGATCGAAATATGTAGGTTTATGTTAGAGATAATTCTTTAATAGATTTACTTACTAATTTTAAGGTTAAATTAAAATACAAAATTTAAAATATATAATTATATTTTATTAAATTTCATATGCTATGCAATATTAGATTGATGAAAAATCTCTCCAAATCTAGAATTGTTAAATTTAGTTAATAGGAAAAAATGTTGTGCCAACATCTGATATACTTTGTGTATTGCAGTGGTGGTGGAAGAAGCCGTAGATAATGAACTCCAAAAAATTAAAGCTCTGAGCCAGATTGAAGATGACAACATTGCAGAAGATCTCATTATTTCCGATGCAACCCTTAACGAGATTTGTAAGTGTAACTTCTATTCTATATGGTAACCCATGTTGTATTGTGAGTAACAGTCTTAACTGTGTTTATTTAAGGTCTTTTTCTGAACTATTACTCATGTACAACATCTTTATAAGAATAATCTGTGACAGTTCCTTCAAATTCTTGTCTTTTTAACTGACAGTTGCTTTTAATATTTTGTTCTTACATGAAGTAACTGGCCCTGGCTTAACAAGAGTAACTGTGGATCTATTTAAACAGGTAAACATTCGTAAGGGATTACCCATAACCACCACCTGTGGCTTCAAAAGAGGTAAACATGAATTATTAGACTACACTACGATTATGTTTATAAATTATCATGAGTTTGTTATACTTGTAGATGAAGCTGTTCACAAGGAGAGAGAAAGTGGAATGCCCAGGGTGGATTGCTAAACAGCTGCCCCAACCTCAAAAAATAGGTTAGTGAATGAATCTTAATGAGAATAAATTTGAACTTGTTTTAGAGATTTTGTTGCAAATATGTATTTGTATTGGCATGTAATGAACATAGATATTGCTGCAGCATGCAGGGCAGTTGTAGTGTCTTCAATATTGAGATTTATTTATTGGAGTTTTTGTTTTTTCAAGTCATATACTGTACTATGCACTCTAGTCGAGTTGGCAAGATAGACACAGTGAGTGTCTTTGAGCAAGCCAGTTCTTGTTGACCTAACATCAAGAACATTGTTCGCAAATGTTGTTCTTAGATTGAGGACTCACATCACCTCTAAAGTGGTGGTGGACAAGAACAAAGATCTTGGAACATTCTAAATGTATTGTTCTGGGATAGCGCTGGCCAATAACTTGGTGACCATTCAATGACTCACTGTGCTCTTCATGGCTGATAAACTCTCCATCGAATCAAGGCCCAGTTAAACTTAGACCTAAACTCCAAGAGGTTTCTGTGATTCCCTGATGAAGTGGGCGATTCTAGCTATGAGAATGGGACTAGGGATGAAATGCAGACTCCAATTTAGTTTCATTTAGTTTATTAACAGTCATAAAGTCATATGGCAGTACAAATTCAAAACTCAAATAACAGGTGCATTACTTCTGTATCATGACTCATTGACTTGATATCACAGTAGTAGTGTGCATTTGTACAAACATACTTAATTTGAATAACAGTTTATTATCATAGAATTTAATATACACATTTACAAATATCTAAAGTTTTAATGTTCAGATTTTATATTGATTTATTGTTTAGGGATAGACTTAGAAACATGGGCTAACATTTAATTATATTCCTAATGGTTAACTTCAAACAGAGCCTTGAGAAACACTCAGTGGCTAAAACAATAATAACTGACAACTTCTGCACAAAGCCTTGAAAAACACTCAAAAGCTTTACAGTATAACAAATAACTTATGTAAAGAGCCTTGAGAAAGACTCAGTAGCTTTACAATATAACAAAGAACTTATGAAAAGAGCCTTGAGAAACACTCAGTGGCTTCATAGTCAAAATTGTACATGATTATTATTATTATTATTATTATTATTATTCATAATTTCCTATTCCTATTGAACTGTAATAAGTATTATTATTTTAATAAGGTCTGCAAGAAACACTTGACTTGACCTCACAAGATAATGAATAATACTGTCTACATATAATTTACTTGATTGGACAAATATTTAAGCTAAGGTTGCTGATTTTAAAACATAAAAATGAAAGAATAAATATCCTGAAAGGTTTAGATTATACAGATGCAGATTTCAGAACTTACGTTTAGACCTGTCCAAAATGAACTATAAGAAACTTTATTTTTCCTGGCAATCATTTATAAAGACATTGTGAAATAACTTTAAATTGCTGATATTCGCGTAAAATAATAAACAAAAGAGTTACCTTTCCTGTGCACACTGCCTTCTATGGACTTCATAGTAAAATAGTAAAACGACTTTCTCATGCACTGTCTGAACACACAGAACTCTTAACGTGACCCTCGGAAATCCGACCAGTTCCTAGCACAGACGCTGACTAGTTCTTTTATACTCCCTGTGGAATTCTGCATAATTCTGCATCTGGTGTTGAAAATTCTGCCGTTCACTGGGTAGCAACTGCAGGAAAAATTCTGCAAGCGTGCGCTCGCAGGGGCAACCATACATTGCTACTGATAACAACAAAACCACAACTTAATTAATAATCATGATTAAATATATATATTACATAAGTGTATTAGCTAAGTGCGCATACAGCAAATATATGTCCAAATGGTCAAAACTAGCAATATTTAAAAAAATGTTTAGGTGGCACTCTACAGTTTCATATTTTGCATAGGGGGTAGATTTTAAAGAAAAAGAATTAGCCAGATTTTCCTCACTGGTTATCCTGGCTATTTAAAAAAGACCTTGTATATCTTAGATATTGTCAAAGAACTTTTAATTTCCTTTATTTTGGTGTATGATTGATGGGTGCAATTTGGGTTATAGAGTATACAGCTTGGTCTTACTTAAGATGTGCACCTCTCAAAAAACTGCTAGCTCCACTTGGTCATTTTCACATCCTGGACTTCAAAGGTAAATATAAAAGAGCCAATAACTTTTTTTTCTTTTTATATATTTTGGAATTCATTCATTGTACTTTCAGAGGCTAGTATTGCCTATTCAGGCAAAATTCCTTTCCCTATTTTAATAACTGATGAAAATAGTGTACTTTTGACTAATTCAGGCTGATTTTTTCGAGTATTTTGGAGTGGCCATTTCTGTCTGCTGTGTGCTTAGATCATGTACAATTTCCACAAGTACAATATGTAAAGAAATTTCAGCCACAGTACATGAAAATAGCATAGAGGTATGCCAACATTCTCTTCACTGTGCATGTTGCAAATTCAAAAAACTTCACCTGACCCCTGTCACTCTCTCAGAAGTACATAATTTATGTAGAGCGCCCCCATAAGCTTTAAAATGGATGATACTGTAAGCGACCATTTAAGTGATATAACTATGGAAGTGTTCCAAATGTGACAAATCTGGAAATGAGGCTGATGCTGAGGATGGATTTACACATCGATCCATGGTGTAATATCATGAATTGAAACAGTTCAAAGGGTGATTTATAATCAATTTATATGCAAATATGAAATATAATCGGGAATCATACCAACCATCATTTGGAATTGGATAACTCTAAGTCTTAATGAAGAAATTAATATTGACTGTAAATGCTCACAGCACCCACCACCCTGTTTTACCACCGAGAGCTTTATGATTAATAAACTTAATTTAAAAAAAAATTATTTTGAATCTAGATTTCTTGCCCATTACAGTACATGTATTTTGCCATTTTTGTTGTTTCAAGATCAACTGTAGTTGTTAGGGTGGGCATACTCAGGGACAGATGTAAAAGTAAACTTGGCATCTGGACAAGAATCCCAAAACAGGTCACCCAAAAATGGCCAATGTTCTGTGGAACCCTTGTTTTTGTATTCAGTAAAGTCTCAGCTAGAGACATGAAATTTAAAAAACTTTAGTTTTAACTTCAATGATTTCGTACCATTGGTACTTTGTCTTTTTTCACTAATGTAAATGACATCCAGAGACTAGTCTCTGAGTATGTTTTCATGATTATCGAATTCGGAGATTGAGTTTACTTTTAGGCTGAACTCATATTACAACCAATATATAGTAATTTCTCATATTCTCGCAGGTTCCATAATCTTGCGGTAAATCATATTTCCGTAATAAATACAATGGTGCGACACCGTTCTGTTGTTTATCCCAGCAACAGTGCAACATGGAAGTTATTGAAGAGTTTGAACACCAAATATCAAAGAAATGTTTCGTTTTGTGGTAAGTTGGGAATAAACATATGAAAGAATAGAAAAAACAATACAAATTAAATCCACCTGTATACCCTCCTTCACCACTACACCCCTAACAAACACAAAAACAGTATATAATTTTCCCAGTTTACAGAAAATGGTCGTCTGCTTGTCAATGAATGTTATTGACGACTTGTCAATGAATGTTATTGACATATCAGAATCACACGACAGCTTACCACATCGCTCAGTCAGGTGAACAAAAGTACGGTAGAAAATAAGGAATCCTACACACTACTTTAAAGCACTAAAACTGTTACTTTCATTCTCTGTTGCTTGTATTTTTAAAATAAAAATAGTAATATTTCATTATTATGGCATAGTACATATGTTTTCATATCTGACAGTTCAATTAGTTAGTACCACGAGATTATGGAACGCAAGTTTAATATCATTCAGAATACTGATGGCATTAGGGCCTGATTTCATATTTATTAACACAAGGTCTCATGAAAGAACACAACTCCAGGAGATACTGCTATTCATGGTCCCTTTTACTGTTTACTTAAACTGCTCTGCATAATCTGTATAATATTTTCTAAATTTCCTTTTTTTTGTATGTCACCAGAGAATTTATACTAATGTTATCTCAGCAATTACTGTGATTTCCTTTGAAAAGGATTTTCTACATCAGTGGGAACAATATCCAAGGGAGATAACCACAATATGGGCTAAACAATATTCAAGGGAGGTAACCACAATAGAATATAAATGAGTTGCCTTCCTTAATATAATAAAGTTGACAGGAAAAGACAGTGGACTAGTTTAGTTGGTTACTGTTTTTGGTAATACACACTATATTTTGGTAACACAGAATATGACATTAAGCCATAAGCATGGAGTGATAGAAATGACATCAAGCCATAATGGATTCTTTTTTTTCCTATGTTTATTTGCTCAGATTGTTATGTGAATATATGTTTGAAATAGCTCTGTGAATTCAGTCACTTAGGGGGCCCTGGGAGTCTGAGTGGTCTAAGGTGCTTGCCTTTCCAGATCACTCACACATCTCAAATGAGCCCATGTAAGTTCGAGTCTTGGATCGACCAACTTGGTTATGTGAGAAAGCTTGCCAGTAGCTTCCAATGGATTGGTGGCTCTTCCCAGGGTCTTCTCGGATTCTTCCTCCACCAAATAAAGTGGCTGCCATGTATAGGCTATCATGTGCTGAAAAATGGCATTAAATCCACAATTGAGTCACTTTTAATTACAAAATATATATGTTGTACAGTGCTCACGTAATATGATGGTGTGGTATTTACATGTCTGCAAAAGGCTATGGAGTGACTACATATGTGTTAGGAAAATATGTATGCAACCAATACAGACCAAAAAGTCTGTCCTGATAAACTTCAAAAATTTATAAAAATTTGACAAATTTCTATGATGGCATGAAAATATATTCAGGACATCTGTTTGCATTAACAAACATGCCTACCTCATTTCATTTGTCTCAAGTGATTTTTGCTGACTGCTAACAAAGTTTGTGTGAACTCCCAAAAGTACAAAAATATCTAAAAAATTTTAAAATGTATATAATAGCCAGAAAATCTATTCAGTTCATCTACACATGAATATAAAGAAGCTTATTAAATTAAATTTTCTACTGCTAATGGTGTGAACTGATTGTGCTAACGTAGATTATGTCACAAAAGTTTTCAAAATGTTTTTAAAAAAATTGCTGTAATAGCCTGAAAATGTAATCAAGTACACAGAAATAGAAATATACCAGTCAAATTTGTCTACCTCAGGTAGCTTTTGCAAAATCATGCTGACAAGTTTTTGTCAAAAGTTTAATGTCCAAAGAGCATGGGTTCCAATCCTACCTTTGAATCAGCCCGGATATGCTACTGTAGTGTGTCCTTGGGCAAGACACTTTATTCCAATTGCCTCAGCATTAAATAACCTGCCTGTGTTGATGTTCCATGAAACACCAAATCAAACCAAACCAAAACTTTACAAAATGGGTAAAAAATTGAAATAGGATTGTCTTGGCCTGAAAACATAATCAGGTCATCTACATAAGGATACAAATAAGTTAGGAAAATTGTATTCGTCTCTGTCAAGTGGTTTTTGTGCAATCTTACATTTGAGATGGATGGACAAATGGAATATGGATGTACAGATGGACACAACATAAGCTTGGATAGAAGTGAGGGTGTGCAACTGGTTACACTGAATATCGAAATCATATGGATGCTAAACATATATACCGGTATTACCAACCTCGCCCATTTCACATTATTTTTTAAATATATGAGTTTTCACTTATTTCATTATTTGTTTGTAGCATTAGGTGGTGAATGCAATGAACATGCAAAATATCATTCAACATGTATCATTACACTTTCCATTTGTACATGTAAGTATGGGCACAGTTCTTCATGTGCCATCATGTTGAGCATGTGCCATAAACCTTTTTTTTTACTATCTTAATCCCTTTTAAATGTTTGACAACTATATCTTCTATTCAAACCTGTTATATCTCCTGCATTTGCAGGAGTTCCCATATATTTTTCAACACAGGAAACAAGATCTCCAAGATTGCAAAAATATGCGGAGAGCAAACAATGTCAAATGATAAAAAAAGGTTGTAAATGATTGCATGATAAAGCTTTTGTCATCTTTTGGAATTAAAAAAAGACGATTGGCTTAATTTCAAAGACAAATGTAATCCTTTTTTAAAGGGGAACATTTGTCAAAAAGTGGGAAATGGTGTTTCTCTTCAAATATTGACTTATTAGTGAGGTCTATTATTTTTAAAAATTGTCTGTAACCTTTAAAGTGGGGTGAATTCATTAGCAAATTTATCAATCTATATTATACACTTTGTCATCTTGTCAATTGAAATATTCTTTTGATATTTTTTAAATGTCACAGCATGGTGGCTTTTTCTTTCTCACTGTCCATTTCTCATTGTACATGCTATTGAGTGAAAATGATTCAATAATAATCTTTCTTCTTTTTCAGATTTTCATGCATCCATTTCTGTGAGATTTTTTCGTGTGAATCGTTACAAAAAAATTTTTTTTTTTAACCACAAGTACACAAGTTTTTCCATGATATTCCAAATATGAAACATAGTCTTTATCACAAGTTTTGATGTACAATTTTAAGATTTGGTTCCAATCATTTCAAAATCTATTGCTATGATTCCTGTGTAATTTAACAAAATATCAGATGTTGTGGTAAGTTACCTTAAGCATTTTCCATCAATTCCTAAATTGGTATTTCATTATAAAGTTGGTTATAAAATGAAGACATAGTATAGACAAATAAGCTGTACAGGAGGCTAAAATCAAAATTAGTTCATCTTTTCATGATTTATTTTCTACTTGGTTGTAAAATGCATACATATATCTTTGGCATAGTTTTTGTAATTCAATTCCAAGTTTAAACCTTATCAATTTGTAGATGGACCTTTTTACACTGATTTATGAATCTATGAATTAAGAAGAAAATTGAAACCCCTTTCCCTCTTACCCTTCCCAGTTTTGAATTGGACCTTGTTCAGTTTTTGAGGTAAATGTTCGGTGTTTTATAGTAAAAACATTTTTACAATTAATTATGGTGGAAGCCAGCATTTCATCAGGGAAGTTATTGGTTGTTCAAGTAAATGGACAAAGTAGAATGAGAGCCAGTTTTGATCCAAAACTGGTGACCCCTCATGATTCATGTTGGCATTAATTCTTCTGTGAGTGAATCCCTTTTCCACCCCCTCTTTTTTAAGTTTGAATTAGAAATGGTAGTTTAAATTGGGGTGAGAACATTTTTAGATTGTTAGTACTTCCTATTTTTATTCTTAAGAAATCATGTTCATTTGTTTTGTTTGTTTTTAGTAGGGAACTAGTCATGTGGAAAGATAGATGTAGTTTAATTAGTTAAGGGTTCAGTTAATCAATTACATGTAATTGAATCACAGTTAAGATCTTGTAAGTTTTGTCCCATGCATTGATGACTGGTTCTTTACTAAAAGCATCCACTAACATCATCTATCAACAGTTGTTTTCTAAAATTTAAAATTTTGTGATGAAATTCCTTTGGTTTTGAAGATAGAAAATTCATCCTTAAATTTAAAAAAAATTAAAAAAAAAAGCACAAAAAAACTGTTCCTTTTTTAAAATACTGGATTCTTTTTTCAAAATTAAATGTCACTGTTTGAGTGATTCACAATCCAAGAAAACTTGAGACATTTTATACATTATATATCGTTTAAAACATTCTAAAGTAGAGGATAAATTATTGAGTATATTCATTATAAAGTAAACTCACCTCACCCTAGTATAGATATCACTCGTAACATAACCAACTTTTGGATGTCAGAATTCATTTTGAGCCTTATTTTTTGTTTCTGCATTTTAAACAATTACTAAAAATGTATGTATTTGTAAAAGAAAGTTTTTCTTTTTTTTTAAAATTAAATTCTTTAGTCGAATTCTGGCTATTTTTGACATGAGAAGTTGTTTTATTGATGTTGGCTTGATCAATATATTGATCAAAAGTTAAGATGAAATCTTTGATTACCATATTTTGAATGGCCAGAAATCTACTGATATTGTTACTTTCAACTAGAATTCAAGTTATCAAAGAGTGGATGATGTTGAGTTAGCTATATGACAATGAATATACTGTATAAAATAAAAGATTTTGCTTTTTGCTTGATATCTAAGCTAGGGTGTGGGAATACAAAAGCCTCCTAACAGATAATTAAATCTTTAAAGGAAAGTATCATGAGTAAATTTTAAAAGCATCCTAAATTATGGAAAATATTTGACTTTAAGTTGTATATATATATATATATATATATATATATATATATATATATATATATATATATATATATAGTTAATCATTATAATCAATAAGAAAAAAAAAAACTTTTATTCATTTTCTTGCTAATTTGAATTAAAAATTGTGGTAAATACCCCATGCAAATGAAATGTGGAGAACTTCTCCACTTAGCAAAAAAATTACAAAATGATTTTAAAAAAAGTTATATAAAAATGTCTCTCACTCTTTTTCTCATATTTTTATCTGATGGTTTAAGCTCTGATTAATTCAATCTATTTTACTAAATTTATGTATTAACTGATATTAAGCAGTGCAAGAATTTTGAATAGACACAAGGATTAAACTTTGGAAACTTATTGTTCTACAAAATTTCATTTTATATTTTTAAAAAATTAACATTGTAAAGTTTTGGAAACTTGTTTTATTGTTGAATCTTAAAATGTGCCATTTAATGAGAACATTGTATGTTTCAAAATTTGTACATCAAAAGTTTTATTTTTATTTTTTACTGTTACTTGACTGTATGGCACAATAACCATTATTAATAACATTATACAATTTTGACTCCTAACAGATCATTACATTCTTAAAGGAAAATACCTTATTTTGGAATAAAGTTTAAAAGCATACAAAATTGTGGCAAATGTTTTGTCTTTCAGTTAAATGGTTTTCCAAATAGTTAATCATTAGGAAAAATCACTTTTTATTAATTTTCTTGCAAATTTGAATTAAAAATTGTGGTAAATACCAGCCATGCATAGGGAATGTGTTTAGGAACCTCTCCACTCAGCAAGACAAATTTACAAAATGATTTAAAAAAAATGTCTCCCACTCTTTTCATCATATTTCTATTGTATGGTTTAAGTTCTGATTAATTCAATCTATTTTTTAAAATTAAATTTATATATTCATTAATATTAAGCAGTGCAATACTTTTTAATAGACACAAGGATTCAACCTTGGAAACTTTTTTTTCTACAAAATTGGATTTTATATATAATTGTTAACATTGTTAAGTTTTTGAAACTTGTATTGTTGTTGAAATTTGTAAGTTGCCATTTAATGAGAACATTGTATGTTTTGAAATTTGTACATAAAAAGTTTTATTATTTTGTTACTGTTACTTAACTGGGTATGGCACAATGACCATTATTAATAAAACATCAAAATATCACAGGTCTCTGCTTTTATATTTTAATAAGATTGCATTTTCAAATATTATTGCTTCTGATTTTATGCAAAACCATGTTTGAATAAACTATAGTTTGGATGAACAAGTTTATGTTATCGAACATACAGCAGCAAACTATGGTACATAATTCATTTAGTTCATAATGTCATGTATATACCAACAGATAATTTGAAACACAGGGATTTTGCAAATTATTGTGGTGGTGGTGATGATAATGATACTTATGATGATGATGATGATGATGGTGGTGATAATAATAATATTATTATTATTATTATTATTATTGATACCAGGAAGGCATACATATCAATACATAATCATGTTGAAATGTTGAATAAAGATATATTCTTCTAACAACATATTAAGATTCTTCATGAATTATGAGTAAAATAAATGTTCACGATGGAGGCTGATCTATCGATCAGCATTGGTATCATGTTAAATATGTAGTGTCAATTTGCGGGAAAAGCCGAGCTTTCAAAAGAGCAATCTTATGGATATTTTCTGTCTGAACCCATTTCAGAGTAGAAAATATATTCTTAAAGTACCTATTGTAATATAATGGTTTAAAGTTTTAGTATTTAAAAATAAGTCCATTTCTTTGTAGTGATTATAAATTTGGAAGAATAAAGTAACATATTTTCGATGAATTAGCACCCTTGTAACGTTAAGCAAATAGTCCCAACAGTACTGTAATTATTGATTATATAAGTGTATTTTGCAATCTAGGGCATTCGGATATACATATAGGGATTGGACCACTAATTCATTTCCCATAGAACTTAATGTAAATATATTATAAAATAAAAACCAATTCTTCACTAGCTTGGCTTACAAACCACACATAGATCCATTCATTAAAGTTAGAGACATTTTTTTCAGCCTTAAAAATCAGGTGCTTCGCAGCATGTTTTCGAGTCTCGTGATGCTATACAGGGGGGATACCTGGTCTGCACCTAATAACATAGCCTCGCACCAAGAGTACATATGCTATTTTGTCAGTAGGAAATTAAATACAGGATATCAAAATAAAAGTAAATTTTTTTGTCAGCTATAGTACATAGATTGAAGTTTGTGAAATTAATAATGGAACAAAATTGAACCCATTTATTACCCAATAGGCACATCTCAAAAAGATTTAGTACTCTATTTTTTATTCCCCCACCAGAAGACTGGTTCCCTGGCTGCAAAATAATTAGTGGTCCGATACCTATACCTAACATGCATTTTTGTCATTTTTGTATATTGACAACCTTAGGCACCAAGTATGTACTATACTAACTTGGGTGATATTCTAACTGCACTAAATGGTAATAATGAACACTTATGTAATGCCTATAGATGATAAGAATGAATGTTGTATTTCAAGAATGTTTACCATGTTCATATATTATAGATGTAGATAACTTAATAAATGCAGTGACTGTAATAGTTTGTCTCAAGTTTTTCTTTATTTCCTGTGTGTCTGCTATTCAGATATGCATGCATGAAATATCCACCTATAAGTATTATGTAATAAGAGGTATCAAATTACACAACCCCCCATTTTCATCAATTTCTGGTATAAAGATCATATTTTGGTTGACTAAAATTTCCTTAATTGGAGAATTTTTTTCTTGAATCATATATTAAGAAGTGTTTATGGCACCTAACAGGTTTATTTTATTTTTCATCACTTGTCACATGAAAAATTGATAAATGTAGAGGTCTGGAACCTGAGGCCAAATGTGAGTCTGGCCTGACTGTAAACTGATACTAGCTTCCATTGATGTAAAGAAACAATATAAACAGTGCTGAATGTAGTTCTAACAGTGCTAAGCAGGTACTGAATTCACACTTTGAAACTCAAAACATAAACTACAGTTATTTTACTGTGTCAAAAATGTCAAAAGTACAGATGAAAACCAAAGGTTGTCTACATGCGAGAATTTAGTTTCACATCAGACCAAGAAATATTCCTCATAACAAGTGTGTAACAAGTGAGAAAACTGTAGAGAGTAATGTTACAAAACACCCTATATAAAAGACTTTTAGAGGAAAAGTACAATATTATCACAAAAAGACCAAGTTCACACTTTGATATTGAGAATAAGGAAGTTTCGGTGCAATACAAGTTCCTATGGCTAACTCAAACTAAAGATTCAGAGGCTGATATGCTTGCTGGTGACTCCGAACAAAAGAAGTAAATATAAATTCATCATTATTCAATGTGATAAAAAACATTATCAATCAATTTGGTTTCCTATTTTTCATTACATAATTCATGGAGGAAAGTAATGTAAAGAAAAAATAAAACAATGATTAACAGGTACAATTTAATTGTAAATAATGTATCAGACAAAATATGTGCACAAATACCATATATTCTGAGAGGCAGATCTCTTTGTATGATTTCTAACTGTAATATAATAAAACAAAAATACCATTTGAGTGTTAAAGTTCAGATTTTGTTACTATGAGATCTGTTAGCTCATTCTCAAAAAATGGACTAGGGGAGCTAACCTATCCAAGGAAACTTATACCTTGACACAGAGAGTTGTTAATAAGAAATGAATGCATTTAAAAAGC
Source organism: Margaritifera margaritifera (assembly GCA_029931535.1). Taxonomy (NCBI): domain Eukaryota; kingdom Metazoa; phylum Mollusca; class Bivalvia; order Unionida; family Margaritiferidae; genus Margaritifera; species Margaritifera margaritifera. The sequence continues at coordinate 5,107,899 of JAQPZY010001683.1, forward strand.
ACCCGGCAACATAAAATATGATAAATGTAAGATTCTATGTCCCAAAAAGGGTAATACATTCATAATTTTTATGTCAGGTCTGGTGAAAAGAGTCCATACATGCTGGTACAAATAAAAAAAAATCGAAGAACTGTGGAATGCAGTGTTCACAGAGTTTAATGCTGCCTTTCAGAAATACTGTGGGGACACTTCTGTGATAATGAGGGCCATGTCAAAAACTGTAAATGCCATATAAAGTGCTCTGTTATCAGGGTGGTGATTCCCCTTTGCAAGACAAAGTCATATGTTTGCACTGGTAAAAATGAAAACTGGGTAGTTAATAGCTCATAGTTGCCTGGCACATTTAGAATAGTAAATTCCACACACACTGAATCAAGTATATGAATGCTTGTTAACTACCGGCAGGGGAAAATGACATTTCAGAAGACATTTCTCAACACTAACACACAAATGTCTCAAAGTGTAAATATAGTAATTCAAAGAAGTTTACCTTGAAATTTAACGTTCATGAGGAATTTCCATGCACAATGTCATAGCGCAGTACATTACAGCAACAATGGGCCTATGGAGTCTAAAGTGAAACTGTTCTGAGCTTCTGGGTGCCCCAAAGCAGTAAACTCCAGTGTGGCTATGCAACTGAAAAGAAGACATAGAGAACATATTATTGATAGGACATTTTACAACAAAAAGAAAGCATACAAACATAATAGATGTAAAAAGAGAGCACTTGTATTCAGATTCAATGAGAAATATCACGAGGAGATGAATTATGCAAAAGGCAGATTGTTATGTAATATTAGACAGAAACCCAGAGCTAAATATGACAAGAGTAAAAAAGATCTACCTTGGATAAGATCCATTCTATTAAACAAAAGGGTTTGTGGTATTTTGTTCATAGTCCCTGGTCTTTACAGTGCTCTCTCTCTCTCTCAATTGATAGAATGGGGTTTCAAAACTAAATGGTCAATGTTCACACACATTTTTCATGACACTAGGGACTAACCTTAAGAGACTGATTTTTCACTAAGTCATGTGTAATTCTTTTTTTATCATATATGAAAATCTGTATGTAGTTAAATAGAAAATAGTGCCATCAACCCATCTCAGTTTATGCTTCCCATAGCCAGATTACACAACCATGCTTGTTTTCCATAATTCTTTATTTTGTTACTAGTGTCTACTCTAAATTACTCCAAAAATGATCCATTTTACTATAATTACTCTTAAGTCAACCAATGATACTCAAACGGACTCTGAGATGCACGTGGTTGTCATGGATACATACACTACCCACATCCATATAGGGATCGGACCACTCATTCATTTCCCATAGAACTTAATGTTAATATATTATAAAATAAAAACCAATTCTTCACTAGCTTGGCCTACAAACCACACATAGATCCATTCATTAAAGTTAGAGAAATTTTTATCAGCCTTAAAAATCAGGTGCTTTGCAGCATGTTTTCGAGTCTTGTGATGCTATACGGGGGGGGGGGGATCCCTGGTCTGCACCTAATAACATAGCCTCGCACCAAGAGTACATATGCTATTTTGTCAGTAGGAAATTAAATACAGGATATCAAAATAAAAGTAAATATTTTTTGTCAGCTATAGTACATAGATTGAAGTTTGTGAAATTAATAATGGAACAAAATTGAACCCATTTATTACCCAATAGGCACATCTCAAAAGATTTAGTACTCTATTTTTTATTCCCCCACCAGTAGACTGATTCCTGGCTGTAAAATAATGAGTGGTCCTATGCCTATATGTGTTACAGGTCTTTACTTCAGTGTATTTTATAGACGGGTTTCTATAAATGAATCCATTAAAAAAGAAAGTACATTATATACAGATCAGACCTCGTATTCTCGAAACTATAAACTAACGCGCAAGCTCAAGAAACCCAAAATTCTATATGATACTTGGAGTACATCTTGGTCAGTGAAACATGGTATTCTAGAAGAAGGACTCGAGTTAGGGAAATTATGTAAGTGCTATGATTCTAACTTAATTCAAGTTACATACGGAGGCAGATAATCTGAAGAATGCTTTTCTTGAGTGTGAGTCTGTTTACAGAGCTGCTCTGAACATAACTTCAAATATTTTTTTATACCGAACAACTCTGGACATAGAATGGGATGAGACACATTTAGGCAGCCAACCTGGATCAACTCAAAACATAATGTTACAAGTATATATACTGCAGCTAATGCTGGGTATATAACATTGCATATATAGTTATTTTCAGAGAATGCTGTAAATAAAGACTCATTTGTATACGCTCAAAATAAGGTGGCGTGTATTATGTTCAAATGTCCGTCCATCCATCCATTACTAATTTGGTTTCCACAAGTAAATTTAGTTCTCCACCTTCTAAGGATACCAAACTTTGTGAATGGCTTGCATATGGGGTAAAGAAGATTCCTATTAATTTTTGACTAAAAAGCTCAAAGGTCAAGGTCACTGACTGAAAGAGGGAAAACGGTTCTGCATAATAACTTAGGTTCTTTGCCATCTACAGTTAACTTTGGCTTGCACATGGGGTAAGGAAGAATCCTATCAATTTCAGGGTTAGAAGGTAAAAGGTCAAGGTCTCTGATTGAAAGAAGCAAAATGATTTCTGCACAATAACTCGAGTTCTCTACCATCTACAGTTAGCAAACCATGACTGGAATAAATAGTTTCTGCACCATAACATTAGTTCTAGATGACATATCTCAAACAGAAATTTGTGGATGGCTTGCACTTGGGGTAAGGAAGAAGACCAGGGCTGAGCAATTTTCTTTTAAAAAAGATATTAGTTTGTGAAGAGCAGATTTAGACAGAGAAACACATAGCCATTAAGTGTTGATATTATCATGTAAAACTGGTTTCTAGTGGTATATAAAGCAAACTATATATAGTATTTTTATTTTCCTGATAAGGGACCAAGCATTTAAATGTAACAAGCTGCAATGGTTCTGATTCACATCTAAAATTATTAATATTTTATTTTCTAAAAATCACAAGTGTAATTTTGTTAAAGCTATATCCTATCACACCCGCACCCCCAGTAGCACATAGAGTAGAAGTTAAATTACTTAAATAGGAATTCAAGTATGTCATGGAAATATTGTTATGAAAACACCAAGGGTTTCTGTTTAATGAAGCAACTTCAGCTAGGATAACATCCTGTAATGCAAGCACTCGAAAGACGTGAATGAAACAGCATTAGATAAACAAGTAGTGCGTCAACCCTGCCCCTGGGCATAAGCGGTAACTTCAGTGTGTTTTCTCAATAAATGATATTTCATAAAAGAACTTCTTGTACTAGTTTTTAATTTGTCATAGTTTCCCTTTAATGTCTACACAGTTTCCAAAACCTTCTTTGAAGAAATTAATGAAAGCAGGATACAAATACTTCTATCTGTAGACTTAGAAAAATGACTGATTATTTCAGAGTATGATAATTTTTAAATGAGCTGAATATGTCTACATGGTATTGAAGGCTGCTCTCTTTCAGTGGCTGTTCATGCCATAAATGAAGTGATTTTTATGAAAAAGGTTACTTTCTTCATCACTTTCTTCTATGTTATTTCTTTTAGCCCTGATGTGTCAAAAGAAGCATTAACTTCTGAATGAAAATGTTTTCGTTGCATGTGGAACAAAAAATTTGGGACTTGTAATATGGAGTGAGAAATGCAATGTAGTCAAGTTGTGATATTTTTGCATAAAACTGGTATCTAGCGGTATATAAAATAAACCATATAAAATTTGTATTCTCCCAATTAATCTTGCAATGCAACACATATAATATAAGTCAGTTGCAGCAACACAAAGCTATTACATGTTTACGAAAGCTGTATTACACTACAAGGTTTTTTTTTTTAAATACATCTTTTTTGTAAGAAAATGTGATTACATGCAAACATCCGAGAGAGAGAGATTATGCAACATAACTTTCAATTGATGTTAGCCGTAGCTTTTATCGCTAACTTGGAAACAGGCATTGATAACTAGAGAGTATGCATTTTTAAATTGTGCTTCGTTCATCTTCATTTTGGAATTTGTCTACTGACAAAATTTAGAAATACAATTTCGATTCCACTCTTATTTAAATAAGTTAATATGTAAATCGCTGCTTGGCAATTCATTTAGTATGTAACAAGAATTTATATAATTCATTGGGTTATTCACCTGCTATTAGTGTCCTTTGTCTTATTTTCTTATTATCTATTGTTGAATCTGGTCATAATTAACCATGTACGAACTTAATGTATCAGAAATTTAATAGACCGAAAGTCCAATGAGTGAGCATTACTGCAATAATCAAGGTGAACCTGACAATATTTGCAACCACCTTAGAATTAATATGAACAGTTCAAAATGAACAGGAAATAATTGGGATTTACAACCTCTGAAGCCAAAACTTTAACACCTCCAGGTCGGAGTAGTTAATGAAGTTCTACCAGGGATACCAGTTGAAAGCCATGAAAAATAAGAAGCCACGTGTTTACAGCAATCAGTGCAATAATAGAGATAGATTGTATAGTCTTGGCAAACACGTGGCATAGCAATTTCGGGTGATGTACAATGCATGATGTGTTCAGCTTGCATGTAATACAGTACAAGTTAAACAAGGGGAGAAAGAAGTCATTACAAAGCACATAATAAATCTTACTGAATGATACATTAATTAAAACAACAGAAATTTTTTAAAGTTTTGCCAATTGGAGCAAATTAATCATGATTACACACCTTTTATCGCTTTCACCTGTCCATTTGGTAATACTAAACTCGTCAGATGAGCAAACCAGCAATGCTAAGTATATTTTTTAAAGCTGTTGATCATAGAATGCAGCGCCACATGCTTCGTAAAGTCAGAGTAAAAACGGTAGGTCTACAGTAAAAGTAAACGTGTCTAGTTCCTGAGAAAACGTGTCACATGGACATGTATATTTGAATCGCAAGTACTAAACAGGCTGGAATAGTAGAGGTTGTATATATGATAGCACCATGTATATTTCATTGTGTGGGAACATTTTAAGCAAACCATTTAAAAGTGACTGGGGTAATGACAAAAAATCACAGCATTTCTCGCATTCTTTTATTTTAATAACGGAATGAAACCCGCTAATACATGTATTTACATGTGATTTCTTTTACTTTTTGATTGCTTAAAACATAATCTCTCACCCCCTCTCTCATTAAAATTAAGATAAAATAAACTTTGTATAATTTGTGAAGCATCATTTGTGACTCTTTGCTAGGATATTTATCTTTCATCTCTTTCAATACATGTATGTGAATGCATTTTAGTGAGCGAGTCTTTGAATATTAAATGGCATTGGGTACAAATTAAAAAGAGCATTCTCCACTGTGTGCTGTAGCTGAGCTGATAAGCTAGTTCCACGCGAGGTAGTGGGTGTCCACTATTACATAATTATATTGCTTCAACTTTCAAATGGGCAATAAAACTTAATCCATCAACTACGACCCACGATGTGGACAATCCACGATGACCACTATATCCTATCCGCAATGGACACAGCATGAAAAGGATTAGGGTCCACTGTGGGAAAGTGTTTTTTCATAAAAATACGATGTGTGTACTGTATCAGGCCAACTTATTTATGGCCAATTTTAATCAAACTTTAACATTTGCATGCCACACCTATTTCAAGCTTACTCATGAAATATTTTTGATTTTCATAGCAAACAAGGTGTGTGACAGCTGTCAGAAAGTGTGTAGTGTTGGTATTCCACAGGGTGCAAGTATTGGGCCATGTGCTTTTGAGACGCCTAAACTAAATTTGCTATATCTTCCCTAATTATAGGAATTTTTCAATGTAGTAAATAAAACTTAATTATAATACAAGATAATTCCTATCTGAAAATATGTTTGAAATATAAAAACATTGATAAATTGCATTTTAACAGAATTTAAATAAACAATTAAATTTAGAAAACTAAATTTTAAGGTAAAATTAAATTTTCATACAAATTTTAAAAATTAAACTGACAAATTGTTGACAGCAAAGTTAACTAATCAATGGTATTTTAAACAACTTGTAGCTTGGGTCTGTGCAACTTATGACATTTTGTCAAGGGTTAGTGAAGAAAGATAGCTCACAGTGAATTTTCCAGCAAATTGCAATATGCCTGTTCAAATAAATGTGTATGGGTGTACACACTAAAGAAACAATGACAACTGCTTTGTTCCACATTTATTGTGTCAGATACTCAGTCAGTTGTTAGCATAAATAATAGCACACTCAAATTTCCAATTTTGATGGGATCAGTACCATGTTTTATAGCAAAAATGCATTGCATTTCAATGTCAGTAACCACAAAAGGTGACAATATAATAGGAAAATACAGCCCCATGGAGGCTCTACCTTACCCAACAGTGGTGTTGATTTCTCTCTCTTGAAGACCTAAGCCATATCTTTGAGGTGCTATATATCAGTATGAACTACCGGCAATTCTGGTAACTTATGGCGGGTACATTGGACATGTCTTAATGATACCTTGGTATCACCACCTGACTAATGGATAGCTTCCTAGCTAATCCAACCTTGTTCCAAATACCAGGAGAGACCTGAAAAGATATAACATGTTTTACTTAATCTTATAGGTCAGTACAATGTAGGTAAATAAAGTGAAAATGTGCTATCTATGGAGATTTCAAAATAACATTCAGGGTGCAAGCACAGGTAAAACATTAAACTTGACATAGTGACATTCAGAAATGTGAAGCAAGGTATTAAAGTGACTATTCATCCCAAAAATATGAGATTTCTAGAAGTATGTTTTATCAGATTATGTTCATCCAAGTACAGGCTAAAAAACTAATAAGGTACACTACCTATCATTGGTTCAACAATTAGTACATACCAGTATATAGGGAAGTAAAGTAACAATGTACTAAATTAAAATATATTACTACAAGTAAGCTAATTCATGATGTAAATAACATTTTTGGATATTTCAAGTGCATACAGCCAATTATGTGCCTCATAGATCAACTATAGGTTCCAATAGATCATATATCATCAACAAAATGTGAAATTCTGATCTTCAAAACTTGTAAACAGGGAAGAACATTTAGAGATGTAGGACATGTACCATGTACTTATTAAGATCAACTGTGCAAACTTAATTCAAATGATCTGTTTGAACTTTTCTAGTGTATTTGTAAGTGTGTCTGTTAACAATTATTAAGTAGAATGGTTCATTAGAATGTGATATCAGCTGATGCTACAATATCACACTCTGTCAAAGTACTAAATTAAAATATATTACCATACATAAGAAAATTCATGATGGAAATAACATTTTGGGATATTTTAAGTGCATACAGTCAAATATGTGCCTAACAGATCAACTACAGGCACAATGAGATCCACAATAAGATCCTATATAATGCACTGAATGTGAAATTCTGATCCCAAACATTCTAAAATATATGGGACATGTAACCATGTTAAAATCAGTTATACAAAGTTAATTCAAATGATCTGTTTGAACATTTCTGGTGTAATGTTTAAAGTGTCAGTGAACAATTATTAATAGTAATTAATAATGCATAAAGTAAAATGGTTCATTAGATCGGGATATCAGCTTATGCTATAATGCAGCACTTTCTCAATCAATGTCTTAACCACAATCAACAACAAAAAGAATGCATTTGTGTAAGACTTACTTCATTTTGCTGTTTTCTTACATCCAAGGTAAACAGACTTGGGAAAAGTACATTTTTATCCCTTTGACCTATATTTTTGTGACTTTTTCATTCTCTGAAAGTTTAAAATGGCTTAGCAGACAACTTAAGTAGGCTCTACTATAGAGTTTTCATCTCCATCCTCTCACTATGTATCTCATAACTATGTTTATAAACAATTACTGAAAGCCATACAAGCAGATATGTGTTTCTCATATAATCGCCTCATCATAAACATAAATTAACTACTTGGACCCATAATAAATAGTGTAAATGACCTAAGGGCATAGTATCAACTAGAAAGATGTCTTTATGTGTTTTGAATCAAGGTCTCATTCTGACTTTAAAAGATATCTTCTCTGACAGAATTTGAACATTATCCACAATTTGAATTTTTATATGGTGTAGCAATACATACATGATGATAATTATGAGTATCTACCCCATGAAGACTATCAATATGAACATATTTGCAAAATGTTAAAAATTAAAATTGATAGTTCTATCTTTAAAGTCAATATACACAAACTGTAAAAATTGTATGTGTCTACCTTTAATAATAAACTTGGGATACCAATTTAAACTTTTAAGGGCATCTCACTGACAGACCTCAGACCACAATTAATTTTCGTATAGTCTCTACATTTGCTTGCCAGTACTGAACTTTCCACTGTGTCCAAATCCTAATAAATAATATGTTGATCTAAAGTATCTTCAAAGATGAACTCACGGTGAAGTTCTTGTCATACATGTAGGTTAAATGGCATTCTTTTTAGAGGCTTGACTCTATACAAAGCAGCGTGCAATGGGTCACAATTTCACTTCTGGAGCAGCACCAATGCCTCATTACTCACTGTCCACTGTTGCCAAAATACACAGAGACAACCACACCATAATGCTCATATTCTAAAAAATAAACAATTTCTTTTAAATCAATACTAAGAACGCCTAAATCTAATGCATGCATCACCACCAAAATGAGAGAGGAAACAATGCTCTAAAAATAGACTGGGACTGGGACTACATTCATGGCTACTGAACCAGAAGTAATAATTGTGGCCCGAGACCATCTGATTGGATAAGCATGACACACAGACAGAAAAAGTTCCATGTCATCTAAATGCGCATGCTTTGTAAGATGAGATACAAACTGTTTGGTAACTTGGACTGTAATTTTTTGCTCCATTAACAACTATTAAAAACTGACTCTAAGCATATAATGCTGGAAAACTGAATATTTATTGCAGAAATTAATAAATCCACATTGCAAGTGCCTGTGATACTGATATATATTTAATTTCTTCATTAATCAACAAAGAGACAAGGGTATTTGCAACCTGTTTGTTTTCTAAATGACCCCTCATTTTGACAATGTAGGGACAGTGTATCCCACTTTCCATTTCTGGAATGCATACTGCAAATAAGGGACCAAACATTTAATTTGTGGGATGTGGGCGGGGTGGGGACTGAACATTTCTTTCCAGTCAGGATATTTTTTGTTCTGTTACCTGAAGATAATTACCTTAATTTTTGTCAACTAATGTAATGGATATAAAAGGGATTTTTTGCTATAAATCAGAGCAAGAATATTTTTAAGCTATTTGAGAGCGTGAATTTTTTTCCAAAAATATCCCAGGTATCTCTACTTGCTAGAAAATTAAATGGTCAGACCCTAGTCCATGAAACTTGACCAATTAGGTTTTGAACAACAATACTTAATGAAAGATAATTCAGGGAACTTACATAATTGGAAGCTGCTGACTAAGAGAAGGACCTGGAGATACTGTTTGACGACAATCTTTAATTTTCTGACCATATTTCAGACTCGGTGAAAAAGGTAAACCTGCTTCTTGGTCTGATCTATGGATCTTTTAGTACTAATATGATTACCCCTACCTCCTTCATCAACAGGGTACTAAAATATTCCTATATAAATCAATGGACTGCAGCTGGGTGTGATTCTCACCTGGTGCTTTTAAAAATTTCAATGTAGAAACACGTGTAAAATTAGTCCAAGTTTCCTATGACCCTTCACACCCCATTTTAGATATTTGGACATTTATGTTTCCAAATATCTAAAATGGGGTGTGAAGGGTCAGAGGAAACGCGGACTAGTGTAAAATAGCATTTACCTTCTCGACACAAATTTTGCTGTTGGATTGTTTGCCATATTAGTTAATCTAATACTATTTCTGTTTTCAGTCTCATTTTTCGGTGTGTCACATAAGGAAATTGCACCCTTAAATGGAAATGTACGCAAATCATATTAAATATTGCATGCTTGGAATCAGATGTGTTAATCACTTGAAACACACATAGCAGCCTATTTATCATTTTTACATTTCAGTGCTTTTTTCTGTTTTATTTACACAGATAGTAAGAAGCATATGTATGCTTGCTGTTCGCATGACATGTCATTCAACAATCAGTAATGTATCGTAGAATATTCAAATTTGGTAGCGCAAGCATTATTTGGAAAACAAATTACAGTGAGAATCTCATGTTATCTATCATGGCTGACAAAGTATGGTTAGTGTTAGTCCTACAATATAAGATGTGGACCCTGATATTTATGATAGAGACAGGTTAACATATTATACCAGTACATCCTAATACTATACATGTACTACTACTTAGAAAACATACTCAAAAAAGTTTCATTATACTTACTCTTTAACTTTTATCCAACTGCATAGTTATCAACGTGTGGTGCATTTGTCATGGTGAATGATTTTAATTTCCGATCAATGGGATCGCCAAAGTGCTATATTTTCCGAGGTGACCACTAACAGGAGGCGCTTTAAAGAGAACATCCTATTACCGTGGGAATTGAGAAATACATTGATAGTCAGTAGTACAGTATTAAAGTACAAAGTAATTTAAAAATCAGGAAATATTATGTAATAAAAAAATTTCAACATTAAATTCATACAAGTAATCAAGATCTTTATATGCATGAATTGTAGCAAATCCTTGAAATAATTATGGTTTAGCAGACGATTTGTTGACGTTGTGCTCTGTGTGATTTTATGATTGAAAAGTACAAATATAGGGATTGGAACTGAATATGGCATGAATGGGATTGTATCACTTGCTTAAATTTGTGCATGTAAAGGAAATCAGCGATTTTGTTTACCCTGAATAGAGCTATTCTTCCAATTTTTAATATTCCTGGCTATGTGAACTTCTGACATTATGTTTACATGCAGGTTATTCTGATGTTATGCAAGGTGGCATCACTGAACACAAATGTTTAAATGCCGCGGTAATAGGCATACTGCGATAACAGGATGTGCCACTATACTGCCAGCACAAACGGTGTTGTATACTGTGTTCCCCAGTTAATTGACCAGGAAACTAGAGGCCAAATATTGACACTATTGCACAGATTAAAGTCTAATTTCTAAGTTGTACTATACATACTCTGATGTAATTTTCCTAACGGAAACAAATCCTGCCACAATTAAGTGAATGCATTTTTCACAGCCATTGACACACAGTTTGGTTGGTTGAAATGCGAAGGTAGCCGAGGAATACCGAAGTTGGTTGAAGTAGGGGTAAGTTTAATTAAGGAAACGAACCTGCCTACTCACTTTTGGTACTACACCATTGCCTAGATTTGATTCCATCAGGAAAAAGACATCAGAGTAAGTATAGTCTGACTTGAGCAATTAGACTTTAATCTGTGCAACGGTGTCTGATATGGACTGCCAAGTATGTGAGATATTCTAGAAAATTTGGCCTCTAGTTCCCCTCAATCTACCCGGGAACACGCTACACAGTGTCTGATATGGACGGGCCCATACTATAGTTCCCCTCAATCTACCTGGGAACACGCTACACAGCAACATTTGTGTGGCCTCTAGTTCCCCTCAATCTACCTGGGAACACGCTACACAGCAACATTTGTGTGGCCTCTAGTTTCCCTCAATCTACCTGGGAACACGCTACACAGCAACATTTGTGCTGGCAGTTAGACTCTGACCCATCTCTATCATTAATATCAGGATCCACATCTTACATTGTAGGACTATGTTAGTGTAAACATACCAATATATTTTATCTTATATAGGCTTAATAACTTTATCATACACCAAACTTCCTGAAACATATAACTCTACTTTGGTAGTAGATTTTTTTTTACTTGATTCTTCTGTTTTGACTGACATAGTTTTATTTGCTCCATTGTAAGGTATAGGATCACAATGGTTGAGGCTATAGGATCGTAGCTATGGATCTTTTAGATATAACCATATATGTATAAAGAAATGCTCATACAAATCTACAAATCTTTTGATCAAACCTCATTTGGCATACACCATTAAAGTGAAGAACACTAAATATAAAAAAGGTATTGCTTTATTACACAATGTTCAAAGGCGTGATCTTATATAGGCTTAATAACTTAAAGACTCTGACCCATCTCTATCATTAATATTTCGACGTAAATGGCCGAATGGCCGCACACGTCATTAATCCAACGAACGATCATTAATATCAGGGTCAACATCTTGTATTGTAGGACTATGTTAGTGTAAACACACTAATATATTTTATCTTATATAGGCTTAAAAACTTTATCATACACCAAACTTCCTGAAAAATATAACTCTACTTCTGTTTTGACTGACAACAGTTTTATTTGCTCCATTGCAAGGTATAGGATCACTATGGTCGAGGCTACAGGATCGTAGCTATGTATCTTTTAGATATAACTGTATATGTATGAAGAAATGTTCATACAAATCTACAAATCTTTGATCAAACCTCATTTGGCGTACACCATTAGAGTGAAGAACACTAAATATAAAAAAGATATTGCTTTATTACACAATGTTCAAAGGCGTGCAAAAAGAATGGACTAAAGTGTTAAACACTAGATATACAAAGACGATTGTTAAAATTGGGTCTTCAAACACTGCAGTATAGACATCTGCAAAAATAGTACTTCACCTCACCTTACTAAAATAAAAACTGTTCTCTGTGGCAAAGTATGGGCGCCACTAAAGAACATGCCCCCTGGGCGCCTTGGTAGAGGCGCCACTAAAGAACATTGCCCCCGGAAGCCTCGAACCCTCGCGCCGGTACTGACCCGGTGCAAATAAAACTCAGCCCAAAATAAGTTGACGCTGATTTGGGAGAACTCGGTCCCAACCCCGATTCCACTCTGCACGGATCGCAATTTGCAAGAAAAGTACAGTATATATCTAAGAGGTACACTTAAGTTAAATTCATTTCTGAATAGGCCCTTTATATGATCAATGGAAATGTAGGGTTTATTCTGCTTGAAGAGCAATATTAATAAACTACTCCGACCATCATTTTTTTTATTTACCAACTGCAACCGACGAAGTATCTTCAAATTTCAATATGGCGCCTGGCAAGTGTTTTTTAGCCGGGAATATTTGAACCGATCAAAAACGATATCGAAATAGTTTGATGATTTTCAAGTTATGAAGTGACGTATATTAAAACCAACAACATATAAAACACTTAACTGTACGTGGATATCAAGAATATTGTCCTGCTCGCTAGAGCCATATCCGGAAACAGAAGAGACGCATGCGCGTAGATAGAATGTCCAAATTAGTGGTCGGAATATGATATGGTTATGTTTCGATGCAAGAACATATGTAAGTAGACCAACAAGTTGTTCTCAACCTTTTTTTTTTTTTTTGACTGGTGGCGCCACCAGAAAAAAATATATATATATATATAAAGGTGGAGAACAACTTGTTGGTCTAATATGGAAGCAAAAGGTGAAATTGGGGTCTATTTTAATAAAAAAAATATTTTGTTGTTGTTGTTTTTTTATAAATAAAATGGGCATATTAGGTTTCATTTTTATGCTTTTTGGAACTGGGGTCCTTGAAAAATGAGACTCCAGTTAAGGACGAGAATGTCATTTAAAGAACCCACTTCCTACAGATCACACACACACACACACACACACACACACACACACACACACACACACACAGAGGGAGAGTCGTTATTGTATATGGACCTGAGACCTGAGACCAAAGCACGAATCGATTACCTTGCTCAGCGTACAATCACCAATTTGTGTTGATAACAGTACATGACAAGCTTCTGTAAAAGGCAAAGAAGGTGGATTAACTGTAATTAATATCAATAAAGAATGCTACAGCAACAAAAATGAATGACCATGTCGTTTTTTTGTTGTTCTTTTTTTTGGCTGAATCTGGACCTATTGACAATGCACCAGATAAGTAATGTAATGTTTAACAAAACAACTGATAGACAAGCAATGGGTGCATTCTTTAACAGACAAGAGCGAATTATCGATTTTGCAGTTGATCGAACCAAAGAGTGAACAAATGCTAGGGGAAGTAACTGCGACATAATCGGGAGTGTCGACCCTGTTTTAAAATATTTTTTATATATTGGCCAACAGTTTCGTTTATGTGACTTGAAGTGGCCGCAAAACTAAGACCTCTCTATCCTGTTTTCTTTTCTTTGCTTGCAATGCGTGCATTGATCATACGTCATTGAAATAGTAATACTTAATTTTTGAGTATTCAGGAGTGGATTTAATGACAGCAAACTTGTTATTTGATACAAAGAAGAAATTCGCATTATTTAGCATTTATTTTAAAGAGATGAATAACTTGACAATGTACATTTAGGATTCAGTGCTGATAGGGAATTGAAATCTGGAATGTTCTTCTCAAATGTAAACATGTATATTTGCTTATAAGTCGAATCCTACAGCAAACTTCACAGACCCAGATCTGCCGTCGCATAATGCGCCATCAGATCTGGGTCATTGCAATTTGTTTTTAGGAGTAATCAGTAGAACAAACAACAGAGATCCTGATTTTCCGGCGCATTATGCGACGGGGGATCATGGTCTATGTTGTTTGCAGTTGGACTCGGATTTTAAGCGAGTATTAAGACGGAGCATTATGTAATAATGTCTTGCAAATGTTATTCAATACGGCCACAACCACCTAAAGGGAAAAAGTAATCTTTGGGATTGAGAAGTCAGAGATCCTTGAAAAAAAACCTACCAACTTGGCTAGGTGACCACTGCGTGCGATTGTCGGATCGACCCCTAAACCACTTGACTGCAAAGCGAGTGTATTGACCATAGTGCTATCCAATCCTTTGAAATGCATTTCTATTCAGATCTACACAATGTAAGTAATGCAAACGAATGTAACTTTGCCAACTAATTGGCAATGTGACCTAAATTGAATAAAGGTTTTGTTTTCTTTGCTTTCGTGTCTCCTTTTATACTAACTTGGTTTTATGTATGTTCTTCTTTCAGATGTAAACTTCCTGCAGACAAAGAACGTCGCCACTAGAGTCATCCGAACAAATAGGACAATTTATTTTTTTTAAATTTTCTTTCCTTCCCATCTTCCTGTTTTAATTTAAGAGTTGAAGTTTGAAATTTAATTACTTTATATACTAATTTAAATTGAATATTCAACAAATACCGTCCAAATCAGAAGGATTCTTTAAATAATATATAAACATAACCGATAGACGAGTCATTTACTTTGCTATGACAAGCTTTAAAAACAAATTATTGGATTATTGTCTTTAAACTATATCTTTGAAATAATTGATGCTTCGATAATTTTGAAACACCCATAAATTGATTTCTAATAATTTTGTATAAATAGTTTCTCCAAAGTTGACCTGGACAAAAAGGTTACTATACTAATTTTTATATTAATTTCAAAAGGCATTCTAACGAGATCCGCACAGAGCTTGAAAAGTATGGTGCTTTTTGTCAACATTAAAATGCCTCATAAAAATCAATATGCAATCCTTCTATCTTCGTAATATCTTTAAAGCTCCAAATCTCACAGACATATAATACAACTTTTCTGACCTATATCATTTAAATGTATTCCAATTGTGAAGGATCAATTTATTATCTGTCTTAGAGATCAGAAGACTACCCAACCCCCGCCCCCCAAACCACACTTTCGTTGTAAAATGATTTAAAATTGGTTAAATCCCGACAGGGCGTAGATGTACCCGACTTCCTATTACTAAAAAAATATTTTCCCCCAAATAACATTAAGTTTTCATCATATATATCAAGGCCGGAATAAGGTGGTAGTAAACCTGGTAGCAGTTTAAAAAAGCCCCCTACCCATCACCCCCCCCAAAAAAAAATATATATATACAAAAATTAAATAAAAATAAAAATAAAAATATTTCACTGCTCCATTTGCTCCTCCTTTAATTCAGCCTTGATGCACATGTATTCATTGATGTACATGTATTCATTTATAGCCGCTGATTGAAACTATATGGTTATTTTGCATGTTGACGATTATGTATTTATATTAATAAATCTTACATACATGAACGGTTTACTGTTCTGATTATAAGTTTTGTATTGAGTCAATAATTGGGATACATTTAAATGATTTAGGTCAGAAAAGTTGTATTATATGTCTGTGAGATTTGGAGCTTTAAAGATATTATGAAGATAGAAGGATTGCATATTGATTTTTATGAGGCATTTTAATATTGACAAAAAGCACTATACTTTTCACTCTCTTGTGTCTCTTTAAGGACAATCCATTTTGCTGCCCAATTCAAATCTCGTCGTTAAACTCAGTTCCCAAGAAGGATTCAAATGAGAGAAGTTATTTTATATCTCAGCTTTCCTTTGAATGTTTCTATCAATAATGATGTTGACAAATATTGCTATCTGGGGAATGAAGAGAAATTAGAGTATCCTTCCGTCGATGATTTAGTGAACATCATCAAAGTAAAAGGTAGAAATTGCTTACGGTTTAAACGGAATATAAAAGGAGCTTACATACAAATTTCAATTGATCCTGGTGATGTAATCTAAAAACAACATATATTTTGACAAAGTTTTATCTGTGGGCCTAAGATCAGCCGCTTACATTTGTTTTACTTACTAATTCTATAAGGTACACGTGTACCTCTTTAGGTATTTCAGTTGTCAATTATTTAGATGATTTTGAAGGGGCTGATAATTCTTCAGTAGCTAATAAATCCGTTCAGGAACTTAGCATTCTTTCACGAAGTAGTGGTATAGACGAAGCTATGGAAAAGGCCTGCGTGCCTTCTTTACGAATGGGTTTTACAAGTATAATGTTCAATACAGAATCTTTGACGTTAGAAATTACTTCTGAAAGATTTCATTAAATTCATTGTTTAGTAAACTTGTAGTTGAGTAAGGAAGTAGCTATTGTGAAAACGTTTAGTCACTACTTTGGAATTTAAATTGTGTGTCATCTTGTGTCATTTTGGTGCTTGTGAACAGAAATGCTGTAAGACTTTGATCAGATAGTTCTTGTGACTTTAGTTTAGATGAATTCTAAACGGAAGTCTCTTTCCGTTAGTCATTATTAAGGTTATCAACAGACATGAAGAAGAACTTAGTTGTGAACCAATTTTCTAGTCACAGAGCCAAAACGCGCCCCATATATATCTGGCATGACGTAAGTTACTTGTCACAAATTTGATTGGTGTCCCATGGCAACCCACAAGGTACAATCACGTTCCCATAATTCCTGAGGTACAATTGCGTTACTTGCCTCAGCAACGGTTTGATCCCGAGTTATTGAGCAGAATATGGGTTGCTTTTGTGGATGCTTTCGCGGTTTTCGAAAATCGGTAAGTACCAAAATATGTTTTAAACATAAATCTTTGCATTACTATTGCGTTTTATTGGATGGACGCAAGGGATGTTGAAATTTGTTCGTAAAAATGCAGACGATACAAAGCAACGTCACACGATTATCCGTGGGCGATATCCTAAAGATATCTTTCAAAGACTGTTAAGAGATCTTATACAATTTATGAATATATTGTATGTTATAGCTTATAAAGTCATTATAAGATTTTTGCAAGCTTTAAAATATGTCTTTTAAAACAAACCGAATTTAGATATGTTATATTTTCTATTCAAAATACCTATAAAGTTAATAAGATATCTTTTGATAAAGTTTGAGCTATATGGACTTAATTCATGTTATTCTTGTAAAAAATAATGCAACAAGGTAGTAATATGATTGTGATAAATATTAATGATTTTTTGGAGGAATTGAGATTTATTTTAATGAGAAGTTGGGAATCAAGACTGAATAGGAAAGCATGAATATGAGGGATATGAAATAAGGGGAGATTATTCAATTTTACCTCTGCATTTATTGTTCTCTTTGCGTATTTAGAAGTGTATTATTTGCCTACTACCACATAATAATTTTATGGATATTGAATTTGATGTTAAAATATTTTCACAAAGTTCCTTGATCATGGTATATTTGCAGTGTGGTGCGTTGATAACCAGACTGCGTGGAAGGCTGGCTAGAAGAAAAGTTGGTCCTACAGGAGCAACTGATGTAGGTGAGTAGACTGCAGTAATAGTTTGTTTTATGGTAAATAATATAGTAGGGTTCTATGAAAATGATGATTTGATGTATAATATTATTCTAGATGTTTTAAGACTTACATGCAATTCTGTTTTTTTTTTCTTCTTCTGGTTTTGCTTTTTTTGTATATCCCATAATTCTTCCAATATTTTATAGAAGTAGAGACATATCACTAGTCAATTCTCCAAGATGCAACTAAATTCTTGCATTTTTGACTAAAAATTCAGAATTGGTTAGTGAAAACTATCAAGCAGTTCGTCTCTGGTGATCTTCAGAATTATAACGTGGCAACAAGACAAATTTGAACACTTTCTAATTACATGCATAATTCAGCACTGGTGGTTTTGAGTACTACTAAAAGTGGGGGAGGCACAGAACTACATTGTTTGCTCTACAAATCTCAAGATGTAGAGAAACTTCACATGCCCTTCCATGTTCACTTGGAATGACATTTATTTTTAATCAGTATTAGGAAAAGCATGAGGTGTGAGAAGCAGACAGCTGATGAAAATGATTGGTTTCATGTGATCAGGAAACATACTGGAAATAGCATAAAGTAAACTAACATTGCCTGTCCTTGAAATATATACACACATGTTCACTGTTGCATCTGATCCTATATATATATATATATATATATATATATATATATATATATATATATATATATATATATATAATTTACCTCTAAATTTTGGAAAGTGAACGTGACCATACAGAGATATAAATTTTCTATGAGATGGACATCAGAAATAAGGTCTAGCTGTACAGTCTCTCAAACTTAAACCGACCTTCATCATTTAGATACCAAAATAAAGAAATTGAATGTTCTTTAAACCACATGTAGGATATACACATTTCTTTGTTTTACAACAAGGATTATCAGTGAGAAAAATGAGGGCATTAACATGCCTTGAAACTTTAAACCCTGTGCAAAATGGGAAAATCTAGAGCTGGACCGCAAGACAAATTTGAACATTCACACATTTCCTTTTTCAGTTGCATATGATAATGTATGGATTTCTGAATAAAATGGTCCACTAATATTTATGCTATGTATAAAAATAAGCTGATTGTACATATTTTGCTTTTCCTGAAACTACATTCCTTGAGTCAGTAAAGCAAAGTGTAGATTATACTGACCCATCACGAAAAATATATTTTACCTGAATAATCGGTCATCCGGATATTCAAAGTTTCATCAAAAAGTAGAATTGTGAATAGAGATATCTAGATTAAATGGTATTAAATTGTTGCATTTGTGACTAAACCGGGACTTAGTGTTTCTTTAGTACTGATTCTGACCCCAATTGTATGTTTCCCTATATGAATCAGTAATTAAGTAAATATTAACATCTTTTTTATAGACGTATATCATATTTAAGAGCAGAAAAATTAAGAACAATAAAAATATTCAGATGCTTTAAATATATACAATACACTTATCGGAGATCTACTTGAACTATCCATGTTTGAATGATAAAGGGCTTTAATCAAGGTAAATTCGATTGACATGGGTTCTACTCATACCTGTGCCAGTAGATGTTTAACTTGTATCACCTGATAAGTCACCATTGATCATAGATCAATAGTTAATTACATTGGCTTGGACTACATAATGCCTTTGATTGTACCGTTACGAGTCTTTAATTATGCTTGTTAAGATTGGTATTTCTGTATGACAAATTACATATTGCCATAGCTGCACTCACTTGGCAACAACTTGGTGTAAGAATAAACTTGCTCTCTTTGTATCTTACTCTCTTCCTCCCTCTCTCCTAATTACATTTATATTCTAAAAATATAATTCAGTTATTCATAATACCATTGTAATTATAGTTCAGGTATAATTAATTGTTTGATTCTGATTCTTTTATTATATTCTATGCTGGTGTCATGATCAGAAAATTAATTTCATTTACAGATACATTACATTGCAATTAGTAACAACAATTGGGGGACATGGTAGTAGTACATGCAACTAAATAATTTGGATAATTGATATCCACATAATTCACACAAAAGTTTAATAGGTACTTGGAATGCTGCTTCTGACCCCAACCTTTTCAATATTAGCTCCATATCCCCCTTCTGCCCAAACAGCTTCCTTTCTCCATCTGAATATGCCTCTTAATGTTGTGTTTTTTTCAGGGATAAAGTCTTTGGTTGTTTTCAGATGTAGACAAGAAAATGCTGTAAGCCGGGACTGAGTGATTCTTCAATTGATGCCAAATATTGGAGTGATCAACTGATATTTGAATTGTCAACATTTTACTGGAATTGGAATGAAACATACAGTTTTAGGCAGGCTAATGTTTGCTTTAAGGTAGTCCACAACCCAGGGTCTGAATAATGAATAATATATTCTTTTCTAACAGCTGCATCTGTTCCAGTAAGTGAACAACAGAAGGTCCCAGTCAGTGAGCCCACTCCTTCAACCACTTCAGTGACTCAGGAGGATCGGCCAACTTCCAAGACTCCCGAGGCACTAAATAGTGAGTAACTAAATGGTTCATGTGTTTAGCAGCCATCAAACAAAAAATATAAAAAGAACAGAATTGCGAGTGTAACAAGTAGCTCCAAAGACTGATTGCTGCTCAATACAGATTTATTTATTTCATTTATCATTTGGTTGTATTGATCGTAATATGTTGGTTTATGATAGAGTTGATTCTTTGATAGATTTACTTATTATTTTTAAGGTAAAATTAAAATACCAAATTTATAATATATAATTATATTTTATTAAATTTCATATGCTATGCAATATTAGATTGATGAAAAATCTCTCCAAATCTAGAATTGTTAAATTTAGTTAATAGGAAAAAATGTTGTGCCAACATCTGATATACTTTGTGTATTGCAGTGGTGGTGGAAGAAATCGTGGAGTGTGAACTCCAAAAAATTAAAGCTCTGAGCCTGATTGAAGATGACAACGTTGCGGATGATCTCATTACTTCCGATGCAACCCTCAACGAGATTTGTAAGTGTAACTTCTCGTCTATATGGTTACCCAGATTGCATTGTGAGTAACAGTCCTGTGTTTATTTAAGGTCCTTTTCTGAACTATTACTCATGTACAACATATTTATAAGAATAATTTGTGACAGTTGCTTCAAATTATTGTCTCTTTAACTGACAGTTGCTTTAAATATTTTGTTCTTACATGGAGTAACTGGCACTGGCCTAACAAGATTATCTGTGGCTCTATTTAAACAGGGAAACAGTCATAAGGGATTACCTATAACCACCACATGTGGCTTCAACAGAGGTAAGCATGAATTATTATACTGCACTATGATTATGTTTTATAAATTATCATGAGTTTGTTATACTTTTAGATGAAGCTGTTCGCAAGGAGAGAGAAAGTGGAATGCCCAGGGTGGATTGCTAAACAGCCACCCCAACCCCCCAAAATAGGTTAGTGAATGAATCTTAATGAGAATAAATTTGAATTTGTTTTGGAGGTTTTGTTGCAAATTTGAATTTGTATTGGCAGGTAATAAACATAGATATTGCTGCAGCATGGAGGGCAGTTGTAGCATCCTCAATATTGATATTTATTTATTGGAGTTTTTGTTTTTTCAATTCATATACTGTAATATGCATTATAGTCCAGTTTGCAAGTTAGACACAGTGAGTGTCTTTGAGCAAGCCAGTTCTTGTTGACCTAACATCAAGAACATTGTTCGCAAATGGTATTCTTAGGTTGATGACTCACATCAGCTCTAAAGTGGAGGTGGACAAGAACAAAGATGGTGGAACATTCTAAATGTATTGTTATGGGATAGCGCTGGCCGATAACTTGGTGACCATTCAATGACTCACTGTGCTCTTCGTGGCCAATAAACTCTCCATAGAATAAAGGCCCAGTTAAATGTAGATCTAAAGTCCAAGAGGTCTCTGTGATTCCCTGATGAAGTGGGTGATTCTAGCTACAAGAATGGGACTAGGGATGAAATGCAGACTCCAATTTAAGTTTCATCTGGTTTATTAACAGTCATAAAAAGTCATATGGCAGTACAAATTCAAAACTCAAATAACAGGTGCATTACTTCTATTTAATGACTCCTTGATTTGATATCCCAGTGGTAGTGTACATTTGGGCAAACATCCTTAATGAAAATAACAGTTTATTATGATAGAATTTGATATACACATTTACACTTGTCTACAGTTTTAATGTTCAGATTTTATATTGATTTATTATTTAGGGATAGACTTAGAAACATAGGCTGACATTTAATTATATTCTCATTGGTTAACTTCAAACAGAGCCTTGAGAAACACTCAATGGCTATAACAATAACTGACAACTTCAGCACAAAGCCTTGAAAAACACTCAGTAGCTTTACAATATAACAAATAACTTATAAAAGAACCTTGAGAAATACTCAGTAGCTTTACAATATAACAAATAACTTATGAAAATAGCATTGAGAAACACTCACTGGCTTCATAGTCAAACTTGTACATTATTATTATTATTATTATTATTATTATTATTATTATTCCATAATTACCTATTCCTATTGAACTGTAATAAGTATTATTATTTTAATAAGGTCTGCAAGAAACACTTGACTTGACCTCACAAAATCATGAAAAATACTGTCTGCATATAATATAATTGATTGGACAAATATTTAAGCTAAGGTTGCTGATTTTAAAACATAAAAATGAAAGAATAAATATCCTAAAAGGTTTAGATTATACAGATGCAGATTTCAGAACTTACTTTTAGACCTGTCCAAAATTAACTATAAGAAACATCATTTGTCCTGGCAATTATTTATAAAGACATTGTGAAAAACTGTAAATTGCTGATCTGCGGAAAATAATAAATACACTGCCTTATATGGACTTCGCAGTAAAATAGTAAAATGACTTTCTCACGCACTGTCTGAACACACAGAACTCTTAACGCGACCCTCGGAAACCCGACCAGTTCCTAGCACTAACGCTGACTAGCCCTTTTATACTCCCTGCAGAATTCTGTACCTGATGGGGAAAATTGTGCCGTTCGCTGGGTAGCAACTGCATGAAAAATTCTGCAAGCGTGTACTTGCAGGGGCAACCATACATTGCTACTGATAACAACTAAACCACACTTTAATTAATAATCGTGATTAAAATTATATATTACTTAGTGTATTAGCTAAGTGCGCATACACCAAATATATGTTGAAAGGATCAAAATTAGCAATATTCAAAAAATATTTAGGTGGCACTCTACAGTTTCATATTTTGCATAGAGGTTAAATTTTTATAGAAAAAGAATTACCCGGGTTATCCTCACTGGTTATCCTGGCTATTTAAAAAAGACCTTGTAAATCTTAGGTATTGTCAAAAGAACTTTTAATTCCCTTTATTTCGGTGTATGATTGATGGGTGCAATTTGAGCTATAAACAATACAGCTTGGTCTTACTTAAGATGTGCACCTCTTATAAAACTGCTAGCTCCACTTGGTGATTCTCACTTCCTGGACTTCAAAGGTAAACAATAAAAAAGAGCCGATAACTTTCTTACTTGTTATATATTTATAATTCATTCATTGTACTTTCAGAGGCTAGTATTGCCTACTCTGGCATAATTCGTTTCCCTATTTTAATAACTGCTGAAAATAGTGTACTTTTGACTAATTCAGGCTGATTTTTTGAGTACTTTGAAGTGTCCATTTTTGTCTGCTGTGTGCTAGATCGTGTGCAATTTCCACAAGTACAATATGTAAAGAAATTTCAGCCACAGTACATGAAAATAGCATAGAGGTATGCCAACATTCTCTTCATTGTGCATGTTGCAAATTCAAACAACTTCACTATACCCCTGTCACTCTCTCAGAAGTACATAATATCTGTAGAGTGCCCAGTAAGCTTTAAAATGGATGATACTGTAAGCAACCATTAAGCGAGATAACTACAGAAGTGTTCCAAATGTGACAAACCTGGAAACAAGACTGATACTGACGATGGATTTACACATCGATCCATGGTGTAACATCATGAATTGAAACAGTTCAAAGGATGATTTATAATCAATTTATATGCGAATATCTAATACTAATGGGAATCATACCAACCATTGTTTGGCATTGGATAACTGTAGGTATTAATGAAAAAATTAATATTAACCATAAATGTTGACAACACCCACCCACCCTGTTTTACCACCAAGAGCTTTACGATTAATAAACCTAATTTTAAAAAATATATATATTTTGAGGCTAGATTTCCTGCCCATTACAGTATTGTGCCATGTTTGTTGTTCCAAGATCAACTGTTGTTGTTAGGGTGGGCATACTCGGGAACAGATGTGAAAGTATACTTGGTATCTGGACAAGAATCCCAAAACAGGTCACCCAAAGATGGCCAATGTTCTGTGGAACCCTTGTTTTTGCATTCAGTAAAGTCTCAGCTAGAGACATGAAATTTAAAAACTTTAGTTTTAACTTCACTGATTTTCATACCATTGGTACTTTGTCTTTTTTCACTAATGTAAATGACATCCAGAGATTAGTCTCTGAGTATCTTTTTATAATTATTGAATTCGGAGGTTGAGATTGTTTTTAGGCTAAACTCATATCACAACCAATATAATATCATTCAGAATACTGATGGCGTGGTGGCTTGATTTAATACTAATTTATGCAAGATCTGGCGAAAGAACACAACTCCAGGAGATACTGCTATTCATGGTATCTTTTACTGTTGTAATGAAACTGCTCTGCATAATATGTATAATATTTTCTAAATTTCTTTTCTTTTTTGTCACCAGAGAATTTATATTAAGATCAGAAATGTTATCTCGGCAAGGATTTTCTACATCAGTAGGAAC
Source organism: Margaritifera margaritifera (assembly GCA_029931535.1). Taxonomy (NCBI): domain Eukaryota; kingdom Metazoa; phylum Mollusca; class Bivalvia; order Unionida; family Margaritiferidae; genus Margaritifera; species Margaritifera margaritifera. The sequence continues at coordinate 5,132,839 of JAQPZY010001683.1, forward strand.
AATATCCAAGGGAGATAACCACAATCGGGTCTAAACAATATTCAAGGGAGGTAACTACAATAGGATATAATTCATAATAATAGGAGTTGCCTTCCGTGATATAATAAAATTGACAGGAAAAGCCAGTGGACTAGTTTAGTTGGTCACTGTTTTTGGTAATACACACTATATTTTGTTAACACAGAATATGACATTAAGCCATAAGTATGGAGTGATAATAATGACATCAAGTAATAAATGGGAAACAACTGAACATTTTGCTCCCAAAAAACAAGCTCATGAATATTACAGAGAATCACAAAAATAGAGATAGAAAATTCCAGATACCATGTTTATGTGATAAGCCATTGCTTCAGGATAATCCCATCCCCATTTTCAACATTTTTTGGCAAATATTTACTAAGAATATCTTTGATGGAAATGTACCTACTTTTTATGTAGCGTACCTACTATTATAATGAATTTATCAGACTGTCTCCCTGGTGGTCATTTTTCTGGAGTATGGTTATGAATCATGGTTTTCGTGAAACATCAAAATTAGTGATTGTAGTTTGAGATAGGAGGATTCTTTTTTTTCCTTTGTTTTTTTGCTCAGCTTGTTATGTGAATATATGTTTGAGATAGGTCTAGGTGAATTCAGTCACTTAGGGGTCCCTGGGGGCCCGAGTGGTCTAAGGCGCTTGCCTTTACCGATCACTCACACATCTCAAATGAGCCCACGTAAGTTCGAGTCTTGGATTGACCAACCTGGTTATGTGAGAAAGCTTGCTAGTAGATTCCCATGGATTGGTGGTTCTTCCCAGGATCTTCTTGGATTCTTCCTCCACCAAATAAAGTGGCTACCATGTATAGGATATCATGTGCTGAAAAATGCCATTAAATCCACAATTGAGTCACTTTTAATTAAAAAATGTATATGTTGTACAGTGCTCACATAATATGATGGTACAGTATCTACATGTCTGGAAAAGGCTATGGAGTGACTACATTTGTGTTAAGAAAATATGTATGCAACCAAAACAGACCAAAAGTCTGTCCAACAACTTAAAAAATTTATAAAAATTTGACAAATTTCTATAATGGCATGAAAATATATTCAGGAGATCTGTTTGCATTAACAAATATGCCTACCATATTTCATTTGTCTCAAGTGATATTTGCTGACTGCTAACAAAGTTTGTGTGAACTCCCAAAGTCCAAAAATATGTAAAAAAAAATTAAAATGTACGTAATAGCCTGAAAATCTATTCAGTTCATCTACACATGAATATAAAGAAGCTTATTAAATTAAATTTTTCTATTGCTAGTTGTGTGAACTAGTCATGCTAACATAGATTATGTCACAAAAGTTTTAAAAATGTGTTTAAAGAAAATTGCTGTAATAGTCTGAAAATGTAATAAAGTCATGTACACAGAAATAGAAAAATACCAATCAAATTTGTCTACCTCGGGTAGCTTTTGCAAAATCATGCTGGCAAGTTTTTGTCAAAAGTTTAATTTCCAAAGAGCATGGGTTCCAATCCTACCATTGAATCAGCCCGGATATGCTACTGTAGTGTGTCCTTGGGCAAGACACTTTATTCCAATTGCCTCAGCATTAAATATCCTGCCTGTGGCAATGTTCCATGAAACACCAAATCAAACCAAAACATTACAAAATGTATAAAAAAAATTGAAAGAGGGTTGTATTGGCCTAAAAACATAATCAGGTCATCTACATAAGGATACAAATAAGTCAGGAAAATTGTATATGTCTCTGTCAAGTGGTTTTTGTGCAATCCTACATTTGGGATGGATGGACAGGTGTAATATGGATGTACAGATGGCACAACATAGCAAGGATAGAAGTAGAGGTGTGCAACTGGTTACACTGAATATCGAAATCACGCGCATGCTAAATATATATACTGGTATTACCATCCTAGCCTGTTTTACATTATTTTCTAAATATACGAGTTTTGATTTTTTCATTATTTGTTTGTAGTATTAGGTGGTGAATGCAATGAACATACAAGATTCATTCAACATGTATCATTACACTTTCCATTTGTACATGTAAGTATGGGCATTGTTCTTCATCTGCCATCATGTTGAGCATGTGCCATAAACTTTTTTCTTTACTATCTTAATCCCTTTTAAATGTTTGAAAACTGTATCTTCTATTCAAACCTGTTATATCTCCTGCATTTGCAGGAGTTCCCATATATTTTTCAACACAGGAAACAACATCTCCAGGATTGCAAAAATATACTGAGAGCAAACAATATCAAACGATAAAAAATGGTTTTAAATGATTGCATGATAATGCTTTTGTCATCTTTTGGAATTAAAAAAGACGATGGGCTTAATTTAAAAAACAAATGCAATCCTTATTTTCAGGGGAACATTTGTGAAAAAGTGCAAAATGGTATTTCTCTTCAAATATTGATTTGTTAGTGATGTCTATTATTTTTTAAAAAAATTGTCTGTAACCTTTAAAGTCGGGTGAATTCATTAGAAAATTTATCCATTTATATCATACACTTTGTCATCTTGTCAATTGTAATATTCTTTTAATATTTTTTAAATGTCACAGCATGTTGGCTTTTTCTTTCTCACTGTCCATTTCTCATTGTGCATGATATTAAATGAAAATGATTCAATAAAAATCTTTTTTCTTTTTCAGATTTTCATGCATCCATTTTTGTGAGATTTTTTCGTGTGAATCGTTACAATCGTTCTTCTGAATCAATAAAAAAAAAAAAAAAAAATTGATTTTTTTTTTAACCACAAGTACACAAGTTTTTCCATGATATTCCAAATATGAAACATAGTCTTTATCACAAGTTTTGATGTACAATTTTAAGATTTGGTTCCAATCATTTCAAAATCTATTGCTATGATTCCTGTGTAATTTAACAAAATATCAGATGTTGTGGTAAGTTACCTTAAGCATTTTCCATCAATTCCTAAATTGGTATTTCATTATAAAGTTGGTTATAAAATGAAGACATAGTATAGACAAATAAGCTGTACAGGAGGCTAAAATCAAAATTAGTTCATCTTTTCATGATTTATTTTCTACTTGGTTGTAAAATGCATACATATATCTTTGGCATAGTTTTTGTAATTCAATTCCAAGTTTAAACCTTATCAATTTGTAGATGGACCTTTTTACACTGATTTATGAATCTATGAATTAAGAAGAAAATTGAAACCCCTTTCCCTCTTACCCTTCCCAGTTTTGAATTGGACCTTGTTCAGTTTTTGAGGTAAATGTTCGGTGTTTTATAGTAAAAACATTTTTACAATTAATTATGGTGGAAGCCAGCATTTCATCAGGGAAGTTATTGGTTGTTCAAGTAAATGGACAAAGTAGAATGAGAGCCAGTTTTGATCCAAAACTGGTGACCCCTCATGATTCATGTTGGCATTAATTCTTCTGTGAGTGAATCCCTTTTCCACCCCCTCTTTTTTAAGTTTGAATTAGAAATGGTAGTTTAAATTGGGGTGAGAACATTTTTAGATTGTTAGTACTTCCTATTTTTATTCTTAAGAAATCATGTTCATTTGTTTTGTTTGTTTTTAGTAGGGAACTAGTCATGTGGAAAGATAGATGTAGTTTAATTAGTTAAGGGTTCAGTTAATCAATTACATGTAATTGAATCACAGTTAAGATCTTGTAAGTTTTGTCCCATGCATTGATGACTGGTTCTTTACTAAAAGCATTCGCTAACATCATCTATCAACAGTTGTTTTCTAAAATTTAAAATTTTGTGATGAAATTCCTTTGGTTTTGAAGATAGAAAATTCATCCTTAAATTTAAAAAAAAAAGCACAAAAAAACTGTTCCTTTTTTAAAATACTGGATTCTTTTTTCAAAATTAAATGTCACTGTTTGAGTGATTCACAATCCAAGAAAACTTGAGACATTTTATACATTATATATCGTTTAAAACATTCTAAAGTAGAGGATAAATTATTGAGTATATTCATTATAAAGTAAACTCACCTCACCCTAGTATAGATATCACTCGTAACATAACCAACTTTTGGATGTCAGAATTCATTTTGAGCCTTATTTTTTGTTTCTGCATTTTAAACAATTACTAAAAATGTATGTATTTGTAAAAGAAAGTTTTTCTTTTTTTTTAAAATTAAATTCTTTAGTCGAATTCTGGCTATTTTTGACATGAGAAGTTGTTTTATTGATGTTGGCTTGATCAATATATTGATCAAAAGTTAAGATGAAATCTTTGATTACCATATTTTGAATGGCCAGAAATCTACTGATATTGTTACTTTCAACTAGAATTCAAGTTATCAAAGAGTGGATGATGTTGAGTTAGCTATATGACAATGAATATACTGTATAAAATAAAAGATTTTGCTTTTTGCTTGATATCTAAGCTAGGGTGTGGGAATACAAAAGCCTCCTAACAGATAATTAAATCTTTAAAGGAAAGTATCATGAGTAAATTTTAAAAGCATCCTAAATTATGGAAAATATTTGACTTTAAGTTGTATATATATATATATATATATATATATATATATATATATATATATATATATATATATATATAGTTAATCATTATAATCACTAAGAAAAAAAAAAACTTTTATTCATTTTCTTGCTAATTTGAATTAAAAATTGTGGTAAATACCCCATGCAAATGAAATGTGGAGAACTTCTCCACTTAGCAAAAAAATTACAAAATGATTTTAAAAAAAGTTATATAAAAATGTCTCTCACTCTTTTTCTCATATTTTTATCTGATGGTTTAAGCTCTGATTAATTCAATCTATTTTACTAAATTTATGTATTAACTGATATTAAGCAGTGCAAGAATTTTGAATAGACACAAGGATTAAACTTTGGAAACTTATTGTTCTACAAAATTTCATTTTATATTTTTAAAAAATTAACATTGTAAAGTTTTGGAAACTTGTTTTATTGTTGAATCTTAAAATGTGCCATTTAATGAGAACATTGTATGTTTCAAAATTTGTACATCAAAAGTTTTATTTTTATTTTTTACTGTTACTTGACTGTATGGCACAATAACCATTATTAATAACATTATACAATTTTGACTTGTCTCGCCTTTTATATTTTAGTAAGATTGCATTTTGTAAAATAATTGTTTTTGATTTGATGCAAACAATATGTTTGGATAAACTATAGTTTGGATGAACAAGTTTATGTTATCATTACTGTGTACACCAAACCATACATGTGGTTTTATTCAACTGTGCATTTTGTTTACTATCTTTGTCTTAACTATCTTAAGTCAAAACTTAACTTATTTTGAAAATTCATTTTTTGAAAAAAGTTTGAAAACTGGTTTTGTTTTTCAAAATTTAATTCACTCTTTGGGTGATTAAAAATCTAGGAAAACATAAGACATTTTATACATTAGATATTGTTAAAAAATTATAAATCCTACATATCCAAAGGAGAAGGTATATTATTGCACATATTCATTGATAAGTAAACTCCCTACCCCACTCCCACCCTAGTACATATATCACTCGTAACATGATCCATTTTTTAAATTCATTTTGTAACTTCATTTTTCCAAATTTATTTTTAAAATATATTTTCAGAAAATCTTATTTGTGTCACTTTAATTTGTTATTTTTAAACTAGAGTACCAGTCATCGAAGAGTGGATGAAGTTGAGTTAGTTGGAGCAATATGTTTTTAAAACATCACCATCCACACTTCGGATGATGGGATATTACAGTATAAAAGAAAAGATTTTGAAATTTTAAACATATGTTTTATGCTTGATATCTAAGCAAGGGTGGGAGGAGAAAAATATTTGTTTCAGTGCATGTAAATAAAAAGATATCCCAATTAACCTCCTAACAGATCATTACATTCTTAAAGGAAAATACCTTATTTTGGAATAAAGTTTAAAAGCATACAAAATTGTGGCAAATGTTTTGTCTTTCAGTTAAATGGTTTTCCAAATAGTTAATCATTAGGAAAAATCACTTTTTATTAATTTTCTTGCAAATTTGAATTAAAAATTGTGGTAAATACCAGCCATGCATAGGGAATGTGTTTAGGAACCTCTCCACTCAGCAAGACAAATTTACAAAATGATTTAAAAAAAATGTCTCCCACTCTTTTCATCATATTTCTATTGTATGGTTTAAGTTCTGATTAATTCAATCTATTTTTTAAAATTAAATTTATATATTCATTAATATTAAGCAGTGCAATACTTTTTAATAGACACAAGGATTCAACCTTGGAAACTTTTTTTTCTACAAAATTGGATTTTATATATAATTGTTAACATTGTTAAGTTTTTGAAACTTGTATTGTTGTTGAAATTTGTAAGTTGCCATTTAATGAGAACATTGTATGTTTTGAAATTTGTACATAAAAAGTTTTATTATTTTGTTACTGTTACTTAACTGGGTATGGCACAATGACCATTATTAATAAAACATCAAAATATCACAGGTCTCTGCTTTTATATTTTAATAAGATTGCATTTTCAAATATTATTGCTTCTGATTTTATGCAAAACCATGTTTGAATAAACTATAGTTTGGATGAACAAGTTTATGTTATCGAACATACAGCAGCAAACTATGGTACATAATTCATTTAGTTCATAATGTCATGTATATACCAACAGATAATTTGAAACACAGGGATTTTGCAAATTATTGTGGTGGTGGTGATGATAATGATACTTATGATGATGATGATGATGATGGTGGTGATAATAATAATATTATTATTATTATTATTATTATTGATACCAGGAAGGCATACATATCAATACATAATCATGTTGAAATGTTGAATAAAGATATATTCTTCTAACAACATATTAAGATTCTTCAGGAATTATGAGTAAAATAAATGTTCACGATGGAGGCTGATCTATCGATCAGCATTGGTATCATGTTAAATATGTAGTGTCAATTTGCGGGAAAAGCCGAGCTTTCAAAAGAGCAATCTTATGGATATTTTCTGTCTGAACCCATTTCAGAGTAGAAAATATATTCTTAAAGTACATATTGTAATATAATGGTTTAAAGTTTTAGTATTTAAAAATAAGTCCATTTCTTTGTAGTGATTATAAATTTGGAAGAATAAAGTAACATATTTTCGATGAATTAGCACCCTTGTAACGTTAAGCAAATAGTCCCAACAGTACTGTAATTATTGATTATATAAGTGTATTTTGCAATCTAGGGCATTCGGATATACATATAGGGATTGGACCACTAATTCATTTCCCATAGAACTTAATGTAAATATATTATAAAATAAAAACCAATTCTTCACTAGCTTGGCTTACAAACCACACATAGATCCATTCATTAAAGTTAGAGACATTTTTTTCAGCCTTAAAAATCAGGTGCTTCGCAGCATGTTTTCGAGTCTCGTGATGCTATACAGGGGGGATACCTGGTCTGCACCTAATAACATAGCCTCGCACCAAGAGTACATATGCTATTTTGTCAGTAGGAAATTAAATACAGGATATCAAAATAAAAGTAAATTTTTTTGTCAGCTATAGTACATAGATTGAAGTTTGTGAAATTAATAATGGAACAAAATTGAACCCATTTATTACCCAATAGGCACATCTCAAAAAGATTTAGTACTCTATTTTTTATTCCCCCACCAGAAGACTGGTTCCCTGGCTGCAAAATAATTAGTGGTCCGATACCTATACCTAACATGCATTTTTGTCATTTTTGTATATTGACAACCTTAGGCACCAAGTATGTACTATACTAACTTGGGTGATATTCTAACTGCACTAAATGGTAATAATGAACACTTATGTAATGCCTATAGATGATAAGAATGAATGTTGTATTTCAAGAATGTTTACCATGTTCATATATTATAGATGTAGATAACTTAATAAATGCAGTGACTGTAATAGTTTGTCTCAAGTTTTTCTTTATTTCCTGTGTGTCTGCTATTCAGATATGCATGCATGAAATATCCACCTATAAGTATTATGTAATAAGAGGTATCAAATTACACAACCCCCCATTTTCATCAATTTCTGGTATAAAGATCATATTTTGGTTGACTAAAATTTCCTTAATTGGAGAATTTTTTTCTTGAATCATATATTAAGAAGTGTTTATGGCACCTAACAGGTTTATTTTATTTTTCATCACTTGTCACATGAAAAATTGATAAATGTAGAGGTCTGGAACCTGAGGCCAAATGTGAGTCTGGCCTGACTGTAAACTGATACTAGCTTCCATTGATGTAAAGAAACAATATAAACAGTGCTGAATGTAGTTCTAACAGTGCTAAGCAGGTACTGAATTCACACTTTGAAACTCAAAACATAAACTACAGTTATTTTACTGTGTCAAAAATGTCAAAAGTACAGATGAAAACCAAAGGTTGTCTACATGCGAGAATTTAGTTTCACATCAGACCAAGAAATATTCCTCATAACAAGTGTGTAACAAGTGAGAAAACTGTAGAGAGTAATGTTACAAAACACCCTATATAAAAGACTTTTAGAGGAAAAGTACAATATTATCACAAAAAGACCAAGTTCACACTTTGATATTGAGAATAAGGAAGTTTCGGTGCAATACAAGTTCCTATGGCTAACTCAAACTAAAGATTCAGAGGCTGATATGCTTGCTGGTGACTCCGAACAAAAGAAGTAAATATAAATTCATCATTATTCAATGTGATAAAAAACATTATCAATCAATTTGGTTTCCTATTTTTCATTACATAATTCATGGAGGAAAGTAATGTAAAGAAAAAATAAAACAATGATTAACAGGTACAATTTAATTGTAAATAATGTATCAGACAAAATATGTGCACAAATACCATATATTCTGAGAGGCAGATCTCTTTGTATGATTTCTAACTGTAATATAATAAAACAAAAATACCATTTGAGTGTTAAAGTTCAGATTTTGTTACTATGAGATCTGTTAGCTCATTCTCAAAAAATGGACTAGGGGAGCTAACCTATCCAAGGAAACTTATACCTTGACACAGAGAGTTGTTAATAAGAAATGAATGCATTTAAAAAGCACCCGGCAACATAAAATATGATAAATGTAAGATTCTATGTCCCAAAAAGGGTAATACATTCATAATTTTTATGTCAGGTCTGGTGAAAAGAGTCCATACATGCTGGTACAAATAAAAAAAAATCGAAGAACTGTGGAATGCAGTGTTCACAGAGTTTAATGCTGCCTTTCAGAAATACTGTGGGGACACTTCTGTGATAATGAGGGCCATGTCAAAAACTGTAAATGCCATATAAAGTGCTCTGTTATCAGGGTGGTGATTCCCCTTTGCAAGACAAAGTCATATGTTTGCACTGGTAAAAATGAAAACTGGGTAGTTAATAGCTCATAGTTGCCTGGCACATTTAGAATAGTAAATTCCACACACACTGAATCAAGTATATGAATGCTTGTTAACTACCGGCAGGGGAAAATGACATTTCAGAAGACATTTCTCAACACTAACACACAAATGTCTCAAAGTGTAAATATAGTAATTCAAAGAAGTTTACCTTGAAATTTAACGTTCATGAGGAATTTCCATGCACAATGTCATAGCGCAGTACATTACAGCAACAATGGGCCTATGGAGTCTAAAGTGAAACTGTTCTGAGCTTCTGGGTGCCCCAAAGCAGTAAACTCCAGTGTGGCTATGCAACTGAAAAGAAGACATAGAGAACATATTATTGATAGGACATTTTACAACAAAAAGAAAGCATACAAACATAATAGATGTAAAAAGAGAGCACTTGTATTCAGATTCAATGAGAAATATCACGAGGAGATGAATTATGCAAAAGGCAGATTGTTATGTAATATTAGACAGAAACCCAGAGCTAAATATGACAAGAGTAAAAAAGATCTACCTTGGATAAGATCCATTCTATTAAACAAAAGGGTTTGTGGTATTTTGTTCATAGTCCCTGGTCTTTACAGTGCTCTCTCTCTCTCTCAATTGATAGAATGGGGTTTCAAAACTAAATGGTCAATGTTCACACACATTTTTCATGACACTAGGGACTAACCTTAAGAGACTGATTTTTCACTAAGTCATGTGTAATTCTTTTTTTATCATATATGAAAATCTGTATGTAGTTAAATAGAAAATAGTGCCATCAACCCATCTCAGTTTATGCTTCCCATAGCCAGATTACACAACCATGCTTGTTTTCCATAATTCTTTATTTTGTTACTAGTGTCTACTCTAAATTACTCCAAAAATGATCCATTTTACTATAATTACTCTTAAGTCAACCAATGATACTCAAACGGACTCTGAGATGCACGTGGTTGTCATGGATACATACACTACCCACATCCATATAGGGATCGGACCACTCATTCATTTCCCATAGAACTTAATGTTAATATATTATAAAATAAAAACCAATTCTTCACTAGCTTGGCCTACAAACCACACATAGATCCATTCATTAAAGTTAGAGAAATTTTTATCAGCCTTAAAAATCAGGTGCTTTGCAGCATGTTTTCGAGTCTTGTGATGCTATACGGGGGGGGGGGGGGGGGGGATCCCTGGTCTGCACCTAATAACATAGCCTCGCACCAAGAGTACATATGCTATTTTGTCAGTAGGAAATTAAATACAGGATATCAAAATAAAAGTAAATATTTTTTGTCAGCTATAGTACATAGATTGAAGTTTGTGAAATTAATAATGGAACAAAATTGAACCCATTTATTACCCAATAGGCACATCTCAAAAGATTTAGTACTCTATTTTTTATTCCCCCACCAGTAGACTGATTCCTGGCTGTAAAATAATGAGTGGTCCTATGCCTATATGTGTTACAGGTCTTTACTTCAGTGTATTTTATAGACGGGTTTCTATAAATGAATCCATTAAAAAAGAAAGTACATTATATACAGATCAGACCTCGTATTCTCGAAACTATAAACTAACGCGCAAGCTCAAGAAACCCAAAATTCTATATGATACTTGGAGTACATCTTGGTCAGTGAAACATGGTATTCTAGAAGAAGGACTCGAGTTAGGGAAATTATGTAAGTGCTATGATTCTAACTTAATTCAAGTTACATACGGAGGCAGATAATCTGAAGAATGCTTTTCTTGAGTGTGAGTCTGTTTACAGAGCTGCTCTGAACATAACTTCAAATATTTTTTTATACCGAACAACTCTGGACATAGAATGGGATGAGACACATTTAGGCAGCCAACCTGGATCAACTCAAAACATAATGTTACAAGTATATATACTGCAGCTAATGCTGGGTATATAACATTGCATATATAGTTATTTTCAGAGAATGCTGTAAATAAAGACTCATTTGTATACGCTCAAAATAAGGTGGCGTGTATTATGTTCAAATGTCCGTCCATCCATCCATTACTAATTTGGTTTCCACAAGTAAATTTAGTTCTCCACCTTCTAAGGATACCAAACTTTGTGAATGGCTTGCATATGGGGTAAAGAAGATTCCTATTAATTTTTGACTAAAAAGCTCAAAGGTCAAGGTCACTGACTGAAAGAGGGAAAACGGTTCTGCATAATAACTTAGGTTCTTTGCCATCTACAGTTAACTTTGGCTTGCACATGGGGTAAGGAAGAATCCTATCAATTTCAGGGTTAGAAGGTAAAAGGTCAAGGTCTCTGATTGAAAGAAGCAAAATGATTTCTGCACAATAACTCGAGTTCTCTACCATCTACAGTTAGCAAACCATGACTGGAATAAATAGTTTCTGCACCATAACATTAGTTCTAGATGACATATCTCAAACAGAAATTTGTGGATGGCTTGCACTTGGGGTAAGGAAGAAGACCAGGGCTGAGCAATTTTCTTTTAAAAAAGATATTAGTTTGTGAAGAGCAGATTTAGACAGAGAAACACATAGCCATTAAGTGTTGATATTATCATGTAAAACTGGTTTCTAGTGGTATATAAAGCAAACTATATATAGTATTTTTATTTTCCTGATAAGGGACCAAGCATTTAAATGTAACAAGCTGCAATGGTTCTGATTCACATCTAAAATTATTAATATTTTATTTTCTAAAAATCACAAGTGTAATTTTGTTAAAGCTATATCCTATCACACCCGCACCCCCAGTAGCACATAGAGTAGAAGTTAAATTACTTAAATAGGAATTCAAGTATGTCATGGAAATATTGTTATGAAAACACCAAGGGTTTCTGTTTAATGAAGCAACTTCAGCTAGGATAACATCCTGTAATGCAAGCACTCGAAAGACGTGAATGAAACAGCATTAGATAAACAAGTAGTGCGTCAACCCTGCCCCTGGGCATAAGCGGTAACTTCAGTGTGTTTTCTCAATAAATGATATTTCATAAAAGAACTTCTTGTACTAGTTTTTAATTTGTCATAGTTTCCCTTTAATGTCTACACAGTTTCCAAAACCTTCTTTGAAGAAATTAATGAAAGCAGGATACAAATACTTCTATCTGTAGACTTAGAAAAATGACTGATTATTTCAGAGTATGATAATTTTTAAATGAGCTGAATATGTCTACATGGTATTGAAGGCTGCTCTCTTTCAGTGGCTGTTCATGCCATAAATGAAGTGATTTTTATGAAAAAGGTTACTTTCTTCATCACTTTCTTCTATGTTATTTCTTTTAGCCCTGATGTGTCAAAAGAAGCATTAACTTCTGAATGAAAATGTTTTCGTTGCATGTGGAACAAAAAATTTGGGACTTGTAATATGGAGTGAGAAATGCAATGTAGTCAAGTTGTGATATTTTTGCATAAAACTGGTATCTAGCGGTATATAAAATAAACCATATAAAATTTGTATTCTCCCAATTAATCTTGCAATGCAACACATATAATATAAGTCAGTTGCAGCAACACAAAGCTATTACATGTTTACGAAAGCTGTATTACACTACAAGGTTTTTTTTTTTTAAATACATCTTTTTTGTAAGAAAATGTGATTACATGCAAACATCCGAGAGAGAGAGATTATGCAACATAACTTTCAATTGATGTTAGCCGTAGCTTTTATCGCTAACTTGGAAACAGGCATTGATAACTAGAGAGTATGCATTTTTAAATTGTGCTTCGTTCATCTTCATTTTGGAATTTGTCTACTGACAAAATTTAGAAATACAATTTCGATTCCACTCTTATTTAAATAAGTTAATATGTAAATCGCTGCTTGGCAATTCATTTAGTATGTAACAAGAATTTATATAATTCATTGGGTTATTCACCTGCTATTAGTGTCCTTTGTCTTATTTTCTTATTATCTATTGTTGAATCTGGTCATAATTAACCATGTACGAACTTAATGTATCAGAAATTTAATAGACCGAAAGTCCAATGAGTGAGCATTACTGCAATAATCAAGGTGAACCTGACAATATTTGCAACCACCTTAGAATTAATATGAACAGTTCAAAATGAACAGGAAATAATTGGGATTTACAACCTCTGAAGCCAAAACTTTAACACCTCCAGGTCGGAGTAGTTAATGAAGTTCTACCAGGGATACCAGTTGAAAGCCATGAAAAATAAGAAGCCACGTGTTTACAGCAATCAGTGCAATAATAGAGATAGATTGTATAGTCTTGGCAAACACGTGGCATAGCAATTTCGGGTGATGTACAATGCATGATGTGTTCAGCTTGCATGTAATACAGTACAAGTTAAACAAGGGGAGAAAGAAGTCATTACAAAGCACATAATAAATCTTACTGAATGATACATTAATTAAAACAACAGAAATTTTTTAAAGTTTTGCCAATTGGAGCAAATTAATCATGATTACACACCTTTTATCGCTTTCACCTGTCCATTTGGTAATACTAAACTCGTCAGATGAGCAAACCAGCAATGCTAAGTATATTTTTTAAAGCTGTTGATCATAGAATGCAGCGCCACATGCTTCGTAAAGTCAGAGTAAAAACGGTAGGTCTACAGTAAAAGTAAACGTGTCTAGTTCCTGAGAAAACGTGTCACATGGACATGTATATTTGAATCGCAAGTACTAAACAGGCTGGAATAGTAGAGGTTGTATATATGATAGCACCATGTATATTTCATTGTGTGGGAACATTTTAAGCAAACCATTTAAAAGTGACTGGGGTAATGACAAAAAATCACAGCATTTCTCGCATTCTTTTATTTTAATAACGGAATGAAACCCGCTAATACATGTATTTACATGTGATTTCTTTTACTTTTTGATTGCTTAAAACATAATCTCTCACCCCCTCTCTCATTAAAATTAAGATAAAATAAACTTTGTATAATTTGTGAAGCATCATTTGTGACTCTTTGCTAGGATATTTATCTTTCATCTCTTTCAATACATGTATGTGAATGCATTTTAGTGAGCGAGTCTTTGAATATTAAATGGCATTGGGTACAAATTAAAAAGAGCATTCTCCACTGTGTGCTGTAGCTGAGCTGATAAGCTAGTTCCACGCGAGGTAGTGGGTGTCCACTATTACATAATTATATTGCTTCAACTTTCAAATGGGCAATAAAACTTAATCCATCAACTACGACCCACGATGTGGACAATCCACGATGACCACTATATCCTATCCGCAATGGACACAGCATGAAAAGGATTAGGGTCCACTGTGGGAAAGTGTTTTTTCATAAAAATACGATGTGTGTACTGTATCAGGCCAACTTATTTATGGCCAATTTTAATCAAACTTTAACATTTGCATGCCACACCTATTTCAAGCTTACTCATGAAATATTTTTGATTTTCATAGCAAACAAGGTGTGTGACAGCTGTCAGAAAGTGTGTAGTGTTGGTATTCCACAGGGTGCAAGTATTGGGCCATGTGCTTTTGAGACGCCTAAACTAAATTTGCTATATCTTCCCTAATTATAGGAATTTTTCAATGTAGTAAATAAAACTTAATTATAATACAAGATAATTCCTATCTGAAAATATGTTTGAAATATAAAAACATTGATAAATTGCATTTTAACAGAATTTAAATAAACAATTAAATTTAGAAAACTAAATTTTAAGGTAAAATTAAATTTTCATACAAATTTTAAAAATTAAACTGACAAATTGTTGACAGCAAAGTTAACTAATCAATGGTATTTTAAACAACTTGTAGCTTGGGTCTGTGCAACTTATGACATTTTGTCAAGGGTTAGTGAAGAAAGATAGCTCACAGTGAATTTTCCAGCAAATTGCAATATGCCTGTTCAAATAAATGTGTATGGGTGTACACACTAAAGAAACAATGACAACTGCTTTGTTCCACATTTATTGTGTCAGATACTCAGTCAGTTGTTAGCATAAATAATAGCACACTCAAATTTCCAATTTTGATGGGATCAGTACCATGTTTTATAGCAAAAATGCATTGCATTTCAATGTCAGTAACCACAAAAGGTGACAATATAATAGGAAAATACAGCCCCATGGAGGCTCTACCTTACCCAACAGTGGTGTTGATTTCTCTCTCTTGAAGACCTAAGCCATATCTTTGAGGTGCTATATATCAGTATGAACTACCGGCAATTCTGGTAACTTATGGCGGGTACATTGGACATGTCTTAATGATACCTTGGTATCACCACCTGACTAATGGATAGCTTCCTAGCTAATCCAACCTTGTTCCAAATACCAGGAGAGACCTGAAAAGATATAACATGTTTTACTTAATCTTATAGGTCAGTACAATGTAGGTAAATAAAGTGAAAATGTGCTATCTATGGAGATTTCAAAATAACATTCAGGGTGCAAGCACAGGTAAAACATTAAACTTGACATAGTGACATTCAGAAATGTGAAGCAAGGTATTAAAGTGACTATTCATCCCAAAAATATGAGATTTCTAGAAGTATGTTTTATCAGATTATGTTCATCCAAGTACAGGCTAAAAAACTAATAAGGTACACTACCTATCATTGGTTCAACAATTAGTACATACCAGTATATAGGGAAGTAAAGTAACAATGTACTAAATTAAAATATATTACTACAAGTAAGCTAATTCATGATGTAAATAACATTTTTGGATATTTCAAGTGCATACAGCCAATTATGTGCCTCATAGATCAACTATAGGTTCCAATAGATCATATATCATCAACAAAATGTGAAATTCTGATCTTCAAAACTTGTAAACAGGGAAGAACATTTAGAGATGTAGGACATGTACCATGTACTTATTAAGATCAACTGTGCAAACTTAATTCAAATGATCTGTTTGAACTTTTCTAGTGTATTTGTAAGTGTGTCTGTTAACAATTATTAAGTAGAATGGTTCATTAGAATGTGATATCAGCTGATGCTACAATATCACACTCTGTCAAAGTACTAAATTAAAATATATTACCATACATAAGAAAATTCATGATGGAAATAACATTTTGGGATATTTTAAGTGCATACAGTCAAATATGTGCCTAACAGATCAACTACAGGCACAATGAGATCCACAATAAGATCCTATATAATGCACTGAATGTGAAATTCTGATCCCAAACATTCTAAAATATATGGGACATGTAACCATGTTAAAATCAGTTATACAAAGTTAATTCAAATGATCTGTTTGAACATTTCTGGTGTAATGTTTAAAGTGTCAGTGAACAATTATTAATAGTAATTAATAATGCATAAAGTAAAATGGTTCATTAGATCGGGATATCAGCTTATGCTATAATGCAGCACTTTCTCAATCAATGTCTTAACCACAATCAACAACAAAAAGAATGCATTTGTGTAAGACTTACTTCATTTTGCTGTTTTCTTACATCCAAGGTAAACAGACTTGGGAAAAGTACATTTTTATCCCTTTGACCTATATTTTTGTGACTTTTTCATTCTCTGAAAGTTTAAAATGGCTTAGCAGACAACTTAAGTAGGCTCTACTATAGAGTTTTCATCTCCATCCTCTCACTATGTATCTCATAACTATGTTTATAAACAATTACTGAAAGCCATACAAGCAGATATGTGTTTCTCATATAATCGCCTCATCATAAACATAAATTAACTACTTGGACCCATAATAAATAGTGTAAATGACCTAAGGGCATAGTATCAACTAGAAAGATGTCTTTATGTGTTTTGAATCAAGGTCTCATTCTGACTTTAAAAGATATCTTCTCTGACAGAATTTGAACATTATCCACAATTTGAATTTTTATATGGTGTAGCAATACATACATGATGATAATTATGAGTATCTACCCCATGAAGACTATCAATATGAACATATTTGCAAAATGTTAAAAATTAAAATTGATAGTTCTATCTTTAAAGTCAATATACACAAACTGTAAAAATTGTATGTGTCTACCTTTAATAATAAACTTGGGATACCAATTTAAACTTTTAAGGGCATCTCACTGACAGACCTCAGACCACAATTAATTTTCCTATAGTCTCTACATTTGCTTGCCAGTACTGAACTTTCCACTGTGTCCAAATCCTAATAAATAATATGTTGATCTAAAGTATCTTCAAAGATGAACTCACGGTGAAGTTCTTGTCATACATGTAGGTTAAATGGCATTCTTTTTAGAGGCTTGACTCTATACAAAGCAGCGTGCAATGGGTCACAATTTCACTTCTGGAGCAGCACCAATGCCTCATTACTCACTGTCCACTGTTGCCAAAATACACAGAGACAACCACACCATAATGCTCATATTCTAAAAAATAAACAATTTCTTTTAAATCAATACTAAGAACGCCTAAATCTAATGCATGCATCACCACCAAAATGAGAGAGGAAACAATGCTCTAAAAATAGACTGGGACTGGGACTACATTCATGGCTACTGAACCAGAAGTAATAATTGTGGCCCGAGACCATCTGATTGGATAAGCATGACACACAGACAGAAAAAGTTCCATGTCATCTAAATGCGCATGCTTTGTAAGATGAGATACAAACTGTTTGGTAACTTGGACTGTAATTTTTTGCTCCATTAACAACTATTAAAAACTGACTCTAAGCATATAATGCTGGAAAACTGAATATTTATTGCAGAAATTAATAAATCCACATTGCAAGTGCCTGTGATACTGATATATATTTAATTTCTTCATTAATCAACAAAGAGACAAGGGTATTTGCAACCTGTTTGTTTTCTAAATGACCCCTCATTTTGACAATGTAGGGACAGTGTATCCCACTTTCCATTTCTGGAATGCATACTGCAAATAAGGGACCAAACATTTAATTTGTGGGATGTGGGCGGGGTGGGGACTGAACATTTCTTTCCAGTCAGGATATTTTTTGTTCTGTTACCTGAAGATAATTACCTTAATTTTTGTCAACTAATGTAATGGATATAAAAGGGATTTTTTGCTATAAATCAGAGCAAGAATATTTTTAAGCTATTTGAGAGCGTGAATTTTTTTCCAAAAATATCCCAGGTATCTCTACTTGCTAGAAAATTAAATGGTCAGACCCTAGTCCATGAAACTTGACCAATTAGGTTTTGAACAACAATACTTAATGAAAGATAATTCAGGGAACTTACATAATTGGAAGCTGCTGACTAAGAGAAGGACCTGGAGATACTGTTTGACGACAATCTTTAATTTTCTGACCATATTTCAGACTCGGTGAAAAAGGTAAACCTGCTTCTTGGTCTGATCTATGGATCTTTTAGTACTAATATGATTACCCCTACCTCCTTCATCAACAGGGTACTAAAATATTCCTATATAAATCAATGGACTGCAGCTGGGTGTGATTCTCACCTGGTGCTTTTAAAAATTTCAATGTAGAAACACGTGTAAAATTAGTCCAAGTTTCCTATGACCCTTCACACCCCATTTTAGATATTTGGACATTTATGTTTCCAAATATCTAAAATGGGGTGTGAAGGGTCAGAGGAAACGCGGACTAGTGTAAAATAGCATTTACCTTCTCGACACAAATTTTGCTGTTGGATTGTTTGCCATATTAGTTAATCTAATACTATTTCTGTTTTCAGTCTCATTTTTCGGTGTGTCACATAAGGAAATTGCACCCTTAAATGGAAATGTACGCAAATCATATTAAATATTGCATGCTTGGAATCAGATGTGTTAATCACTTGAAACACACATAGCAGCCTATTTATCATTTTTACATTTCAGTGCTTTTTTCTGTTTTATTTACACAGATAGTAAGAAGCATATGTATGCTTGCTGTTCGCATGACATGTCATTCAACAATCAGTAATGTATCGTAGAATATTCAAATTTGGTAGCGCAAGCATTATTTGGAAAACAAATTACAGTGAGAATCTCATGTTATCTATCATGGCTGACAAAGTATGGTTAGTGTTAGTCCTACAATATAAGATGTGGACCCTGATATTTATGATAGAGACAGGTTAACATATTATACCAGTACATCCTAATACTATACATGTACTACTACTTAGAAAACATACTCAAAAAAGTTTCATTATACTTACTCTTTAACTTTTATCCAACTGCATAGTTATCAACGTGTGGTGCATTTGTCATGGTGAATGATTTTAATTTCCGATCAATGGGATCGCCAAAGTGCTATATTTTCCGAGGTGACCACTAACAGGAGGCGCTTTAAAGAGAACATCCTATTACCGTGGGAATTGAGAAATACATTGATAGTCAGTAGTACAGTATTAAAGTACAAAGTAATTTAAAAATCAGGAAATATTATGTAATAAAAAAATTTCAACATTAAATTCATACAAGTAATCAAGATCTTTATATGCATGAATTGTAGCAAATCCTTGAAATAATTATGGTTTAGCAGACGATTTGTTGACGTTGTGCTCTGTGTGATTTTATGATTGAAAAGTACAAATATAGGGATTGGAACTGAATATGGCATGAATGGGATTGTATCACTTGCTTAAATTTGTGCATGTAAAGGAAATCAGCGATTTTGTTTACCCTGAATAGAGCTATTCTTCCAATTTTTAATATTCCTGGCTATGTGAACTTCTGACATTATGTTTACATGCAGGTTATTCTGATGTTATGCAAGGTGGCATCACTGAACACAAATGTTTAAATGCCGCGGTAATAGGCATACTGCGATAACAGGATGTGCCACTATACTGCCAGCACAAACGGTGTTGTATACTGTGTTCCCCAGTTAATTGACCAGGAAACTAGAGGCCAAATATTGACACTATTGCACAGATTAAAGTCTAATTTCTAAGTTGTACTATACATACTCTGATGTAATTTTCCTAACGGAAACAAATCCTGCCACAATTAAGTGAATGCATTTTTCACAGCCATTGACACACAGTTTGGTTGGTTGAAATGCGAAGGTAGCCGAGGAATACCGAAGTTGGTTGAAGTAGGGGTAAGTTTAATTAAGGAAACGAACCTGCCTACTCACTTTTGGTACTACACCATTGCCTAGATTTGATTCCATCAGGAAAAAGACATCAGAGTAAGTATAGTCTGACTTGAGCAATTAGACTTTAATCTGTGCAACGGTGTCTGATATGGACTGCCAAGTATGTGAGATATTCTAGAAAATTTGGCCTCTAGTTCCCCTCAATCTACCCGGGAACACGCTACACAGTGTCTGATATGGACGGGCCCATACTATAGTTCCCCTCAATCTACCTGGGAACACGCTACACAGCAACATTTGTGTGGCCTCTAGTTCCCCTCAATCTACCTGGGAACACGCTACACAGCAACATTTGTGTGGCCTCTAGTTTCCCTCAATCTACCTGGGAACACGCTACACAGCAACATTTGTGCTGGCAGTTAGACTCTGACCCATCTCTATCATTAATATCAGGATCCACATCTTACATTGTAGGACTATGTTAGTGTAAACATACCAATATATTTTATCTTATATAGGCTTAATAACTTTATCATACACCAAACTTCCTGAAACATATAACTCTACTTTGGTAGTAGATTTTTTTTTACTTGATTCTTCTGTTTTGACTGACATAGTTTTATTTGCTCCATTGTAAGGTATAGGATCACAATGGTTGAGGCTATAGGATCGTAGCTATGGATCTTTTAGATATAACCATATATGTATAAAGAAATGCTCATACAAATCTACAAATCTTTTGATCAAACCTCATTTGGCATACACCATTAAAGTGAAGAACACTAAATATAAAAAAGGTATTGCTTTATTACACAATGTTCAAAGGCGTGATCTTATATAGGCTTAATAACTTAAAGACTCTGACCCATCTCTATCATTAATATTTCGACGTAAATGGCCGAATGGCCGCACACGTCATTAATCCAACGAACGATCATTAATATCAGGGTCAACATCTTGTATTGTAGGACTATGTTAGTGTAAACACACTAATATATTTTATCTTATATAGGCTTAAAAACTTTATCATACACCAAACTTCCTGAAAAATATAACTCTACTTCTGTTTTGACTGACAACAGTTTTATTTGCTCCATTGCAAGGTATAGGATCACTATGGTCGAGGCTACAGGATCGTAGCTATGTATCTTTTAGATATAACTGTATATGTATGAAGAAATGTTCATACAAATCTACAAATCTTTGATCAAACCTCATTTGGCGTACACCATTAGAGTGAAGAACACTAAATATAAAAAAGATATTGCTTTATTACACAATGTTCAAAGGCGTGCAAAAAGAATGGACTAAAGTGTTAAACACTAGATATACAAAGACGATTGTTAAAATTGGGTCTTCAAACACTGCAGTATAGACATCTGCAAAAATAGTACTTCACCTCACCTTACTAAAATAAAAACTGTTCTCTGTGGCAAAGTATGGGCGCCACTAAAGAACATGCCCCCTGGGCGCCTTGGTAGAGGCGCCACTAAAGAACATTGCCCCCGGAAGCCTCGAACCCTCGCGCCGGTACTGACCCGGTGCAAATAAAACTCAGCCCAAAATAAGTTGACGCTGATTTGGGAGAACTCGGTCCCAACCCCGATTCCACTCTGCACGGATCGCAATTTGCAAGAAAAGTACAGTATATATCTAAGAGGTACACTTAAGTTAAATTCATTTCTGAATAGGCCCTTTATATGATCAATGGAAATGTAGGGTTTATTCTGCTTGAAGAGCAATATTAATAAACTACTCCGACCATCATTTTTTTTATTTACCAACTGCAACCGACGAAGTATCTTCAAATTTCAATATGGCGCCTGGCAAGTGTTTTTTAGCCGGGAATATTTGAACCGATCAAAAACGATATCGAAATAGTTTGATGATTTTCAAGTTATGAAGTGACGTATATTAAAACCAACAACATATAAAACACTTAACTGTACGTGGATATCAAGAATATTGTCCTGCTCGCTAGAGCCATATCCGGAAACAGAAGAGACGCATGCGCGTAGATAGAATGTCCAAATTAGTGGTCGGAATATGATATGGTTATGTTTCGATGCAGGAACATATGTAAGTAGACCAACAAGTTGTTCTCAACCTTTTTTTTTTTTTTTGACTGGTGGCGCCACCAGAAAAAAATATATATATATATATAAAGGTGGAGAACAACTTGTTGGTCTAATATGGAAGCAAAAGGTGAAATTGGGGTCTATTTTAATAAAAAAAATATTTTGTTGTTGTTGTTTTTTTATAAATAAAATGGGCATATTAGGTTTCATTTTTATGCTTTTTGGAACTGGGGTCCTTGAAAAATGAGACTCCAGTTAAGGACGAGAATGTCATTTAAAGAACCCACTTCCTACAGATCACACACACACACACACACACACACACACACACACACACACACACACACAGAGGGAGAGTCGTTATTGTATATGGACCTGAGACCTGAGACCAAAGCACGAATCGATTACCTTGCTCAGCGTACAATCACCAATTTGTGTTGATAACAGTACATGACAAGCTTCTGTAAAAGGCAAAGAAGGTGGATTAACTGTAATTAATATCAATAAAGAATGCTACAGCAACAAAAATGAATGACCATGTCGTGTTTTTTTTTTTGTTTTTTTTTGGCTGAATCTGGACCTATTGACAATGCACCAGATAAGTAATGTAATGTTTAACAAAACAACTGATAGACAAGCAATGGGTGCATTCTTTAACAGACAAGAGCGAATTATCGATTTTGCAGTTGATCGAACCAAAGAGTGAACAAATGCTAGGGGAAGTAACTGCGACATAATCGGGAGTGTCGACCCTGTTTTAAAATATTTTTTATATATTGGCCAACAGTTTCGTTTATGTGACTTGAAGTGGCCGCAAAACTAAGACCTCTCTATCCTGTTTTCTTTTCTTTGCTTGCAATGCGTGCATTGATCATACGTCATTGAAATAGTAATACTTAATTTTTGAGTATTCAGGAGTGGATTTAATGACAGCAAACTTGTTATTTGATACAAAGAAGAAATTCGCATTATTTAGCATTTATTTTAAAGAGATGAATAACTTGACAATGTACATTTAGGATTCAGTGCTGATAGGGAATTGAAATCTGGAATGTTCTTCTCAAATGTAAACATGTATATTTGCTTATAAGTCGAATCCTACAGCAAACTTCACAGACCCAGATCTGCCGTCGCATAATGCGCCATCAGATCTGGGTCATTGCAATTTGTTTTTAGGAGTAATCAGTAGAACAAACAACAGAGATCCTGATTTTCCGGCGCATTATGCGACGGGGGATCATGGTCTATGTTGTTTGCAGTTGGACTCGGATTTTAAGCGAGTATTAAGACGGAGCATTATGTAATAATGTCTTGCAAATGTTATTCAATACGGCCACAACCACCTAAAGGGAAAAAGTAATCTTTGGGATTGAGAAGTCAGAGATCCTTGAAAAAAAACCTACCAACTTGGCTAGGTGACCACTGCGTGCGATTGTCGGATCGACCCCTAAACCACTTGACTGCAAAGCGAGTGTATTGACCATAGTGCTATCCAATCCTTTGAAATGCATTTCTATTCAGATCTACACAATGTAAGTAATGCAAACGAATGTAACTTTGCCAACTAATTGGCAATGTGACCTAAATTGAATAAAGGTTTTGTTTTCTTTGCTTTCGTGTCTCCTTTTATACTAACTTGGTTTTATGTATGTTCTTCTTTCAGATGTAAACTTCCTGCAGACAAAGAACGTCGCCACTAGAGTCATCCGAACAAATAGGACAATTTATTTTTTTTAAATTTTCTTTCCTTCCCATCTTCCTGTTTTAATTTAAGAGTTGAAGTTTGAAATTTAATTACTTTATATACTAATTTAAATTGAATATTCAACAAATACCGTCCAAATCAGAAGGATTCTTTAAATAATATATAAACATAACCGATAGACGAGTCATTTACTTTGCTATGACAAGCTTTAAAAACAAATTATTGGATTATTGTCTTTAAACTATATCTTTGAAATAATTGATGCTTCGATAATTTTGAAACACCCATAAATTGATTTCTAATAATTTTGTATAAATAGTTTCTCCAAAGTTGACCTGGACAAAAAGGTTACTATACTAATTTTTATATTAATTTCAAAAGGCATTCTAACGAGATCCGCACAGAGCTTGAAAAGTATGGTGCTTTTTGTCAACATTAAAATGCCTCATAAAAATCAATATGCAATCCTTCTATCTTCGTAATATCTTTAAAGCTCCAAATCTCACAGACATATAATACAACTTTTCTGACCTATATCATTTAAATGTATTCCAATTGTGAAGGATCAATTTATTATCTGTCTTAGAGATCAGAAGACTACCCAACCCCCGCCCCCCAAACCACACTTTCGTTGTAAAATGATTTAAAATTGGTTAAATCCCGACAGGGCGTAGATGTACCCGACTTCCTATTACTAAAAAAATATTTTCCCCCAAATAACATTAAGTTTTCATCATATATATCAAGGCCGGAATAAGGTGGTAGTAAACCTGGTAGCAGTTTAAAAAAGCCCCCTACCCATCACCCCCCCCCCAAAAAAAAAATATATATACAAAAATTAAATAAAAATAAAAATAAAAATATTTCACTGCTCCATTTGCTCCTCCTTTAATTCAGCCTTGATGCACATGTATTCATTGATGTACATGTATTCATTTATAGCCGCTGATTGAAACTATATGGTT
Source organism: Margaritifera margaritifera (assembly GCA_029931535.1). Lineage (NCBI taxonomy): Eukaryota > Metazoa > Mollusca > Bivalvia > Unionida > Margaritiferidae > Margaritifera > Margaritifera margaritifera. Next base: position 5,157,899 of record JAQPZY010001683.1, read on the forward strand.
ATTTTGCATGTTGACGATTATGTATTTATATTAATAAATCTTACATACATGAACGGTTTACTGTTCTGATTATAAGTTTTGTATTGAGTCAATAATTGGGATACATTTAAATGATTTAGGTCAGAAAAGTTGTATTATATGTCTGTGAGATTTGGAGCTTTAAAGATATTATGAAGATAGAAGGATTGCATATTGATTTTTATGAGGCATTTTAATATTGACAAAAAGCACTATACTTTTCACTCTCTTGTGTCTCTTTAAGGACAATCCATTTTGCTGCCCAATTCAAATCTCGTCGTTAAACTCAGTTCCCAAGAAGGATTCAAATGAGAGAAGTTATTTTATATCTCAGCTTTCCTTTGAATGTTTCTATCAATAATGATGTTGACAAATATTGCTATCTGGGGAATGAAGAGAAATTAGAGTATCCTTCCGTCGATGATTTAGTGAACATCATCAAAGTAAAAGGTAGAAATTGCTTACGGTTTAAACGGAATATAAAAGGAGCTTACATACAAATTTCAATTGATCCTGGTGATGTAATCTAAAAACAACATATATTTTGACAAAGTTTTATCTGTGGGCCTAAGATCAGCCGCTTACATTTGTTTTACTTACTAATTCTATAAGGTACACGTGTACCTCTTTAGGTATTTCAGTTGTCAATTATTTAGATGATTTTGAAGGGGCTGATAATTCTTCAGTAGCTAATAAATCCGTTCAGGAACTTAGCATTCTTTCACGAAGTAGTGGTATAGACGAAGCTATGGAAAAGGCCTGCGTGCCTTCTTTACGAATGGGTTTTACAAGTATAATGTTCAATACAGAATCTTTGACGTTAGAAATTACTTCTGAAAGATTTCATTAAATTCATTGTTTAGTAAACTTGTAGTTGAGTAAGGAAGTAGCTATTGTAAAAACGTTTAGTCACTACTTTGGAATTTAAATTGTGTGTCATCTTGTGTCATTTTGGTGCTTGTGAACAGAAATGCTGTAAGACTTTGATCAGATAGTTCTTGTGACTTTAGTTTAGATGAATTCTAAACGGAAGTCTCTTTCCGTTAGTCATTATTAAGGTTATCAACAGACATGAAGAAGAACTTAGTTGTGAACCAATTTTCTAGTCACAGAGCCAAAACGCGCCCCATATATATCTGGCATGACGTAAGTTACTTGTCACAAATTTGATTGGTGTCCCATGGCAACCCACAAGGTACAATCACGTTCCCATAATTCCTGAGGTACAATTGCGTTACTTGCCTCAGCAACGGTTTGATCCCGAGTTATTGAGCAGAATATGGGTTGCTTTTGTGGATGCTTTCGCGGTTTTCGAAAATCGGTAAGTACCAAAATATGTTTTAAACATAAATCTTTGCATTACTATTGCGTTTTATTGGATGGACGCAAGGGATGTTGAAATTTGTTCGTAAAAATGCAGACGATACAAAGCAACGTCACACGATTATCCATGGGTGATGGGGTGATGATATCTAAAATGTATCATTAACTTCTAAAGATATCTTTCAAAGAATGTTATGATAGCTTATACAATTTATGAATATATTGTATGTTATAGCTTATAAAGTCATTCTAAGCTTTTTGTAAGCTTTAAAATATGTCTTTTAAAACAAGCCGAATTTAGATATGTTATATTTTCTATTCAAAGTACCTATAAAGTTAATAAGATATCTTTTGATAAAGTTTGAGCTATATGGACTTAATTCATGTTATTATTGTACAAAATAATGTAACACGGTAGTTATACGATTGTGATAAATATTAACGATTTGTTGGAGGAATTGAGATTTATTTTAATGAGGTCTTGGGAATCAAGACTGAATAGGAAAGCATGAATATGAGGGATATGAAATAAGGGGAGATTATTCAATTTTACCTATGCATTTATTGTTCTCTTTGCGTATTTAGAAGTGTATTATTTGCATACTACCACATAATAATTTTATGGATATTGAATTTGATGTTAAAATATTTTCACAAACTTCCTTGATCATGGTATATTTGCAGTGTGGTGCGTTGATAACCAGACTGCGTGGAAGGCTGGCTAGAAGAAAAGTTGGTCCTACAGGAGCAACTGATGTAGGTGAGTACACCGCAGTAATAGTTTTGTTTTATGGTAAATAATATAGTAGGGTTCTATATAAATGATGATTTGATGTATAATATTATTCTAGATGTTTTAAGACTTACATGCATTTCTGCTTTTTTCTTCTTCTTCTGGTTTTGCTTTTTTTTGTATATCCCATAATTCTTCCCATATTTTATAGAAGTAGAGACATATCACTAGTCAATTCTCCAAGATGCAACTAAATTCTTGCATTTGTGACTAAAAATTCGGAATTGGTTAGTGAAAACTATCAAGCAGTTCCTCTCTGGTGATCTTCAGAATTATAATGTTGCAACAAGACAATGACATGAACACTTTCTAATTACATGCATGGTTCAACACTGGTTGTTTTGAGCACTACTAAAAGTGGGGGAGGCACATAACTACATTGTTTGCTCTACAAATCTCAAGATGTAGAGAAACTTCACATGCCCTTCCATGTTTACTTGGAATGACATTTATTTTTAATCAGTATTAGGAAAAGCATGTGGTGTGAGAAGCAGACAGCTGATGAAAATGATTGGTTTCATGTGATCAGGAAACATACTGGAAATAGCATAAAGTAAACTAACATTGCCTATCCTTGAAATATATACACACATGTTCACTGTTGCATCTGATCCCATATATATATATATATATATATATATATATATATATATATATATATAATTTACCTCTAAATTTCGGAAAGTGAACGTGACCATACAGAGATATAAATTTTCTATGAGATGTACATCAGAAATAAGGTCTAGCTGTACAGTCTCTCAAACTTAAACCGACCTTCATCATTTAGATACCAAAATAAAGAAATTGAATGTTCTTTAAACCACATGTAGGATATACACATTTCTTTGTTTTACAACAAGGATTATCAGTGAGAAAAATGAGGGCATTAACATGCCTTGAAACTTTAAACCCTGTGCAAAATGGGAAAATCTAGAGCTGGACCGCAAGACAAATTTGAACATTCACACATTTCCTTTTTCAGTTGCATATGATAATGTATGGATTTCTGAATAAAATGGTCCACTAATATTTATGCTATGTATAAAAATAAGCTGATTGTACATATTTTGCTTTTCCTGAAACTACATTCCTTGAGTCAGTAAAGCAAAGTGTAGATTATACTGACCCATCACGAAAAATATATTTTACCTGAATAATCGGTCATCCGGATATTCAAAGTTTCATCAAAAAGTAGAATTGTGAATAGAGATATCTAGATTAAATGGTATTAAATTGTTGCATTTGTGACTAAACCGGGACTTAGTGTTTCTTTAGTACTGATTCTGACCCCAATTGTATGTTTCCCTATATGAATCAGTAATTAAGTAAATATTAACATCTTTTTTATAGACGTATGACATATTGAAGAGCAGAAAAATTAAGAACAATAAAAATATTCAGATGCTTTAAATATATACAATACACTTATCGGAGATCTACTTGAACTATCCATGTTTGAATGATAAAGGGCTTTAATCAAGGTAAATTCGATTGACATGGGTTCTACTCATACCTGTGCCAGTAGATGTTTAACTTGTATCACCTGATCAGTCACCATTGATCACTGATCAATAGTTAATTACATTGGCTTGGACTACATAATGCCTTTGATTGTACCATTATGAGTCTTTAATTATGCTTGTTAAGATTGGTATTTCTGTATGACAAGTTACATATTGCCATAGCTGCACTAACTTGGCAACAACTTGGTGTACGAATAAACTGGCTCTCTTTGTATCTTACTATCTTCCTCCCTCTCTCCTAATTAAATTTATATTCTAAAAATATAATTCAGTTATTCAGAATACCATTGTAATTATAATTCAGGTATAATTAATTGTTTGATTCTGATTCTTTTATTATATTCTATGCTGGTGTCATGATCAGAAAATTAGTTTCATTTACAGATACATTACATTGCAATTAGTAACAACAATTGGGGGACATGGTAGTAGTACATGCAACTAAATAATCTGGATAATTGATATCCACATAATTCACACAAAAGTTTAATAGGTACTTGGAATGCTGCTTCTGACCCTAACCTTTTCAATATTAGCTCCATATCCCCCTTCTGCCCAAGCAGTTTCCTTTCTCCATCTGAATTTGCCTCTTAATGTTGTGCTTTTTTCGGGGATAAAGTCTTTGGTTGTTTTCAGATGTAGACAAGAAAATGCTGTAAACCGAGACTGAGTGATTTTTCAATTGATGCCAAATTGATCAACTGATGTTTGAATTGTCAACATTTTACTGGAATTGGAATGAAACCTACAGTTTTAGGGAGGCTAATGTTTGCTTTAAGCTAGTCCACAACCCATGCCTTAATAATGAATAATATATTCTTTTCTAACAGCTGCATCTGTTTCAGTAAATGAACAGAAGGTCCCAATCAGTGAGCCCACTCCTTCAACCACTTCAGTGACTCAGGAGGATCGGCCAACTTCCAAGACTCCCGATTCACTAAATAGTGAGTAACGAAATGTTTCATATGTTTAGCAGCCACCAAACAAAAAATACGAAAAGAACAGAATTCCGAGTGTAACAAGTAGCTCCAAAGACTGATTGCTGCTCAATATAGATTTATTTATTTCATTTATCATTTGGTTGTAATGATCTTAATATGTTGGTTTATGATAGAGTTGATTCTTTAATAGATTTACTTATTATTTTTAAGGTTAAATTAAAATACCAAATTTATAATATATAATTATATTTTATTAAATTTCATATACTATGCAATATTAGATTGATTAAAAATCTCTCCAAATCTAGAATTGTTAAATTTAGTTAATAGGAAAAAATGTGCCAACACTGATATACTTTGTGTTTTTGCAGTGGTGGTGGAAGAAATCGTGGAGTGTGAACTCCCAAAAATTAAAGCTCTGAGCCTGATTGAAGACAACAATGTTGCAGATGATCTGATTACTTCCGATGCAACCCTCAACGAGATTTGTAAGTGTAACTTCTATTCTATATGGTAACCCAGATTGCATTGTGAGTACCAGTTCTAACTGTGTTTATTTAAGGTCCTTTTCTGAACTATTACTCATGTACAACATATTTATAAGAATAATTTGTGACAGTTCCTTCAAATTCTTGTCTTTTTAACTGACAGTTGCTTTAAATATTTTGTTCTTACATGGAGTAACTGGCACTGGCCTAACAAGATTATCTATGGCTCTATTTAAACAGGGAAACAGTCATAAGGGATTACCAATAACCACCACCTGTGGCTTCAACAGAGGTAAGCATGAATTATTAGACTGCACTATGATTATGTTTGATAAATTATCACGAGTTTGTTATACTTGTAGATGAAGCTGTTCGCAAGGAGAGAGAAAGTGGAATGCCCAGGGTGGATTGCTAAACAGCCACCCCAACCCCCCAAAAATAGGTTAGTGAATGAATCTTAATGAGAATAAATTTGAATTTGTTTTGGAGGTTTTGTTGCAAATTTGAATTTGTATTGGCAGGTAATGAACATAGATATTGCTGCAGCATGGAGGGCAGTTGCAGCATCTTCAATATTGAGATTTTTTTATTGGAGTTTTTGTTTTTTCAAGTCATATACTGTAATATGCATTATAGTCCAGTTAGCAAGTTAGACACAGTGAGTGTCTTTGAGCAAGCTAGTTCTTGTTGAGCTAACATCAAGAACATTGTTCGCAAATGGTATTCTTAGGTTGATGACTCACATCAGCTCTAAAGTGGTGGTGGACAAGAACAAAGATGGTGGAACATTCTAAATGTATTGTTATGGGATAGCGCTGACCGATAACTTGGTGACCATTCAATGACTCACTGTGCTCTTCGTGGCCAATAAACTCTCCATAGAATAAAGGCCCAGTTAAACTTAGATCTAAAGTCCAAGAGGTCTCTGTGATTCCCTGATGAAGTGGGCGATTCTAGCTACAAGAATGGGACTAGGGATGAAATGCAGACTCCAATTTAAGTTTCATCTGGTTTATTAACAGTCATAAAGTCATTTGGCAGTACAAATTAAAAACTCAAATAAAAGGTGCATTACTTCTATATAATGACTCACTGACTTGATATCACAGTGGTAGTGTGCATTTGGACAAACATACTTAATTTAAATAACAGTTTATTATGATAGAATTTGATATACACATTTACACTTATCTAAAGTTTTAATGTTCAGATTTTATATTGATTTATTATTTAGGGATAGACTTAGAAACATGGGCTGACATTTAATTATATTCTTATTGGTTAACTTCAAACAGAGCCTTGAGAAACACTCAATGGCTATAACAATAACTGACAACTTCTGCACAAAGCCTTGAAAAACACTCAACAGCTTTACAATATAACAAATAACTTTTGAAAAGAACCTTGAGAAATACTCAGTAGCTTTACAATATAACAAATAACTTATGAAAATAGCATTGAGAAACACTCACTGGCTTCATAGTCAAAATTGTACATTATTATTATTATTATTATTATTATTATTATTATTCCATAATTTCCTATTCCTATTGAACTGTAATAAGTATTATTATTTTAATAAGGTCTGCAAGAAACACTTGACTTGACCTCACAAGATCATGAAAAATACTGTCTGCATATAATATAATTGATTTGACAAATATTTAAGCTAAGGTTGCTGATTTTAAAACATAAAAATGAAAGAATAAATATCCTAAAAGGTTTAGATTATACAGATGCAGATTTCAGAACTTACTTTTAGACCTGTCCAAAATGAACTATAAGAAACATCATTTGTCCTGGCAATTATTTATAAAGACATTGTGAAATAACTGTAAATTGCTGATTCGCAGAAAATAATAAACACGCTGCCTTATATGGACTTCATAGTAAAAGAGTAAAACGACTTTCTCACGCACTGTCTGAACACACAGAACTCTTAACACGACCCTCGGATACCCGACCAGTTCCTAGCACTGATACTGACTAGCCCTTTTATACTCCCTGCAGAATTCTGCAGAATTCTGCACCTGATGGGGAAAATTGTGTTGTTCACTGGGTAGCAACCGCAGGAAAAATTCTGCAAGCGTGTACTTGCAGGGGCAACCATACATTGCTACTGATAACAACAAAACCACACCTTAATTAATAATCGTGATTAAAATTATATATTACTTAGTGTATTAGCTAAGTGCGCATACAGCAAATATATGTTGAAAGGGTCAAAATTAGCAATATTAAAAAAATGTTTAGGTGGCACTCTACAGTTTCATATTTTGCATAGGGGTTAAATTTTTATAGAAAAAGAATTACCCGGGTTATCCTGACTATTTAAAAAAGACCTTGTATATCTTAGGTATTGTCAAAAGAACTTTTAATTCCCTTTATTTTGGTGTATGATTGATGGGTGCAATTTGGGTTATAGACGATACAGCTTGGTCTTACTTAAGATGTGCACCTTTTAAAAAACTGCTAGCTCCGCTTCATGATTTTCACTTCCTGGGCTTCAAAGGTAAACAAAAAAAAAAGAGCCGATAACTTTCTTACTTGTTATATATTTATAATTCATTCATTGTACTTTCAGAGGCTAGTATTGCCTACTCTGGCATAATTCGTTTCCCTATTTTAATAACTGCTGAAAATAGTGTATTTTTGACTAATTCAGGCTGATTTTTCGAGTACTTTGGAGTTTCCATTTCTGTCTGCTGTGTGCTTAGATCGTGTGCAGTTTCCACAGGTACAATATGTAACAAAATTTCAGCCACAGTACATGAAAATAGCATAGAGGTATGCCAACATTCTCTTCATTGTGCATGTTGCAAATTCAAACAACTTCACCTTACCCCTGTCACTCTCTCAGAAGTACATAATATCTGTAGAGTGCCCCATAAGCTTTAAAATGGATGATACCGTAAGCAACCATTAAGCGAGATAACTACAGAAGTGTTCCAAATGTGACAAACCTGGAAACAAGACTGATACCAACGATGGATTTACACATCGATCCATGGTGTAACATCATGAATTGAAACAGTTCCAAGGATGATTTATAATCAATTTATATGTGAAAATCTAATACTAATGGGAATCAACCATTGTTTGGTATTGGATAACCCTAGGTATTAATGAAAAAATTAATATTAATCATAAATGTTGACAACACCTACCCACCCTGTTTTACCACCAAGAGCTTTACGATTAATAAACTTAATTTTTAAAAAAAATATATATTTTGAGTCTAGATATCCTTCCCATTACAGTATTGTGCCATGTTTGTTGTTCCCAGATCAACTGTTGTTGTTAGGGTGGGCATACTCGGGAACAGATGTGAAAGTAAGCTTGTCATCTAAACAAGAATCCCAAAGCAGGTCACCCAAAGATGGCCAATGTTCTGTGAAACCCTTGTTTTTGTATTCAGTAAAGTCTCAGCTAGAGACATGAAATTTAAAAACTTTAGTTTTAACTTCAATGATTTTCATACCATTGGTACTTTGTCTTTTTTTCACTAATGTAAATGACATCCAGAGATTAGTCTCTGAGTATCTTTTTATAATTATTGAATTCGGAGGTTGAGATTGTTTTTAGGCTAAACTCATATCACAACCAATATAATATCATTCAGAATACTGATGGCGTGGTGGCTTGATTTAATACTAATTTATGCAAGATCTGGCGAAAGAACACAACTCCAGGAGATACTGCTATTCATGGTATCTTTTACTGTTGTACTAAAACTGCTCTGCATAATATGTATAATATTTTATAAATTTTCTTTTCTTTTTTTGTCACCAGAGAATTTATATTAAGATCAGAAATGTTATCTCGGCAAGGATTTTCTTCATCAGTAGGAACAATATCCAAGGGAGATAACCACAATCGGGGCTAAACAATATTCAAGGGAGGTAACTACAATAGGCTATAATTTATAATAATAGGAGTTGCCTTCCTTGATATAATAAAATTGACAAGAAAAGCCAGTGGACTAGTTTAGTTGGTTACTGTTTTTGGTAATACACACTATATTTTGTTAACACAGAATATGACATTAAGCCTTAAGCATGGAGTGATAATAATGACATCAAGTGAAAAATGGGAAACAACTGAACATTTTGCTCCCCAAAAACAAGCTCATGAATATTACAGAGAATCACAAAAATAGAGATAGAAAATTCCAGATACCATGTTTATGTGATAAGCCATTGCTTCATGATAATGCCATCCCTATTTTCAACATTTTTTGGCAAATATTTACTAAGAATATCTTTGATGGAAATGTACCTACTTTTTATGTAGTGTACCTACTATTGTAACTTATTTATCAGACTGTCCCCCTTGTGGTCATTTTTCTGGAGTATGGTTATGAATCATGGTTTTCATGAAACATCACAATTATTGATTGCAGTTTGAGATAGGCGGATTCTTATTTTTCCTTTGTTTATTTGCTCAGCTTGTTATGTGAATATATGTTTGAAATAGCTCTATGAATTCAGTGACTTATGGGGCCCTGGGGGCCCGAGTGGTCTAAGGCGCTTGCCTTTACCGATCACTCACACATCTCAAATGAGCCCACGTAAGTTCGAGTCTTGGATTGACCAACCTGGTTATGTGAGAAAGCTTGCTAGTAGCTTCCCATGGAGTGGTGGTTCTTCCCAGGATCTTCTTGGATTCTTCCTCAACCAAATAAAGTGGCTACCATGTATTGGATATCATGTGCTGAAAAATGCCCTTAAATCCACAATTGAGTCACTTTTAATTAAAAAATGTATATGTTGTACAGTGCTCACATAATATCATGGTACGGTATTTACAATTCTGGAAAAGGCTATGGAGTGACTACATTTGTGTTAAGAAAATATGTATGCAACCGATACAGACCAAAAGTCTGTTCAACAACTTCAAAAATTTATAAAAATTTGGCAAATTTCTATAATGGCATGAAAATATATTCAGGACATCTGTTTGCATTAACAAATATGCCTACCATATTTCATTTGTCTCAAGTGATATTTGCTGACTGCTAACAAAGTTTGTGTGAACTCCCAAAAGTCCAAAAATGTGTAAAAGAAATTTAAAGTGTACATAATAGCCTGAAAATCTATTCAGTTCATCTACACATGAATATAAAGAAGCTTATTAAATTAAATTTTTCTACTGCTAGTTGTGTGAACTAGTCATGCTAACATAGATTATGTCACAAAAGTTTTTAAAATGTGTTTAAAGAAAATTGCTGTAATAGCCTGAAAATGTAATCAAATCATGTACACAGAAATAGAAATATACCAATCAAATTTGTCTACCTCGGGTAGCTTTTGCAAAATCATGCTGACAAGTTTTTTTCAAAAGTTTAATGTCCAAAGAGCATGGGTTCGAATACTACCATTGAATCAGCCCGGATATGCTACTGTAGTGTGTCCTTGGGCAAGACACTTTATTCCAATTGCCTCAGCATTAAATATCCTGCCTGTGGCAATGTCCCATGAAACACCATATCAAACCAAAACATTACAAAATGTATAAAAAAATTGAAAGAGGGTTGTCTTGGCCTGAAAACATAATCAGGTCATCTACATAAGGATACAAATAAGTTAGGAAAATTGTATTTGTCTCTGTCAAGTGGTTTTTGTGCAATCTTACATTTGGGATGGATGGACAGGTGTAATATGGATGTACAGATGGCACAACATAGCAAGGATAGAAGCAGAGGTGTGCAACTGGTTACACTGAATATCGAAATCATACACATGCTAAATATATATATACCAGTATTACCATCCTAGCCTGTTTTACATTATTTTCTAAATATACGAGTTTTCATTTTTTTCATTATTTGTTTGTAGTATTAGGTGGTGAATGCAATGAACATACAAGATTCATTCAACATGTATCATTACACTTTCCATTTGTACATGTAAGTATGGGCATTGTTCTTCATCTGCCATCATGTTCAGCATGTGCCATAAACTTTTTTCTTTACTATCTTAATTCCTTTTAAATGTTTGAAAAATGTATCTTCTATTCAAACCTGTTGTATCTCCTGCATTTCCAGGAGTTCCCATATATTTTTCAACACAGGAAACAAGATGTCCAGGATTGCAAAAATATACTGAGAGCAAACAATATCAAATGATAAAAAAAGGTTTTAAATGATTGCATGATAATGCTTTTGTCATCTTTTGGAATTAAAAAAGACGATGGGCTTAATTTTAAAAACAAATGCAATCCTTATTTTCAGGGGAACATTTGTCAAAAAGTGTTAAATGGTATTTCTCTTCAAATATTGACTTGTTAGTGATGTCTATTATTTTTTTTAAAAATTGTCTGTAACCTTTAAAGTCGGGTGAATTCATTAGAAAATTTACCCATTTATATCATACACTTTGTCATCTTGTCAATTGTAATATTCTTTTAATATTTTTTAAATGTCACAGCATGTTGACTTTTTCTTTCTCACTGTCCATTTCTCATTGTACATGATATTAAATGAAAATGATTCAATAATAATCTTTTTTTCTTTTTCAGATTTTCATGCATCCATTTCTGTGAGATTTTTTTTCTGAATCATTACAAAAAAAAAAAAAAAAAAAAAAAAAAAAAAACATTTTGACCATAAGTATTCCCATGATATACTTAATACGAAACATAGTCTTTAGCACAAGTTTCGATGTACAGTTTTAGTATTTGCAGGAATCATCTTTTCATGATTTATTTTTTACTTGGTTGTAAAATGCATACATATATCTTTGGCATAGTTTTTGTAATTCAATTCCAAGTTTAAGCCTTGTCACCTTTTAGATGTAGATTTGTACACTGATTTATGAATCTATTAATTAAGAAGAAAATTGAAACCCTTTTCCCTATCACCCTTCCCAGTTTTGAATTGGACCTTGTTCAATTTTTGAGGTAAATGTTCAGTATTTTATATTTAAACATTTTTTAAAAATTAATTATGGTGGAAGCCAGCATTGCATCAGGGAAGTTATTGGTTGTTCAAGTAAATGGACAAAGTAGGATGAGAGCCAGTTTTGATCCAAAACTGGTGACCCCTCATGCATCTTGTTGGCATTCATTCTTCTGTGAGTGAATCCCTTTTCCACCCCCTCCTTTTTAGATTTGAATTAGAAATGGTAGTTTAAATTGGGGTGGGAACATTTTTCGATTGTTAGTACTTTCCATTTTTTTTTTAATAAATCATGTTTGTTTGTTTTGTTTGTTTTGTTTGTTTTTAGTAGGGAACTAGTCATGTGGAAAGATAGATGTAGTTAAATTAGTTAAGGGTTCAATTAATCAATTAATTGAATGACAGTTAAGATACTGTAAGTTTTGTCCCATGTATGGATGACTGGTTCTTTACTAAAAGCATTCGCTAACATCATCTATAAACAGATGTTTTCTAAAATTTTAAATTTTGTTATTAAATTCCTTTGGTTTTGAAGATAGAAAAATCATCCTTAAATTTAAAAAAAAAAAAATACTGGTTTCTAATTTTCAAAATTAAATGTCACTGTTTGGGTGATTCACAATCCAAGAAAACTTGAGACATTTTATACATTATATATTGTTCAAAACATTCTAAAGTAGAGGGTAAATTATTGAGCATATTCATTATAAAGTAAACTCACCTCACCCTAGTATAGATATCACTCATAACATAACCAACTTTTTGACAGTCAGAATTCATTTTGAGTCTAATTTTTTGTTTCTGCATTTAAAACAATTACTAAAAATGTATGTATTTGTTAAAGGAAATTGTTCCTTTTTTTTAAAAAAAAAAAATTCTTCAGTCGAATTCTGGCTATTTTTAACTTGAGAAGTTGTTTTATTGATGTTGGTTTGATCAATATATTGATCAAAAGTTAAGATGAAATCTTTAATTACCATAGTTTGAATGGCCAGAAATGTTCTGATATTTATATCTTCTCTCTTTTATATATATATATATATATATATATATATATATATAGTTACTTTCAACCAGAATTCAAGTTATCAAAGGCTATATGACAATGAATATACTGTATAAAATAAAAGATTATGTTTTTGCTTTTTATCTAAGCTAGGGTGTGGGAATACCAAAGCCTCTTAACAGATAATTAAATTCTTAAAGGAAAGTATGAGTAAATTTGAAAAACATCCTAAATTATGAAAATTTGAACAACATCCTAATATATATATATATATATATATATATATATATATATATATATATATATATATATATATATATATATATATATATATATATATATAGTTAATCATTAAGAAGAAATATCTTTTATTCATTTTCTTGCTAATTTGAAGAAAAAAATTGTGGTAAATACCAGCCATGCACATGAAAATGTGATAAAGAACTTCTCCACTTAGCAAAAAAATTACAAAATGATTTTTTAAAAGGTTTTATAAAACTGTGTCTCATTCTTTTCTCATATTTGTATCTGATTAAGCTCTGATTAATTCAATCTATTTTACTAAATTTATGTATTAATTGATATTAAGCAGTGCAAGAATGTTGAATAGACACAAGGATTCAACTTTGGAAACTTATTTTTCTACAAAATTTCATTTTATATTTAAAAAAATTCACATTTGTAAAGTTTTGGAAACTTGATTTATTGCTGAATCTCAGAATGTGCCATTTAATGAGAACATTGTATGTTTCAAAGTTGTTTTTTTTTTACTGTTACTTCACTGTATGGCACAATAACCATTATTAATAACACTATAAAATTTTGATTTGTTTCAACTTCTATATTTTAGTAAGATTGCATTTTGTAAAATAATTGTTTTTGATTTAATGCAAGCATATGTTTGGATAAACTATAGTTTGGATGAACAAGTTTATGTTATCGTCACTGGGTACACCAAACCATACATGTGGTTTTATTCAACTGTGCATTTTGTTTACTATCTTTGTCTTAACTATCTGAAGTCAAAACTTAACTTATTTTAAAAATTTATTTTTTGAAAAAAGTTTGAAAAGTTGTTTTTCAAAATTTAATTCACTCTTTGGGTGATTAACAATCTAGGAAAACTGAAGACATTTTATACATGAGATGTTACAAATTATAAATCCTACGTATCCAAAGTAGAAGGTATATTATTGCACATATTCATAGATAACTAAACTCCCTACCCCACTCCCACCCTAGTATATACATCACTCATAATATGATCAATTTTTTGATATTTATTTTGAGCCTTTTTTTGTTTTCACATTTAAAACAATTACAAAAAAATGTATGTATCTGTAAAAACAAAATCCTTTTTTTCAAATTTGTGTTTTCTTCAGTAGAATTCTGGTTATTTAGAAAGTTGATGAATAGTTTTACTGATGTTGGTTTGATCAATATATTGGTCAAAAGTTAAGATGAAATCTTTGATTACCATAGTTTGAATGGCCAGAAATCTTCTGATATTTGTAACTTCATTTTTCCATATTTATATTAAAAAACTATTTTCAGAAAATCTTATTTGTGTCAAATTATTTTGTTATTTTTCAACTAAAGTACCAGTCATCGAAGAATGGATGAAGTTGAGTTAGTTGGAGCAATTTGTTTTTAAAACATCGCCATCCACACTTGGGATGACTGGGGAATTACAGTATAAAAGAAAAGATTTTTAAATTTTAAACATAGTTTTTTGCTTGATATCTAAACTAGGGTGGGAGGAGAAAAATATTTGTTTCAGTGTATGTAAATAAAAAGAGATCCCAATTAACCTCCTAACAGATCATTATTAAATTTTTAAAGGAAAATACCTTATTTTGGAATAAACTTTAAAAGCGTACAAAATTGTGGAAAATTTTTTGCCTTTCAGTTAAATTGTTTTTTAAATAGTTAATCATTAGGAAAAATCACTTTTTATTAATTTTCTTGCATATTTGAATTAAAAATTGTGGTAAATGCCAGCCATGGATACGGAATGTGGTTAGGAACCTCTCCACTCAGCAAGACAAATTTACAAAATGATTTTACAAAATGATTTGTAAAAAAATGTCTCCCACTCTTTGCATCATATTTCTATTGTATGGTTTAAGCTCTGATTAATTCAATCTATTTTTACCAAATTTTAATATTCATTGATATTAAGCAGTGCAATACTTTTTAATAGACACAAGGATTCAACCTTGGAAACAATTTTTCTACAAAATTGGATTTTATATAAAATTGTTAACATTGTAAAGTTTTTGAATCTTGTATTGTTGTTGATATTTGTAAGTTGCCATTTAATGAGAACATTGTATGTTTTTAAATTTGTACATCAAAAGTTTTATTTTGTTACTGTTACTTAACTGGTTATGGCACAATGACCATCATTAATAAAACATCAAAATATCACAGGTCTCTGCTTTTATATTTTAATAAGATTGCATTTTGGAATATTATTGCTTCTGATTTTATGCAAAAATATGTTTGGATAAACTATAGTTTGGATGTACAAGTTTATGTTATTGTTACTGGGTACACCAAACTGGACTTGGGAGACTTGAATGTTATTTTATTAAAGTGATAATTTTGAGGAACGATGTTGGGACCCAGACAAGTTCTTCTGTATTTCTATGACCCTGCCGCATAGTCTGGACAGGGCAAGTGCTTTATGCCTTTACACATCTTGACTTTTATTTCAATTCTCTGTTTACTCAACAATTTTAGAACAAATGAATGGATTCAAATGCAATTTGTTATGCACAATCAAATGAGTAAAACACCCTGTTCAACTTTTTCTAAGCTGTAATTTACAGTCATAGCATCTGATAACTTACAGTTGGGCACAGTCATGTTACTTGGTATGTGGATACATCTTGATGAATACAACACCAATTTACAAATATAGGTTATTGTGACCTACATTTCATGCTTCCCTGATTTTTTTTAAGTTTGTTGTTTACCAACTATTGGCTAGGAGTCATGCAACATATTTCATGAACAGTAAAACATTGATTATCTGGGCCCAATCGGGGGGTGTAGATTTAGTCCGGATAAACACTTATCTGGATAATCTCATAATTACATGTATTTTTACTTGAGAAAGATAATTTAGTTAATTCATAATACCATTGTTATTATAACTGTATGCATCATATTAGCTTGTGTCTGTTTTGATTTCTGTTACTCAGTTCTATGTTGGAATCGTAATCAGCAAATCAGTTTAATTTGTATATACATGTACATTATCATAAGTCTATATGAGCGAATAATAGGTGTCCAGATAATTTATATTTTACTGTATACATCTTGGATAAAATACCAGATTGCCAAAAAGTAGATCAGTTTCCATTTGGGTCAGTATCTTGGGCACTATTGGTCACATTATCATGGAAATTGAGTGTCATGGTGTGTACAACACCTTTCTATGAAAAGGAGGTCACTATCAGTTTATCACACTTTTATGTTTCTTTGACTTTGGTCAGTTTCAAGTCCACTATTGCTCAAAGTGTCATGCAAAATAGTGTGAACAAGCACCTTGGTGAGTTATATACTATTCTGTGAGCCTGCCTGGGTGGAAGCTTGACATAGCGATCATGTTGGTGTCTCTGTGCATGTCCGTCCACACATTAGATAAACCTCAATTTTACATTGTGTTCCTTTCCTTTTATTTCAATACCATTTGAAAATCTCACCCTATGCATATCAGTGTACTAACTGCTTGACATGCAGGCCATGGCCATCTTCTCGTTACTTCAGTGATCGTATAGTTAATGGCACGTGAAACTGCATATCTCTTCTGCTGAGAGTCTTAAGTCCAATATTTTCCAAAACCTTTCGAGCTCCATAGTGAAACTCATGCTTAAAGTCCTAAAGTAAGAAACAATGCTATTCAAATATTATCTGAATGTCATTGAAATTTAGGATGCAAGCAAAATAACCAATGTCTAAAAAATTCTGAAAGTTATAGAATTAGATCATTATTTTAGAAAAAGTTGTGGAATAAAAACATTATTGTACTTTAAGACGCAGTATGAATTTTGTACAGATGAAGTTTTGAAAATATGGGTCAGTACCAACATTTGCTAGAGTTAGTAGCTATAGATTATAGTGTAAGTACTGTTTGATATTGTCGATGAGACCAAGTACAAGCAGGGCTGGATTAAGACCTTTAGAGGCCCTAATTACTGAAAAGATTATGCACCCCCCCCCCTGTAATTAAAAAAAACAAACAAACATAAAAAAAATAAAAATAAATAAATAATTAAAAGCAACGTAATTTCTCATTTTTATTTGGTGCCCCTGCTTTGCTGGGGCCCTAAATCCGTCCTTAGTCTGCCTATTGGGAATTCCAGCACTGTACTTACCCCTTAATGTAGTAAGGAGGGGGGCCAAAATAACTAACACAGAAGTGTACTAACAGGAGTTGTGCGTCTATCGGAATAAAATAATGGAACTTATAAATAGAGTAATGTATCGATTATAAGCAAATTAATACAACAAATTGGATGACTAGCTAGAACCACGGTCTTCTCGTATATTACCTAATATAAAATTGTATTAAGTTTGACCGTCAACTACCCTTTAGAGGCCCTAAGCACTGAAAAGAATATGGTGCCCTCCCCTATGTAATTAAAAAAAAAAAAAAAAAAAAAAACAACATAATTTCTCATTTTTTTGGGTGCCCCTACTTTGCTGGTGCCCTAAGCATGTGCTTAGTCTGCCTTTTGGGTAATCCAGCAGCATGTTGAACATACAGTGTCAAGCTATGGTACATTATTCATGTCATGTTAAACATACAGTGGCAAGCTATGTTACATAATTCACAACGGAAGAATATGCTTTAGTTCATAATGACACGTATATACCAACAAATAATTTGAAACACAAGGATTTTGCAAATTATTGTGGTGGTGGTAGTGATGGTGATGATGATGATGGTGGTGGTGATGATGTGATAATAATAATAATAATAATAATAATAATAATAATAATATTATTATTATTATTATTGTTATTATTATTATTATTATTATGATTATTATTAATACCAGGAAGGCATACATATCAATACATAATCATGTTGAAATGTTGGATAAAGATATGTTCTTCTAAAAACATATTAAGATTCTTCAAGAATTATATGTAAAATAAATGCTCGCGATGGAGGCTAATCTATCGATCGGCATCGGTATCATGTTAAATATTTAGTGTCGAGAAGCGGGAAAAGCGGAGCTTTCAAAAGAGCCACCTTCGTAATTCTGGGTAAATATTATGGATATTTTCTATGTCTGAACCCATTTTAGAGTAGAAAATATATTCTTAAAGTACGTATTGTAATATAATGGTTTAAAGTTTTAGTATTTACAAATAAGAAGACAGTGAATTTCTTTGTAGTGATTATAAGTTTGGAAGAATAACGTAACGTATTTTCGAGGAATCAGCAACCTTGTAACGTTAAGCAAATAGTCCCAACAGTACTGTATTTTTTGATTATATAAGTACATTTTGCAATCTTGGGCATTCAGATATACATAGATGTGTTACTGGTCTTTTGTGTATTTTATAGACGGGTTTTCTATAAATGAATCCATTAAAAAAGAAAGTACATTATATACAGATCAGGCCCAGTATTCTCGAAAATATAAACTAACGCGCAAGCTAAAGAAACCCAAAATTCAATATGATACTTGTAGTACATCTTGGTCAGTGAAACGTGGTATTTTAGAAGAAGGACTCGAGTTAGGGAAATTATGTAAGTGCTATGATTCTAACTTAATTCAAGTTACATACGGAGGCAGATAATCTGAAGAATGCTTTTCTTCAGCGTGAGTCTGTTTACAGAGCTGCTCTGAACATAACTTCAAATGTTTTTTTATACCGAGCAACTCTGGACATAGGGTGGGATGAGACATATTTAGGCAGCCAACCTGGATCAACTCAAAACATAATGTTACAAGTATATATACTACAGCTAATGTTGGGTATATAACATTGCATATATAGTTATTTTCAGAGTAGGCCTGTAAATAAAGACTTATTTGTATATGCTCGATATAAGGTGGAGTGTATTATGTTCAAATGTCCGTCCATCCATCCATTACCAATTTGGTTTCCACACAGTAAATTTAGCTCTGAACTATCTAGGGATACCAAACTTTGTGCATGGCTTGCATATGGGGTAAGGGAGATTCCTATTAATTTTTGACTAAAAAGTTCAAAGGTCAAGGTCACTGACTGAAAGAGGGAAAACGATTCTGCATAATAACTTGGGTTCTTCACCATCTACAGTCAACTTTGTGTACAGCTTGCACATGGGGTAAGGAAGAATCCTATCGATTGCAGGGTCAGAAGGTAAAAGGTCAAAGTCTCTGACTGAAAGAAGAAAAATGGTTTCTGCACAATAACTCGAGTTCTCCACCATCTGCAGTTAGTAATCCAGGACTGGAATACATAGTTTCTGCACCATAACATTAGTTCTAGATGACATATCTTCAACAGAAATTTGTGGATGGCTTGCACTTGGGGTAAGGAAGAAGACCAGGGCTGAGCAAATTTTTTTTTTATCCACTTGTATAGGACAGTCCACTTGTCCAAGACAAGTGGTTTGAGAAAATTCACTTGTCCCACCTACCTTTTCACTTGTCCCAAAATGTAAATCACTTGTCAAGATTTGATGAATACCTGTCATATACCCAGACAGTGTTAGGTTTTTTTGAGACTCAAAAAGTGTTTTGAAGTCGGGGGGGGGCTACCTTTTCCTATAAGCTTATAGAAAATGATTAAAAATTCAAATCTGAGTAAAAGAAAATAACTCGTCTGTTTTCTTTAAAGCATTTATAAAGAAAAATTAGTTGGTAGACTTAGCATTGTCAAATGTTATCACCACACACATACACGTATGTGCAAACAGTCACATAATCACAACCACACTGACACTAAATAAAAACATACACCAAATTTCTGTCTTTAAAATCCACTGGATGGCAAAATATAGGCTTAATTAAATGCAGTCTTTGCTGCTCTCAATAGTTCAGTAGGGGTGAAGGTAATGCAAGTGTCATTTGTGTTCATCTTTGTATTCATTAGAAACTGGATGGCACTGTTGTTCCAACTTCCCTGCTGGATTCTCTGAGCAAATCCTGGTCAGAACCAAGTTGTTCTTGCCAACCATAACATTAGCATTGTCAGAACTGTATCTGATTCAGTCTGACCATGAGATATGTTCTTCTGTATGAAAATAGAAAATATATACCACATTAGGGACTAACCATTTCATTGCGGGTGGGGAGTGGAGGGGACATAATATTTTCAAGTTTAATGGGGGCATTACAGGTAATGCAGCAGTAATAAACACCTCTGTCCATTATGCGTGTTAATGCAATCTCTTTATCAACACAAATCAACTGTGTACACATGAATGTGTGCTTATTATTATCTTTAAATCAATCTATTTTGTGGCTAAAATCATCCTGAAATGCATGGGTCAATTAATAGTTGGTATTTTAACAAGATTAAGATAACGAATGATAATAAAGAGAACTAATCTGAATATTCAATTCAGCATGTCAAATGTGTTCTGGTTTGTTATGATTTTACATACAGGTGGTGCTGCTATTTGAGCGGATGTCATACACTCCAGAATGACTTATGCTGATATGGTGTTTGCAGTATGTGCAAAGAATGAAATGCTCCCCCTCGCTGCTGTGCCTCACAAGTCGAACTACGTCCAGGAGTTCTGAAAATTATCTTTGCTGGGGTTTTTCCTTGCTTCGCTGATAGCTCATTGTTTCCTGAATCACAGGAAATGCATTTTGACATTTTGCCTTTTAAAATGAATCACACTCGAACACTGTTCCGACTTCTGAAATGATCATGTTTTGTGTATGAAGTAAAAGTTGACTTCAAAAAACGTTGCTACAGTTCACAAACTTGCCAATAATCTTTAATAAAGATGGCTTAAACATTCTCATTCAAAGCAGTGATGTGTAATAACTTAAGTTCTTCAACACGCATCTCTTTGCCTACGGTATAACTTAAAACGAATTGGGCTGTTCCACTTTGTAAACTTTACCTATGCAAATTAGCCTAATGTGTTCCCCCACAGCAGTCTTCAAAGGACTTAACACAACAACCTGGCTGTTGTCAGCCATTTAAGTAAAGTGCAAAATGTTGGTTGTTTATACATGACCACCTTGGCTTTTAATTGCCTCTGTGACAATTAGCTGTTTAAACTGCCCCAAGGATAGTTTTACATGAGCTCTAAGCAGGACTGTTTTATCATTTGTATGCATGCTACATGTTACGGTCATATATTGAGGTGTTGGGTGTTTTTTTTTTTTTTTTTGAAGATGACTGAAACTTGTGTTTTTCGAAACATGACCGTGTTGGGGGTTTTGGGAGTAAAAAATCATGTTTTTTTTGCGTGACATGTCGTATTCTGGCAGTTATATTTATGAGATGTATGCACTTTAATCCATAGAAAGAACAAGTGAAATAATGTACAACATATTTATTTCTTAAAAGAATTTAATTTTTCAAAAACATAGGATGATATTATACATTTTTTTACATCAGAGGTTTTCAGTTTTCCATTGTCCAGGTATCTTATAAGCATTATTTCTTGCTCTGATACGGTAGCATCAATACTTCCAACAGCAAGAACTATTCTTGCTCTGATACGGTAGCATCAATACTTCCAACAGCAAGAACTATTCTTGCTCTGATACGGTAGCAGCAATACTTCCAACAGCAAGAACTATTCTTGCTCTGATACGGTAGCATCAATACTTCCAACAGCAAGATCTATTCTTGCTCTGATACGGTAGCATCAATACTTCCAACAGCAAGAACTATTCTTGCTCTGATACGGTAGCATCAATACTTCCAGCAGCAAGAACGGAAAGGAATTTACTGGAATTCAGACTTTCCCTAACTTCTTCTCTCGGCACTTGATTGATTTGTAGAATGAAGTCTCTTGCCTGAATCTCTTCTTATAATTAGCACCAAGTTCAACACCGTTCTTCTCCTGGAGTGCACACAGCAATTTTCCATATCAAAAAATGGTTTTCCATAATGACTTAGCTGTAGGTTGTGTTACAAAGAGCTGTAATTTTTTCTTCATTTCAGTCTCATTTAGTTTTGAAAGGGCCTTTCCTAGTGGAGTTTCAGCAAATCTAACTTCAGGGATTTTCTGCACATGCTGGCTAGTGTCATGCATACAGGCTTTGTGAGATCCAGAACTATCATGAGACTCGATTGGTTCAATCCTGAATTTGTCAGTTCCATTGACACTGGTTTAATTTCCAACCTGTGCCAGTTTGGGATATTGCTTGCAATAAATGTAAAACGTTTTTCCTTCTGAGTCAATGAATTCAAGTCAGGGATAACTATCAACCCAATGGATCTGAAAATTTCTCAGTCTCTTAGTAGTGTCATTTTTAACATTTTTTGTTGCCACAGAGTCTGGCTTATGTCTCTTTGGAGAAATAGTTACCTCACACTTGGTGGCAGTCTTATGTTTTACCCCAGTGTTCTCCCCAGGGCCTTTTCTTGTAGCGGGCCCACTATGCTATCGTTTCAAACCCCAATAACCCCCGATGCTTTAGAACCTGCCGCTACACTATGCTCTTGTGCCGCTACGCTTCAATGTTTTCCACTACCCTTATAAATTAATCTGTTAAACAAACATCCTGTCACCTAATTCAAAGCCCTATTACTCAAATGACACATGTTCTTACCTCTTCTTGGGTATTTTATTTAAATAATCCAGGATAATTACTCACTCATTTAACCATTATCTTTTGTACCTGGCATGTGTGACTGCCGGTGAGCGACCTTTGGTGCAGAGATAGTCATGTGGTTGGCCAGTGACAATGGAGTCTACTGGTAGTGTGTTATATATATTTCAGTCATTTTCACTACCAGCCAAAGCAGTTACACATATTACATTAAAAATTCTTGTGAAAAATTAACACACCACCTTCCAAGAAACGTAAAATTACCCAGCGTCCGGCTAGCCCCATATTGGCCTGGTTACCAAAATCAGAAATTGGCATCACCAATAGTGGCATTGGTTCCGATTCTGATAGCATCAGCATAATTTCCAGATAGAAAAAGATCAAGTAACAAAGGACGAGATTTAACAATGAATGGAAGACGTTATACCCTTGGGTGGAAATTGCTGAATTGGATGGTAAGTTTTCCATATTGCCAAATTTTGGTTCACATCTACTGGGGGGTGGGGGTGTTTAATATATTTTTTTTATAGTAGTAACCAGTAGTTGCAGTTGCAATTGTTGTCGTTCTTATTAAGTTGTCACGAGGAATGAAAGTTACATTTTTATTCACGAGTTGTTATTATGTTTACATAGTTTACTCTGAGCAAGAGAAATATAGTTTGGTCAGTAAACCTTAACTTATGTGGGTGCTGCCCTATTAATTTCTCATTTCTCTTTTCTGTCTATCCAATTAATAAACGGAACAATCTTTATCTACCAGTTTTACCTATTTTTAAAAAGATATAAATAAAAAGTATTCCTTCATTAAAATAACTTTAATAGTTTCATCCATATGCTTAATAATTATTCAGTAAAGTCATTTTTAATTTAATTTAAACTTTTGAACAATATTTAAGCTCTCTGACATTGATTCAGTGAAGAAATTAAACAATAACAAATATTTGATATATTGTGGAAAGGAATATGTATTATCTTATTCTGTGATGATTATTTGAAAACACATCACTGTCTTGACTCTGAAGAATTTGTCCTAGGTAATTCACTTAATTAGGAGTCAGGTAGTTTGTCTCTTTTTTTGTATATCATTAATAAATTTTATGTTTCATTTTTTTCAGATTGTGAAAGGTTATTCTCATCAGTGAATAGAATTAAGAGTGTTTTAAGGAACAGGGAGACAGAGAGGGTAATGAACATACATGATGACAATCAGTACTGAACACAATCCTTAAAAGACTTTAATTTTGATGTGGCAGTCGGTATATATGGCGAAAAGAAAAAAAGACGTATATCATTATTTAAATTAAGAAACAAATGAGATAGACATTAAGCCTTGTTATAACTTAGGTAAATAAAGAATACTATGTAAATATATACACTTCTTTTTTATTTAATTGATATTAATTTGTTTCACTTTTATGACGTTAACGCACATTTTTTAAAACATTTTATGACCCTAACACGCTTACCCCGATGCTATCGAAAATTTCTAGGGAGATCACTGGTTTTACCCCTCCACTTTCACATGAATTTTTCTTCTCTGAATCTTCCTTATTAACTTCCTTGCGAAATTTAGTAAACTTGCTTTATTCACATAGTACATATCAACTTGCTTGAGAACTACTTCTAAAGTGATCATAACATACATTTTGTCCTTTAAATATGAGCAGAGACAGTTCCTTAATTAGCGTAATTGTTTCTCTTCAAATGCAATATCAGACATTAAGATTAATCCTCTGTATAATCAATTAAAATTTAAAGAATCATCACTGCCATTAAATCAGTTCATAAAGGAAACTGACACTATTGTTGGTAAAGTGCCTTTCATTAATTTAATTGGATTGACTCGTTGGATTAAAATCAAAGGGTGCATCATTCGTGAGGATCTGGTATGAGTAAACAATATAATGAAGTCATTTAAAACACTGCTAATTAATCATACTGGCTTTGTTTTGTTTCACGTTTTTCGATTGGCCAATAATTTGGTCACTTAGCCCAATATGCAGTCAAGCAGTAATAAACGTGTGCATTTCATGCAAGAGTTATCAATGACCAATGGCAGGTGTGATACAGAATGTAAATAAATACATGGAGGGGTAGAATCAAGCATACAGTATGTCCAGAGGGCTTTGATGGCCATATAAAGTGATTAAAGCATGAAAATAAGCACTTGCCCAATTTTTTTTAAAATAAAAAAAAAAGCATTACGTGCGATTTTTATAGAAAAAGAATTTTCCAGGTTTTCCATGCTGGTTATCCTGGCTATTTAAAAAAGACCTTGTATATCGTAGGTATTATTAAAAGAACTTTTAATTCCCATTATTTTGGTGCATGATTGATGGGTGTAATTTGTGTTGTAGAGTATACAGATTGGCCTTCAGATGTGCACCTATCAAAAAACTGCTAGCTCTGCTTGGTCATTTTCACTTCCTGGACTTCAGAGGTAAATTGTTGAAAAGCGAGCTTATAACTTTGTTTAGTTTTTATATATTTTGTAATTCCTTCATTGCACTTTCAGAGGCTGGTATTGTCTACTCTGGCAAATTTTGTTTTCCCTATTTTAAAAACTGCTAAAGTGAGTGTACTTGGACTAGTTCAAACTGATTTTGTTAGCACATGGGGAGCAGCCATCTTGATCAGCTGTGTGCTTAGATCATGCATGATTTCTACAACTACAACATGTAAAGACATTTCAGCCACAGTACATGAAAGTAGCATAGAGGTATGACGACATTCTCTCTATTGTGCATGTTGCAAATGCAAACAACTTCACCTTACACCTGTCACTCTGTTAGAAGCACATAATATCTGTGAAGCACAACCACAACCAATCTTTGTGGATGGCTTGCACTTGGGGTAAGGAAGAAGGCCATTGATACTGCAGTCAAAAGATCAAAGGTCAAGGTCACTGTGACTGAAAAAAAAATGGTTTCTGCACAATAACATCAGTTCTACATTATGTACCTCAACCAAGCTTTGTGGATAGCTTCCGTTTTGGGGTAATGAAGAAGGCTATTGATTTAGGGGTCAAAGAGCTGATTTGCACTTAGGGTAAGGAAGAAACCTGTTGATTTTTTGAGCCAAAGGGTCAAGGTTACTCTGACTGAAAGGAAACAAAATTGTTTCTGTGAAGTGGTGTTATATACATAGAGGACTAGTAAATATGGGGCAGGCGTATAATGTGCTGTTTATGGTACTCATCTTGTGTTATGTCCAGAGCTGCTTGGTAAATTGCTTTGTTATGTGAGTTGTGGGTCTGATTGTTGTGATGTAATTCAACAGCCTTTGTTGTTTCATTTACAAAAGAAAACCATAAGTGATGTTGAAAGACTCTTTTCCTTTGTGCTTACCATAGTTTTGAACGAAAGAA
Organism: Margaritifera margaritifera; assembly: GCA_029931535.1. Taxonomy (NCBI): domain Eukaryota; kingdom Metazoa; phylum Mollusca; class Bivalvia; order Unionida; family Margaritiferidae; genus Margaritifera; species Margaritifera margaritifera. Next base: position 5,184,014 of record JAQPZY010001683.1, read on the forward strand.
ACATGTAATTCACTTCACTAATCAAAATATTTATGTTGAAATTTTTAATAGATTACCTTCATAAAATGCCTTTAGAGCATTTTTGCTATCTATTACATTAATCCACAACTATTAATTTATTACTACATTCTTTTCGCTGTCGCTGTGTTTTTATATCTTTTTAATTATTATCCTGCAAAATCTTACATATTCAAGTGTCACAGGGATCGGACCACTAATTCATTTCCCATAGAACTTAATTTTAATATATTATAAAATAAAAATAAATTCTTCACTAGCTTGGCATACAAACCACACATGGATCTATTCATTGAAGTTAGAGAATTTTTTTTCAGCCTTAAAAATCAGGTGCTTGACAGCATGTTTTCGAGTCTCGTGATGCTATACAGGGGGGATCCCTGGTCTGAACCTAATAACATAGCCTCACACCAAGAGTACGTATACTATTTTGTCAGTAGGAAATTAGATACAGGATATCAAAATAAAAGTAAATATTTTTTGTCAGCTATAGTACATAGATTGAAGTTGTGAAATTAATAATGGAACAAAATTGAACCCATTTATTACCCAATAGGCACATCTCAAAAGATTTAATACTCTATTTTGTATTCCCCCACCAGTAGACTGGTTCCCTGGCTGTAAAATAATTAGTGGTCCAATACCTACAGTCTGTCAGTACCACAAATTCAGGTCCAAACCTGGATGATATTATGATAAGGGTGAGGGCCAAATTTCACTGCAGCCAAAAAAAGGAATCACCTCATACTACCCATGTGTATATTCTTTCCTGTATTCAGAGTGACTTGTGCATAGTGTGTCATTCCTGTCTTATGTCCAGAGCTGCTTGGTATATTAACATTTTGGAGGTACAGATATGTCCAGAGTGGATTTGTAAATAATAACTCATATTCCTGTCTTATGTCCAGAGCTGCTTGGTATATTATAAAGCATTATGGAATTACATGTATGTCCAGAGTGACTCTGTAAAATGACTCATATTCCTGTCTTATGTCCAGTGTGACTCTGTAAATGACTCATATTCCTGTCTTATGTCCAGAGTGGCTCTGTAAATGACTCTTATTCCTGTCTTATGTCCAGAGTGGCTTTGTAAATGACTCATATTCCTGTCTTATGTCCAGTGTGGCTCTGTAAATGACTCATATTCCTGTCTTATGTCCAGTGTGGCTCTGTAAATGACTCATATTCCTGTCTTATGTCCAGAGTGGCTTTGTAAATGACTCATATTCCTGTCTTATGTCCAGAGTGGCTCTGAAAATGACTCATTCCTGTCTTATGTCCAGAGTGGCTTTGTAAATGACTCATATTCCTGTCTTATGTCCAGAGTGGCTCTGAAAATGACTCTTATTCCTGTCTTATGTCCAGAGTGGCTCTGAAAATGACTCATATTCCTGTCTTATGTCCAGAGTGGCTCTGAAAATGACTCATATTCCTGTCTTATGACTGGAGTGGCTCTGAAAATGACTCATATTCCTGTCTTATATCCAGAGTAGCTCAGTAAATGACTAAGTCCTGTCTTATGTCCAGAGTGGCTCAGTAAATGACTCATATTCCTGTATTTTGTCTAGAGCTGCTTGATATATTACATAACATTTTGGAATTACATGTATGTCCAGAGTGGCTTTGTAAATAATGTCTTGTATTCCTGTCTTATGTCCAGAGCTGCATGGTATATTACAAAGAATTTTGGAGTTTTATGTATGTCCAGAATGGATCAGTTACAGGTAATAGCTAGTGGATTTTCTGAAACAGAATTTTTCTCTGGATTTTAGCACTGAGAGTCCCATCAAGAGTCCAGTGCTAATAATATAGCACTTTTGAAGACATGGGGAGTCCTAACCCGATTTTCACAGATTTCTAAGAGTCATTGACTCTCCCTATCACATCAACAAAAAACCCTGAGAGACTTTCAAAAAGCAAAAAGGGCAACTTGACCCCAAGTAGGGCTCACAATAGAGTTTCATGATGAAGAGTCCTGGACTCTTCACTGATGGAACTCAGGTGTCCACAGCCTATTTCTGAGAGTCGCTAGCATAAACTTGCAAGTCCCTTACTGTCAAAAGAATAGAAAGGAAAATGAAGAAGTACATGATCATTATTTTATTACATATCTGGATTAAATTTTCAGTCTCATAGGATCACATTAGAGAGAAACTATTTTTCAATAATTGTCCAAAAAACTTTATATCATACTGCTTTCTACCATCTGCAAACTTGTTTTTCAAATGAGTTAATTTCTTCACTTTTTCCTGTTCTTTGACTTAACAAATGTATGTATGGTATTCTGGTTATCGAAGTCTTCAAGGACAGGACACTCTTCCATTATTCTGATTAATTTATTCACTGTTTCATTGTACAGAACTGTGCTTCTTTGCAGTCATCATTTTTTACACCAATTTTGAGAGTTTTCTCAACAGCATATGGAATTGTCTGTCTTTTTTGCATAGTACAGCAGTAGAGGGATAGTGGGCATTTGAGCCAGCTGACCAGCCCCAGTTCCCAGACCCTGAATTCCTTCTAGTTCCCCATGAGCTTTTTCTCCATGGGGGATTTTTTGCACACTTGTGCATCCATGATTGTGGACAGCAAAGACATCTCACATTTGGGTCTGGCCCTGTCACAAGGCTTCTTGATCGCCACATACTTGAAGATTCTCTTGTGAGAGAATCGTTTGCATGCAGCCCCAGCATTTTACCTGTAGATATTGTGCCATGGTTCAATATTGCAGCTTCAGCACTGCGAGCTTGGAGAGAGATAGTTGCATATCCCAACAGATCGATATCTGAATGTAAATCAGTTATCTGTTTTGGGTTCCATATATGTGCACAGTCATCAGAAGTTTCCCATTTTGGCCAGCACCATCTCAAACTCCGCTGTGGTAATTGTTTTATCTTCGATGGCCACTGAGTACAGCTTGGCAATTGTGCTGAGACTGCTTTGTGCTGGCGTGAGAATTTCCGAATAGACATTTCTTAGTTTGTGCAGCCATAATGAATTTATTTTGCCAGTGCTACCTGCGACACTGGTTGCTATCGATATATGTCTAACAGCAAATCCAATTACTGTACCTATTATAGTTGCCGTAGTCACAGTTCCGACCACACCTAAGCCAACAGTTGTTGCTGCGGCAAGCCCACAAATCGCATCTATGACAACACACGCATTAATATTTTGTGAGTAAAACTGTTTTCTTGTCGATTTCATCTGTTTTTCCATTTCAATTATTTTTTTGCATTGGTAGCTTTGAGAGTCCATTATAGTTCTTCTATTAATATTGTCATCATGGAGTATAATTGCTAGACAGGCTGGCCTTGTTCGGGTGCAACTCAAATGCATTTCCAGCCAAGCATTTTTCTTCAGTGGTACAACTGCCATGCAATCATAGCAAATATCTTCCTGGGTAATATTTATGTCTCTGGCAATTGTGCTGTCAGGGGGTTTGCCACAACATTCATATAAAGCTGCATAGATTTCGCCTTTGATTTGTGTCTCCAATGATGGTACTTGTTTTCACCCAAGAACTGTTACACAGACAAGTGCGTCTTTACTGAATATCAGTCGAGGTCTTTCTTTTCCAGGCTGAGTCAATGTTGGTTTGATATACTTTTTGGATAATGTAACCGGTGTGGATTTATCGGTCAATACTACTTCATCAGTGTAGAAACAATTCCTGTGTGTTTTCACGCCTGACAGTATAGTCTGTGCCCGGGTGTTTTTGCGTGTTAATGCAATGATTCCAAGCTGGCCTTGACTTGGTATTTGACACATCAGGGTGATCCGAAAACGGTCAGTTTCTATCTGGCACATGTGTAGATTATATTTGAGCGTATATGAAGGTCTGTTAACATCACTCTAATGCAGATATTCATCAATGAGTGGAACAAAATTGCCATCAATGTTGGCATCCCGTACCAGCTTATCCAACACCCTGTCAGCAAATTCAGCAACATCGTCATCGTGTGGCTGTTCAGAAGCCATGACATATGTATAATGATAAATTTTAAACACAAACATTAAAGATTGTTAAGTACACACCCATCTGCTGTGATCAAAGACTTCAGTACTGCATACATGTATGTGAAAGATACTGAAACATTCTCGTTAAGTAAACTTGATACCGGAAAACCATTAATCTGGTGTTTATTTATCAATATTTCCATTGTATCCCACCAGTGTTTAGTTCCAGTTAAGATGAATAAGTATGATCCAGACTCATGCACTTTTAAGATGTGAGGTTTAGGTCTATCAAAGCCATTCTCTTCAGCAAGGAAATCAAGTCAGCCATTTGCTAGCTGATCATTTATTTCCTCTAGTTTGCTGGTTAATATTCCTTTAACTGCACTCCATGAAATTACTATGCATATTGGCAGGGGTAGGGCTGATAGCACCTTGATGGCTTTTACATCCATGTATGGTTTTGCCATAGCATCAGCATCGTTGATGTAATTTTTGATAAATTCCACTGACACACCAGAGTCTCTGATTCCCTCGTTTTCATTAATATCAGCCAGGATTTTTGCGATGGTACCTTGTGGCTTCAGAACAATGTCGTTGATGTCCACTTCAGATGTTTATGGTTTTCCAGTTCAATCTTGAAAAATCACAAGCTCATTTGAGTCGATGGCAACAACAACCTGGTTGCTCAACTCAACAAAATCGTCTTTGGTTGCAAACCAGGTTAAATCCACATTGGCGCCTCCCCATCGGGTCAATGCGCTCGCACGTCCATAAATATCAACTGGCATTTTCATGCATTTATAACCTTCATGTGTAGCTTCTAAGTGATATTGTTTTTGACAATGTAAAATCAACAGTCGCGTGCGGTGGCAGGCTTTTCGAAAGTGCATGCAGTGCTTGAACAATGAGATGTCTACATATTGGGTCATCTGTCTGGGTTTGCAGCGGCAATGTTGAATAAAACAGCAGTAGACGACTTTGTTCAGAAACTTTGCTTCCAGCACTAGCAAAGCCACCACATAGATAATCAATGACTTCACGTCGCGGTGCAAGTTCGTACAAGTCAAAATACAAAAGATGTGGAGGCGTTTACCTTGGTATGTGACCCAATGAGTTCCAGGTCCTGTTGATGAATCCAGGTTAACAATTCTGGTTTCCCATGTGTGTGGGATCATTGATGCAAGTTCATCCCACATAAAGATCCCTTGGAAATGTTTAACTGATTTTGTCTTTGCGAGTAAATCAAAATTGGTCAACAGCAAGGCCACAGCCAAAGACCTTGGCCTGAGAGTATTTGGCTCTGAGCCCACTTGGGTATTAGAAGACCATTTCCTTTTTTAACGAACCCTGTATGAGAAAAATTGGAAATTTTCCACCTTGAGAAGCGCTGCCTCTAACTGCCTTTTTCAGAGCCATCCCGGATGTGGTTTTAATGGCCCCTAATGCAGCTGCTTTTGCAACTGCTGGAGTCACAGCCACCAGCAATGCTGGAATTGCTGTGAAGAATGGAAATATTCTGCCATCATGTTTCATTGGGGTGACCCTGGCCGCTGACAACTTAAGAATTATCCCATGACGTTGATGTTTGGCTGTTTTGAACAATTACACCTGTGTTGGTGTCAACATCAGTGGGGTGTTTCCGGATAACTTGTCTGGAGAAATTTTCAAATGAACTCCGGTTTGTTTTTTCATTGCAGCTGAGCTTGTTTTGAGTTGACCTTGACTCAACATGACAAGTTTATGCTGGTGCAACATTTTATTTAAAATGTTACAGGTTCAATTACCCATGACAAGTTTTTGAAGGACTTTACGAGTTCTCTAAAGGCATGTCAATGACCCTCATTCGGCCACCTGTACCCTCCAACAACAGAGTCTTATCGGAGAGGATCATGGCAATGCATCTGTAACTGACATGAGGAGCATTTACATGTGCATTAAAATGCATGTTGACCACAGACTGACTGAACAGGTCAAGGTGTCCAATGTTGGGTACAGTGTTGTGAAGTCTTTTTTGGAAATCTGCAGACCTGTGTTGATGTTTTGATCCTGGCCTATGTACGACCATATCTTGTGATACTTGTATGCACGTGCGACTTGATTGGCTTCCTAATCAAGCAAAATTTCTTTAGAGGGTTCTTGATGACCCCTTAATTGCAGAGAAACATCAGACACTCCTAAAAATGGTCAATTATCATTATACTACTGGCCTGTCCACCACCCACGTGGTCCATATTTTGAAATGCCAAAAACATGTGTCTTGGTGCGCTGGTACCTTGTTGGGTATTTATTTTCTATGTAAACTGTCCCTGAATGGGGCTTTGTGTCGAGTTTGTGGCGAACATGAGAAAAAACATTGTTGATGTGGCTCCAGACTCCATAAAAACAACAAACATGCTTTTGTGGTCAATGATGGGGTTATCACAGGCATTCACAATGTCAATTTCGACAACACAACTTGATCAGCAGCGGCACCAGCATCATGCCAAATTGCGTCATTGTCAGTGCTTCTTCAGGTTAACACAACTGTGTGTTTGGACCCAGAAATAACCTTACTGACATCTCTGCAAAAACCTGAATACATGATTGAGAGGAATAACACAAGAAAACAACAATTTGTCTCCTCGAAGTTGTCGTCGACACGTCGAGCATCCAAGGATAAAATTCTGGGTTAGACTTGGTGCTGGGACACTGCCAACATCAGGTCTGGCAGGTATACCAGCAGGTTGTGGGTCAATAAAAGCTTCCTGCGCAAGTTGATAATTGACATACTGGATATGATTTGCATGATTGGTTGCATCTTTGACAAACATCATAGTTGGGCCAGCGGATCTCACATAATCATTACTGTAACAGGTGAGTCCCAATATCGTTGTGGCAGTGTAGACATTGTCCAAACATGCTTCAATTTCCTTTATGTCGATGAGATAACATGCACTGTTGAACAATGTCTTGATGCCATTGTTGACAAATCCAACCCAGGGATTGTTGGCGTAATTGGCATTGTTGGCATATACAAGTTGTCCCTTGATTTCTTCGAAGGCCTCACACAGGAGAAAATATCTATACATGTCCTGCACTTGTAATTCTATTCGTTCACGTTTAATCAGACCGTAGCTCTGTAAATAATACTGCTAATCTCAGATGCTTCTATGTTTCATACAACAATGATGATGAATTCTGAGGTGCTTCCCATTGAGACACTTCGGGAATCCTGCACACTCAAGATTGCCTCACGTTGTTACGCATTTATCACAGTTGACCTAATATCCGATTGATGTCATTTGGAGGCTTCTATGCGAATAACTTGCTTGTGTTCTCATTGGACAGTGGTGCATCCTGGAATGTTATTGGACTTTCCACGGATTTTGTTCTTGATTACAAAAGTCCACACTCAGCTCTCAATCGAATCTGCACAGTATGTAATGGATATTGCACATTGGTCGCTGAGAACGGTTCTTGGTTGGCCTGAAGTTATTAATCAGATTCCCAAATGAATCTTATGCATGGGATACAATATAGCACCAGGCATTGTCAGGATTACCTCGACAACTCAGGTTAATCTATCATGTGATGCCATCAGCAGCAGTTACCATTCAGGTTTAGCTGTGGGAAGCTGTGTTTGTTACATTTATTATTGCCCACGGTGGAATATACTTTGGCCTTGGAATATAACTTTACCTGCAGAAAGGCCTTTACAGGGAAACATGAAAATAAACTTCCAAGCATCTGGAAAGAATCCGTCCTGAATATCCCGGGTTTGTTTATCAAACTTCCCAAGGATCTCTGCATAACGTTTGTTGATTTCATCATTAGTGGCTTCGGTGTCTCTGGTTTCAGATTACATGGGCATCACTCCAAAACTATGGGCATGAGAAGTGAGCTTCTTTGAAGTCTCCTGAAGAGTAAATCATCTTGATAAACTCCACATTCAGAATAATGTTCATCTTGAATCTGGATGGTAGCGCCATTGCGCCATCATGCTGCAGTGTCGATATGATTCCTGGACACATGTTTGAAAGTGTCAATTCCCAGGCTTGTATTTGTTTGGGATAATTGAATGGTAATCTCGAAATCACACTGGTACTTCTGCAACAAAAACTCTGAAACTTGGACTTGTTGAGCTTGTGATGGAGCCTCAGTGGCAATAGAAGCTGCTGTATGGCAGCGGCGGTTTTCCTCATCAGTGACCACTTGTGCAATTTCGACCTGCCTGGCCCATGAATGAATATTGATATGTAACTGTGCTGCTGTTGCATGAAGCTGTCTTTAAGGTCAGACATGGCTCATCTGGAGAAAGTCCTAATAGTGTAAGTATACCTGCCTTTGCTGTACCTTTTGGTATCCTTAGTCAACGTTCTGTACCTCTTGGTATTCTTATTCCACGTTCTCACACAGATTGCATAAGTTGATTCACAGTTGGCACTGCCGTTGCATGAAATTGCCTCACAATCAGATGTGGTTTCTCTGGAGGAAGCCCAAATAGTGTAAATATATCCGCCTTTCTTGTTCCTCTTGGTATCTTTATTCCATGGTCTTGTGCACATGGCTTGAGTTGATTCACTGTCAGCATGACTGTATATAATAAAAACATCATCTAATTGCTTATTCACCAATGAACTTTTTTGTAATGTCATCTTTATAGTATCAGGATCAGAAACAGCAATGGATCCTAGATATTATTTTTCCATGATGACATTGGTGGCTTGTTCCTTGACGACATATTCAGCTTTTTCATTGACAATATTTTCCACATTTGTGTTGGCAAGTCTTCACCACAGTTTGCGATAATACTCTGCAACAGATCTACATGGTTGGCAGAGTTGATTATGTGACTTGACTCCAATACCTCATTTAAGGCATTGTCCAGCACTGATTCCAACTTGTAACATAAACAAGTATGATTTACAGTATTCATAATGACATGTTCTATTGCAAATTTAATTTTTTCCAAGGCATACACCCTTGCATCTATTGCGTCCCAATGCCATAAAAGTTTCTATATATACATGCAGATTGCATTCTTTAATAGAAATACTCATTTATGTTCTCTATCGATGGTATGTGTAACTTAAGGCATTTCCTGTCCTTTACACCAGGGGGTATTTTATGCACCTGAGCATAATGCAGTGGATAGTATTTAATTGTACAACCCTCAGCCATAAAATACTTTGCACCCATGCTAGTAATGCAGAAAATCGGGGCAGCATCTTGTAAACAAGTTTTTTCACTAGGATGCAGAAACTCTGCAGAAACATCAAATAACTTTTCCTGCTCAAATATAATTTAATTCAAGTTGATATTTGGCCAGATCACTGCATACTTGCCACTAAAAAGTCTCACACCAACTTGTACATGACCACCCATTGTATGTTGGCATCCAATAATTTAAAACGCCTTGCAATGCTTGGATATTGACTTTATGGTTTCTGTGTCTTTACACTTAAATAGCTTTTCACAGAAATCCCAACATAGTCTTTGCTGCTATTTCCCCATGCTGCATATGACTTCCTGATATTCTTTGTCACTGTGAAGGCGTGAATAGTTGTATATTTGAAAGTCATCATCATTCTCCATTATTGTTCTTATATTATTGTTACAGGCATTTCTCAAATTGATTTGCTGATGATATTCACTGTGAATCTACACTGTCTTTGCTGGATGTTTCAGTGTCATTGTTCACTGTCTTCACTTTATGTTTCGCTGTCTTCACTCACCGGTGACTCAGTTAACATCCGTAACTTAAAAGTTTTCTGGTACAATATCACACAGTGACTTTTCTAACTCTTTATTATATTCTTCGCCGAGTTTTCATCATGCTCACACCAACTCGATCCCTAACTTGGTAAATTTATCAAGGTGCTCCAGATACATGTACATATTTGAAAATTATATAGCATCTTTTGGGCCTCTTTGATAAATCAATATGACACATTTAGGCTAAATAGTGATTTAATCTTTTCTGTGACATTAAAAATGCACTATTGGTCTGGTAATTTAATTCCTGCATTAGCCGCATAGATGTGAATTCTTTCACAATACTATATATGTCAAATGGTAGGGTTTCTAATGGCATTCTATATAATATTCCACTGCAATTCTTTAATAGTAACTCACTTATGTGTATCCTGTGTATATCAATCGGTTGGTATATGCAACTCTCTGTCTCTGAGCTTGCAGTGTTGCAGCCACAGTATTTAACTGCAGCAGAATATCCACAGGGCAAATGAATGTGAATTCATCTCATGCTGGGAACCTTCAAATACACTGCAGTCAAGAATCCTTGTGATGGTTCAGGACGTGAACACGAGACGTCTCTGCTCTCCACACTTGGGTTACAATCATGGATGCATATGTGTGCAAAAAATTCCTAGTGGGAAAAAGGTCATTGGAAACTAGAAGGGATTTAGGGTCTGGGAACTGGGGCCAGTCAGCTGGCCTCAAACGCTGATTATCCCTCTACTACAGCAACCCTCAACACAATGAAATCATCCAGGTTTAATTCGTGGCAGCTAAAGGCTGATAGCTGCAGGTTAGTTTTTCCATTTTTGATTTTGTTTTCCAGCAGTCTTACACCACTCACAAATTGCTTTTAATGTTCCATCTGATTTCACTTTTATAAACCATGAGAATGCTTCTTACACTCAGGTCTTTAAGTTATCACATTGATAGTTCTGCCGCTATTTTTATCAGCGTTCACCGTGGTCGAGTTTGAGTTCTCTTTGTTGACTTCACTTGTGCTCTTGCTTTCGTCAAATTTTTGCTTTTTATTAGCGTTAGTGTCATTTTCATTGCAAGACTGTTGCCCGGAAAATAAAAACATATTTTGCTGTCAAATTTTTATGAGTCCAAGTACTTTTCTACACTCCTTTAAAAATTGTGTATTGATACTGTAGTGTCCTAGTCTAAATCACATGTACTGAAGAAGCAGTTGTTATTATTATTTTTATTATTATTATTATTATGGTATATTATTGATTGGACAGTTTAGTCCAGCTCAAACTCGGAGAAAGCTTTGATTACTTTCATGATTTATATACACGTTGTCACCAATTTAAACACAGTTAAACACAGTTTAAACAACAAAGGGCATCATTTATTTGTGAAACAATCACAGGTGCTTACATACACATTCAATACAACATCTTATTCAGTTTCTTTGAAGTATTCACATCAGAGAAGGATTAACTGTTAATTAGTCATGACTGTTTACAAAGTCTAGCCATTAGCTATTCTGTAGATCAACCATGGCTGACCAAAAATATAAAAAGGGGAGTGTCACAGGGGAAAATGAGGAGTGTCACATGGGTGCATTACACAGAGAAATGGTGCATTCTCTGAGAATTTCACACATATTTGATGCGGAAGCTCGGGTCCTTGGAGAGCCCTGTCAGATATTCCAGCCTAAATTTGAGGAAGTTTAGTCCAGTGTTTAAAACAGCACTAGCTTCATATTAATATTAAATTTTAGTTATATATTGATTGGAATGGATTTTACTTGAGACAGCTTGGTCCCTTCACTACAACACATTCTAAGGGTCAAGCTGTACAGTCTGAGGGTCAAGCTGTAATTGAAAAAAACTGGTAATACTTTCTATGCCCCTCAATAACTAGTGGTAGGGCCATATGGTGCTACACTTGTCCATCTGTCCATCCATCAATCCATCCATCCATCACACCTTGCTTAGGTTTTGCATTTAGGTCCATTTCAGGCACTGTCGTGGGGCATCTGTATACCATGAACACATTTCTAGATTAATGAACAAATTTGTACCTGTTTTTATTAATGGTGTTACAGTTTCACAGATGGCCTTTGATGCCTTAGTTAGCTCAGGAATCATTTAGTAAAATTAATTCTCATGTTACAGTCTGTACAATGGGAAATGGTCCAATATGTTTTACATCAGGATAACATGTCAGATGCAGTCAGAAACTTGTGGTATTGTCTCTGTCCAAGTTGTCCATTATCCATTTGACTTGATAAATCTTGAGACTATGCCTGTCTGCCACCAGCAGTCAGCTACCGATAGTTGTTGGTTTATTTGAGATTTCAATAGACCACTAGCCAATCTTGTTTTGGACAACATATGAACTGTTACATAGTGCCATCTGCTTTGCTTTTTTTGTTAGATTATGAAGACCCTGACTGCTCTAATGGTTACACACATAGCCGAGTTCTCTGTAAACATTTCCAGCACATCTGGACCTTCAGCTGGTGGTCTTGGACTCCGAATATTTAAAGGCTATTCATCATATGCATCTTACCGTATATACTTGGGTATAATCTAGATACCAACCTCAAACTGCATAGACCCAGATCTGTCATCACATAATGTGCTGATAGATCTGGGTCTATGCAGTCTGTAAGGACTACTAATCAGTAGAACAAACAAAATAGGCCCTGATCTGCTGGCGCATTATGCAACGGCAGATCAGGGTCTATGTTGTTTGCATTTGGACATGGATTATATGCGAGTATATACAGTAAATAACTATCTCCAGACCCTCAGTTTTCATAAGGTATCACTGCACTAATTATGTTCCTTATATATTTCCTTAATTTTTCCATATTTTTGATGAAATTTGGTGCATTAATTATAAGTTCAGATTGATCGTACAGTAACATAAGACACTGATTTAACACAGCATATCCAAAAATTAGATTAGGTTGTGATGCATTTTCTGAAAATGTGTGCTTTTGAATTAAATTACATGAATTTTTAGTGCAAGTGATATTCCGGAACTGACTGCAATCACACCAGTTTGCTTTGTCAGCCTATGCAAAAGTCCAGAGGCTTAACTCAATAAACAACTTTTTTTCTGTTTAGGCTTTAATGCTGCTTTCTGTTGAATGCAAGTAATATTCTCTACTAAATCTGCAGGAAAAAATCAGATGAAAAATATTAATAACTTTCTAATGGACTACAGTAGGATGAAATAACAGCTAATTGGTATAATTAGTGTAGTGATACCTTAAGCTGTGAGTTCTGTAGATGTATATTTTCCCCCATCTTGTTATGAGAATAAAGCCCTTGTAGTTGGCATATAGTGTAATTCCTTGAACAGAAATAAACTCACATATTCAATATGTGAAAAAGATAAAGTGAAAATTTAAATGAAAGCAAAAGATAGCAGGTCTGATAATTATAGTTACCGGTAGTCAGATTTACTATGGTGAGGTTTAATTGACTGGCCTCAAATGTAATAATGTTACACCCACTAATGAACCTGGACCCCAAGTTTTCCTGTCAGAACCCCCCAGTTTCTTGAAATTTCGGGTCCAGGATTTTAAATGTCAAAGGCCTACAGAGAGCTCTGACCTAGACAGCTGCACTATATAACATGGATAAATTCACTTTTAAAACTAGATTTATTATGTCCAATTTTCATGAAATTTTCAATGTTAACCAGAATGTGTCTCGAAGTTGTATTATTTTAAAAAGAAAGAAATTGGTTTTCAGGAAATTGCAATGCAAATGAGTAGGTTTTATTATTTTGATTCATCAATTCATCTTCCATTCAGGCAATTCGTCAGTTCATCTTCATATCAGGTGATTTGTCAGTTCATCTGTAATTCTTGCAGTAATCAATCTCTTTTTTTTCCAGGCTGAAAATGAGTGCTGGACATATCTTCCACAACTTTCCACCCATCCCAGATGATGACAGAGTTACAGCCTATGAACAGCATGGAGATCTAATTACAGTTGATGATGACATGGGACAAAACACCTCAAGGGTACAATGATATTGAAAAAGCATATTATGTTCTTTCACATTTACCACTGAAGATGATAGAGTTTATTTTGTTATGTCTAGGGGTTAGAAATAGTAAATAGAGAAAGTATGACTCAAACAAGCTTTCACAATTTCTAAAATATAAATTTAATTTCCTAAAATATTAAATATTTCAAACAAACAAAGGGAAAGAATTAAAAATAACTTACAGTTTATAAATTCCTAAATAATCCTAAATGTCCTATTGAATTTTGATAATCCGGAAGTTAATCCAAAGTATTCCGAATGAAGTCACTAATGTGTTGATGTGCCACAAGAAACAAAGTTTTAAATCCAAATGTTTTTAATCCAGGTAAACTCCTGTGAATCTAGATTATTGTTAAGTTCCTTGAAGAATAGCACTTAAATCCAAAATGTACTATGTAGATAATAGATTTTCACCAGCTGATTTTACAAACAATAATAATCTTCCTCAATAACATTATGATTCTGGAGAACTGCAAAAAATGCCCATTCAGTGGTTATATTGGCATTATATAGTCTCTTATGGCATAAAAGAGGATTTAAACTTCTAATACTGCGACTTAGAATGAGTTACGTCAACAACCTTCTTTAACCAATCAGAAACTAGGTCGCGCATGTTACTGCTTGTAGTGCCTTTGTACTACAATTAAAATACCTTATTACAAATCAACATGATGTTGACATAGGATTCAGGTCATAAAATCTGCACGCCCTACCATGTGATTTCTTCATTGTGGGTTAAGCTGACCGACATAATTATTGATTTTCCCAGGACATAGGATGACTCATGTAAACATGTTGAAGTACACTGTACTTTACAAATAATGTAGGCTACTGAACTAAGGAATTATAATACAATGATTATAAACCCAAATTTAAACTATTATAATTTAAAGATAGTACATAATGCCGTAACAATTTGTTCTTCTCAAAACTGTTCTATTCTTCTTTAAGTGATCTGTGCAAATTTTCATCTGTTTTGATTGTACCTTCTCTCTGTCCATTGTTAAATCTGGATGAGTTATGTAATCATCAGAACTTAGTTGTATCATTATATATTTAATTATCAATCAGCTCATATAAAAATAAACACATATAACTTCACTAATTAAAAAAATTAGCGTATTATATTATTAATAATTTTTATGTCATAGACCAGCTAGAGAGCATATGGGATGGTCTCTTGTCCGTCATCTGTCTGTCTGTTAGCACAAGTTTGTTATCGCTACTCCTCCTAATCTACTTGGAGGATTGCCATGAAACTTTACACATGTATGCATCCCATAATCTAGTTGGTCTTAAATGAAAACAGTGCTGCTCAGATATCTGGTATGACCACAACAGTGGTCATCTTGAAAATCATTTTATTGTTACTCCTCTTGAATGGATGGCCATATCAACATGGTGTTTTCACTAAAAGACTTCTTATGATATCTAGTTGGTCCTAAATGAAAAAAGGTGCTAATCTGATATCCAATATGGCCATCACAGCAGCCATCTTGAAAATCTTGTTATCGCTACTCCTCTTGAACAAAATAGTCATATCAACATGGTGTTTTCACCAAAGAATTTTTTATGTTTTGTTGGTCCTAAATGAAAATGGTGCCGCTTGCACATCTAACATGGCCGCCACAGCAGTTATCTTGCAAATCTTATCACTACTCCCCGTGAATGGATGGTTGTATCAATATGGGGTTTTTACTAAAAGAGTTCTTATAATGTCTAGTTGCTCTAAATAAAAATGGTGCCACTCAGACCACCAGTATGGCTGCCACAATGGCAGTGTTGAAAATCTTATCACTACTACTCCTGAATGAATGGTCATGTCAGCAAGGGGTTTTCACTTAAATACTTCTTATGATGTTTAGTTGGTCCCCAATGGAAATGGAAATATCCATTATGGCCACCATGGTTGCCATCTTGGAAATCTTGTTACCATTACTCCTCCAAAACAGAAAGTCCTCAGCATGGGGTTTTCACCAGCAGACTTCTTAAGATGTCTTTTTGGTCCTATATTAAAATAATGCCGATCTGATGTCCAATATGGCCACCATGGTGGCCATCTTGAAAATCTTGTTTTTGCTACTTTTTCTTAAATGGAAAGTGATTTTGACTTGGAGATTTCATCAGAAGACTTCTTATGGTGTCTAGTTGGTCCTAAATGAAAATGGTGCAAACTGACCTGCAGTATGGACACTGTGTTGGTGATCTTGAAAATATTGTTATCTCTACTCCTCCCAAATGGATGACCATAGCAGCATGGGATTTTCACCAATAGACTTCTAATGATATCTTATTGGTCCTGAATGAAAGTTGTGCCAATCTGGCTGCCATGACAGTAGTCTTGAAAATCTTGTTGTCACTACTCCCCATGAATGGATGGTCATATTGACATGGGGTTTTCACCAAAAGTCTTCTAATGTCTACTTGGTCCAAAATGGAAATGGTGCAAATCTGACATCCAGTATGGCCACCACAGCAGCAAATTTGAAAATCTTGTTGTCACTGAGGAATGTCAGAGATACTCTCAACACTCAGCAATTAAAAGGAAGAAATGGTCTTATCTTCTATTCTTGGAAATTCTTTTCTGCCAGCAGAGTGTCAGTCCCTTTGAGGGGCTCTTGTTACAGTTAATTACTATTGCTGCAGCAGGTTAAGCAGTACAGTGGTCAAAAGGTAATGAATGATAAATATATTTTTAGTTGCATTTTCCAGTTGTTTGGGATACTTGTGAGAGCCTAAAAAATACCATGCTTCAGTAATCAGGCACATTATCAAGGACTTTTACTGATAGCAAATACGAGTCTTATCATACATTAAAATCCCAATGTTAAGTAATGATAAAGATTTCTTATATCTGTATATGAATTGTTCCTTTATCTTTGTGACATTATTTTCTAATTGGGATTTTACTAATTGGCTTTGAATAATAATGTTACTGTGTATTACAGTATTCCAACTATCCTGATGTGTTCATCAAAAAGGAGGCAGCAAGAACTTTAACGGAACAAGAAAATGCTAAGGCAGCATTTTTACCTCATGATGAAACAGTATGGAAAAGAGCTATTCATGCATGGTAATTACATTGACTTTATACACATCAATGGACAGGGGATGACAGTTCCTATGACCAACTATGTTGACTTGATACATGTCAGTAGACAGGGGATAACAGTTCCATGACCAACTGTGTTGACTTTATGCATATAAATGACAGGGGATGACAGTTCCTATGACTGACTATAGTGTATTCATGATATCCATGTACATTGGTAATGTTTTTGTTTAGATATTGGACTATATAGGCATTTGTTGTTTTGAACAGGTGAAACACCTTGAGTAAAGACCTGTAAAATAATAAATAAATTTTGTAAAAATTTTAATTTTGGTGCTCTTATCAGCCTGTTTTAAATTTGAGAATGCCAGTATTAAGTTAATCGTGCAAGATATAAATTTTGGGGCGCCAAATTTAGAAGTTTCAGCTTTCAGAGATCAATGAGTGCCATTGTTGAGATGTGAAAAATTATGATAATGTCAAACCTTAGCTGGTTCTTAATAAAATGAGAAATGAGTTACTGAATGACTTTTATGATTTTTATTTATCCATCTACTTTTCATGTTTACTCAAAACAATGCTATCCAAGTTTCCTGCATCACACTATCATGAAAATACACATTCCATTTGAAAAACTCAGGCAAAGGATTTATCAGAGTTTTATTTGAAGGATAATTAAGATTCGTTTATTCTTAGCTTTATTTGATGGATAATTAAGATCTTTTCGTCACTGGTGGCTGCTGTCAATCATGGAGGGTGTTCATTTTGTATGTACAAAGCAATTTGACAGAAGGCACATATTGCCAGATTTCCAGTCAGTCTAAATAATGGATGAGACAAAAGGAGCCAATCCTTAGTAGCCTGATATTGAATAAGGTATCAAACAAATAACTTTCTTATTCATATTTTAGTATTTTTAATTGTATGATAAAATCCAACATGAGCTTAGTGTGTGTTTTGAGTTTTCTAAATTTGCAAATGAAATATTTTCATTCTCATTGAACTGGTTCCATAACTGCCATGAAATTGGGTGCATTTTTTTTTTATAAGGATCTACAATGAAGAGAAACTCTGGTAGCTTACAAACTTGAAATGATGTTTCTTTGAAATAGTACATGTATGTTACTCATCAAATATTCTGTTGTTGAGTATCATTTTATGAAGGTAAATATAGTTCTAAAAAGTGTTTGGTTTGGCACTATTGGTATATCAACCTGATGCATTTTATAAATTTAAATATAGTTCTAAAAAGTTTTTGGGTCGGCAATATTGGTATATCAACCTGATGCATTTTGTAAATATAATTCAAAAAAGTTTTTGGTTGGCAATATTGGTATATCAGCCTGATGCATTTTATAATGTGCAGTATGTAAAATTTTTGTGAATTTTTGTTTTTTCCTGGCTCTGTCACATTTTGATATGAAAATCATACATATTTTAAGAAAAAAATTAATAAGAATAATGCCTATGAAATGGTCCTTATAAATAGAGATTTTGAACATTTTTCACACTTCTTTTTGATTTGGCTTGAAAATGTTCAGTTTGGGGTTGCCTATATTAAAGAACATTTTAGCAAGTTCAAGCAGAAAGGCACCAACTTCAGAGTGGCATATAAATTAGAATAAAGATGGTGTGATGGGTTTTTGTGTTGATAATACCCCAAGGTTAGAGATGGTATAATGGATTTGGGTGTTAATAATACCCCAAAGTTAGAGATGGTATGATGGGTTTGGGTGTTGATAATACCCCAAGGTTAGAGATGGTATGATGGGTTTGGGTGTTAAAAATACCCCAAGGTTAGAGATGGTATGATGGGTTTGGGTGTTGATAATACCCCAAGGTTAGAATAAAGATGGTGTGATGGGTTTTTGTGTTGATAATACCCCAAGGTTGGAGATGGTAAGATGGGTTTTTGTGTTGATAATACCCCAAGGTTAGAGATGGTATGATGGGTTTGGGTGTTTATAATGCCCCAAGGTTAGAGATGGTATGATGGGTTTGGGTGTTGATAATACCCCAAGGTTAGAGATGGTATGATGGGTTTGGGTGTTGATAATACCCCAAGGTTAGAGATGGTAAGATGGGTTATTGTGTTGATAATACCCCAAGGTTAGAATAAAGATGCTATGATGGGTTTTTGTGTTGATAATACCCCAAGGTTAGAGATGGTAAGATGGGTTTGGGTGTTGATAATACCCCAAGGTTAGAATAGAGATGCTATAATGGGTTTGGGTGTTGATAATACCCCAAGGTTAGAGATGGTAAGATGGGTTTGGGTGTTGATAATACCCCAAGGTTAGAGATGGTATGATGGGTTTGGGTGTTGATAATACCCCAAGGTTAGAGATGGTCTGATGGATTTGGGTGTTGATAATACCCCAAGGTTAGAATATAGATGGTAAGATGGGTTTGGGTGTTGATAATACCCCAAGGTTAGAATAAGGATGGTATGATGGGTTTGGGTGTTAAAAATACCCCAAGGTTAGAGATGGTATGATGGGTTTGGGTGTTGATAATACCCCAAGGTTAGAATAAAGATGGTGTGATGGGTTTTTGTGTTGATAATACCCCAAGGTTGGAGATGGTAAGATGGGTTTTTGTGTTGATAATACCCCAAGGTTAGAGATGGTATGATGGGTTTGGGTGTTTATAATGCCCCAAGGTTAGAGATGGTATGATGGGTTTGGGTGTTGATAATACCCCAAGGTTAGAGATGGTATGATGGGTTTGGGTGTTGATAATACCCCAAGGTTAGAATAAAGATGCTATGATGGGTTTTTGTGTTGATAATACCCCAAGGTTAGAGATGGTAAGATGGGTTTGGGTGTTGATAATACCCCAAGGTTAGAATAGAGATGCTATAATGGGTTTGGGTGTTGATAATACCCCAAGGTTAGAGATGGTAAGATGGGTTTGGGTGTTGATAATACCCCAAGGTTAGAGATGGTATGATGGGTTTGGGTGTTGATAATACCCCAAGGTTAGAGATGGTCTGATGGATTTGGGTGTTGATAATACCCCAAGGTTAGAATATAGATGGTAAGATGGGTTTGGGTGTTGATAATACCCCAAGGTTAGAATAAGGATGGTATGATGAGTTTGGGTGTTCATAAGACCCCAAGGTTAGAAAAAGGATGGTATGATGAGTTTGGGTGTTGATAATACCCCAAGGTTACAATAAGGATGGTATGATGGGTTTGGGTGTTCATAATACTTCAGGTTAGGATATAGTTGTATTCATGTAACACATGGTAGTTGAAACTAAATTTTTGATTCCCTTTGTATTGTATATAAATGAATGGTTATTATAAAAGTCATTATTGAGTTTTGATTTTGCAAATGTATCGAAAATGTTAACATAAAGTGTGGGAATATGTGACTTTTTACCATTAAAGTTTGTCTACATTTGTGCTTTTAATGACTTCTTTTTTAGGTATGAGATGGGCCTGTCTGGGACACTAGAAGAAATAGTGAACAGCAGTGGGGAAGGTGTGTGTAAAGCTAGTTAAGCAACCAATTATTGAAAACTATCTACAGACATAACTAGAGAAAACTAGAAATTTTCATGAAGAAATATCAATATGTCAACAGAGAAGTATACAAATGTCAATTAACTAGAGAGACATTAAGTAAACACAGAAGTACACAAATATCAACTTATACAGTCTCAGAAGGATATGGAATTTTATGAGCTTTTGATTTACAAGATCACGCACATTATTATATATTCATGATTTCTACATTAATTCAACATTGTCAGAAATGTGCAGTATTTTTCCACACTGCATTGCTTCATACAGCACAACACCTGCCTAATATGCTACCAAGTTCACGGTGGTATGCACATGTGAGTACTCCGTTGTATTTTGTTCGTAGCTAATTTGCATATTGTTGGGTATTCCCCCAGAATGAACAGAAATGAAACTAGTTTGCTTTGAGTAGTGTTTTGTTTCCATTTTTTTTATAAATGAATTGAAAAGAGATCTTTTTCAATTGATAAATATCTGTTTTTGATGTTACAATTTTAAATCATTGCCTAGCATGCCAGAGATGAGTTCAGAATGTTATGTCATTAAGAGTTTTACTGTTGGTGGTCCGCAGAAAGAGGTAAGATAAGTACCTCTTTTTATTCATGTATTGTTTATGGAGGAGAAACAGGTTCATGTTAGAATCAGTCCTTGATAATAAAAAAATGAGTACTACAATTGAATGGGAAGATACGAACTTGTTTTTTTCTGCACTTTGAACATCATGCAGTATTGCTCAGAAAAAAATCATTCATATTTTCTGATACAAATGAAGTAGCCTCTCAGCATTAAAGCATAAAATGATATGGGATGAGAAAATGATTGAAATATAGAGAAGCACAGAAAATGTTTTTAGAGAGGTAATTCAAGAGTAAAACAAAATATAAGCAAGTAGGTAATGCAGCCAAAGCAACAGAGTTTATTTAATCTTTTTGGTGTTGTTAAACAATTTGGGAGAATTCTGATTATCATGTATTTATATTTATAATTCAATTAAAATTCAGAACAGGTACCATGTAATTGTAATTAAGAAAATGATAATGCATGAAAGTGAAAACATCTAGAAAAGCAATGCTTCAGTTGTGGAAAATCTCTCTTGTACAATAACTAATAATTCATGTGCACATGACTTCCATTACAATACAATGAGATTTGATGCTTACATCACAATAGGAGTACCTGTATCAAGCTGCTTACATCACAGTAGGAGTACCTCCTTTCAAGCTGCTTACATCACAGTAGGAGTACCTGTATCAAGCTGCTTGCATCACAGTAGGAGCAACTCTGTCAAGCTGCTTACATTACAGTAGGACTACCTCTGTCAAAATGCTTACAGCACAGCATGAGTACCTCTGTCAAGATGCTTACATCACTATAGGATAGGGCTACCATACATCCTCTTCTTCCTAGACATGCCCATCTTTTCAGACCTTAAATCTCCTCTCTCTATCTCTCTCTCTCTCTCTCTCTGTATATATATATATATATATATATATATATATATATATATATATATATATATATATATATATATATGAGTCTCCTCTTTTTTGAAAGTTCAAATATGGTAACCCTACAATAGGAGTACCTCTGCCAAGATGCTTATATCACAATAGGAGTACCTCCATCAAGATGCTTACATCACAATAGGAGTATCTCTGTCAAGATGCTTACATCACAATAGGAGTACCTCTATCAAGCTTCATCTGATTGTTGTTCAGAATTATTGTCAAGCAAGGTAACAGTGATTTTGTGAAAAGACACATTGCGGTAAATAACAAAGCCAGATATAAAACTGATATATTGGTGTTCAAAAGATCGTTTTTTTTATCTGGATTGGATGAATTAAGAGAGTTAACAAGAAATTCTATTGACCAAGATGAACAATTACCTGTCATTCTATCTCACAGTTTAAAGAAAAGATGAAAACAAATATGAAATGCTGCAATGAGACTGAATGTATAAAAAAGATATATGGATATAAATAATAACTTGATCATTATTGAGTGAAGTAAAAATTATTGATTTTTAGTATACTTGTCCATTTATATTGAAAACTTGTCTTGGACCCACTGCCTAAAACATTTCATCTATATAGGTTTTTCAGCACAACATGAACTCATACAATAAATATCCATAATATACATTTAATTATATAAAACATGAACTCATACAATAAATATCCATAATGTACATTTAATTATATAAAACATGAACTCATACAATAAATATCCATAATATGCATTTAATTATTTAAAACATGAACTCATACAATAAATATCCATAATATACATTTAATTATTTAAAACATGAACTCATACAATAAATATCCATAATGTGCATTTAATTATATAAAACATGAACTCATACAATAAATATCCATAATATACATTTAATTATTTAAAACATGAACTCATACAATAAATATCCATAATGTGCATTTAATTATATAAAACATGAACTCATACAATAAATATCCATAATGTACATTTAACTATATAAAACATGAACTCATACAATAAATATCCATAATGTGCATTTAATTATTTAAAACATGAACTCATACAATAAATATCCATAATATACATTTAATTATATAAAACATGAACTCATACAATAAATATCCAATAAATATCCATAATGTGCATTTAATTATATAAAACATGAACTCATACAATAAATATCCATAATGTACATTTAATTATATAAAACATGAACTCATACAATAAATATCCAATAAATATCCATAATGTGCATTTAATTATATAAAACATGAACTCATACAATAAATATCCATAATGTGCATTTAATTATATAAAACATGAACTCATACAATAAATATCCATAATGTGCATTTAATTATAAAAAACATGAACTCATACAATAAATATCCATAATGTGCATTTAATTATATAAAACATGAACTCATACAATAAATATCCATAATGTGCATTTAATTATATAAAACATGAACTCATACAATAAATATCCATAATGTACATTTAATTATATAAAATATGAACTCATACAATAAATATCCATAATGTACATTTAATTATATAAAACATGAACTCATACAATAAATATCCATAATGTGCATTTAATTATATAAAACATGAACTCATACAATAAATATCCATAATGTGCATTTAATTATATAAAACATGAACTCATACAATAAATATCCATAATGTACATTTAATTATATAAAACATGAACTCATACAATAAATATCCATAATGTGCATTTAATTATATAAAACATGAACTCATACAATAAATATCCATAATGTGCATTTAATTATATAAAACTTGAACTCATACAATAAATATCCATAATGTGCATTTAATTATATAAAACATGAACTCATACAATAAATATCCATAATGTGCATTTAATTATATAAAACTTGAACTCATACAATAAATATCCATAATGTGCATTTAATTATATAAAACATGAACTCATACAATAAATATCCATAATGTACATTTAATTATATAAATATGAACTCATACAATAAATATCCATAATGTGCATTTAATTATATAAAACATGAACTCATACAATAAATATCCATAATGTGCATTTAATTATATAAAACTTGAACTCATACAATAAATATCCATAATGTACATTTAACTATATAAAACATGAACTCATACAATAAATATCCAAAATGAACATTTAATTATATAAAACATGAACTCATACAATAAATATCCATAATGTACATTTAATTATATAAAACATGAACTCATACAATAAATATCCAATAAATATCCATAATGTGCATTTAACTATATAAAACATGAACTCATACAATAAATATCCAAAATGAACATTTAATTATATAAAACATGAACTCATACAATAAATATCCATAATGTACATTTAATTATATAAAATATGAACTCATACAATAAATATCCATAATGTACATTTAATTATATAAAACATGAACTCATCCAATAAATATCCATAATGTACATTTAATTATATAAAACATGAATTCATACAATAAATATCCATAATGTACATTTAATTATTTAAAACATGAACTCATACAATTAATATCCATAATGTACATTCAATTATATAAAATATGAACTCATACAATAAATATCCATAATGTACATTTAATTATATAAAACTTGAACTCATACAATAAATATCCAATAAATATCCATAATGTGCATTTAATTATATAAAACATGAACTCATACAATAAATATCCATAATGTACATTTAACTATATAAAACATGAACTCATACAATAAATATCCATAATGTACATTTAATTATTTAAAACATGAACTCATACAATAAATATCCATAATGTACATTTAACTATATAAAACATGAACTCATACAATAAATATCCATAATATACATTTAATTATTTAAAACATGAACTCATACAATAAATATCCATAATATACATTTAATTATATAAAACATGAACTCATACAATAAATAACCATAATATACATTTAACTATATAAAACATGAACTCATACAATAAATATCCATAATGTACATTTAACTATATAAAACATGAACTCATACAATAAATATCCATAATGTACATTTAACTATATAAAACATGAACTCATACAATAAATATCCATAATGTACATTTAACTATATAAAATATGAACTCATACAATAAATATCCATAATGTACATTTAATTATATAAAACATGAACTCATACAATAAATATCCAATAAATATCCATAATGTGCATTTAACTATATAAAACATGAGCTCATACAATAAATATCCAAAATGAACATTTAATTATATAAAACATGAACTCATACAATAAATATCCATAATGTACATTTAATTATATAAAATATGAACTCATGCAATAAATATCCATAATGTACATTTAATTATATAAAACATGAACTCATCCAATAAATATCCATAATGTACATTTAATTATATAAAACATGAACTCATACAATAAATATCCATAATGTACATTTAATTATTTAAAACATGAACTCATACAATTAATATCCATAATGTACATTTAATTATATAAAATATGAACTCATACAATAAATATCCATAATGTACATTTAATTATATAAAACTTGAACTCATACAATAAATATCCAATAAATATCCATAATGTGCATTTAATTATATAAAACATGAACTCATACAATAAATATCCATAATGTACATTTAACTATATAAAACATGAACTCATACAATAAATATCCATAATGTACATTTAATTATTTAAAACATGAACTCATACAATAAATATCCATTATGTACATTTAACTATATAAAACATGAACTCATACAATAAATATCCATAATATACATTTAATTATTTAAAACATGAACTCATACAATAAATATCCATAATATACATTTAATTATATAAAACATGAACTCATACAATAAATATCCATAATATACATTTAACTATATAAAACATGAACTCATACAATAAATATCCATAATGTACATTTAACTATATAAAACATGAACTCATACAATAAATATCCATAATGTACATTTAACTATATAAAACATGAACTCATACAATAAATATCCATAATGTACATTTAACTATATAAAACATGAACTCATACAATAAATATCCATAATGTACATTTAATTATATAAAACATGAACTCATACAATAAATATCCATAATATACATTTAATTATTTAAAACATGAACTCATACAATAAATATCCATAATATACATTTAATTATATAAAACATGAACTCATACAATAAATATCCAATAAATATCCATAATGTGCATTTAATTATATAAAACATGAACTCATACAATAAATATCCATAATGTACATTTAATTATATAAAACTTGAACTCATACAATAAATATCCAATAAATATCCATAATATACATTTAATTATATAAAACATGAACTCATACAATAAATATCCATAATGTACATTTAATTATATAAAACATGAACTCATACAATAAATATCCAATAAATATCCATAATATACATTTAATTATATAAAACATGAACTCATACAATAAATATCCATAATGTACATTTAATTATATAAAACATGAACTCATACAATAAATATCCATAATGTACATTTAATTATATAAAACTTGAACTCATACAATAAATATCCAATAAATATCCATAATATACATTTAATTATATAAAACATGAACTCATACAATAAATATCCATAATGTACATTTAATTATATAAAACATGAACTCATACAATAAATATCCATAATGTACATTTAATTATATAAAACTTGAACTCATACAATAAATATCCAATAAATATCCATAATGTGCATTTAATTATATAAAACATGAACTCATACAATAAATATCCAATAAATATCCATAATGTGCATTTAATTATATAAAACATGAACTCATACAATAAATATCCATAATGTGCATTTAATTATATAAAACATGAACTCATACAATAAATATCCATAATGTGCATTTAATTATATAAAACATGAACTCATACAATAAATATCCATAATGTGCATTTAATTATATAAAACATGAACTCATACAATAAATATCCAAAATGTGCATTTAATTATATAAAATATGAACTCATACAATAAATATCCATAATGTGCATTTAATTATATAAAACATGAACTCATACAATAAATATCCATAATGTGCATTTAATTATATAAAATATGAACTCATACAATAAATATCCATAATGTACATTTAATTATATAAAATATGAACTCATACAATAAATATCCATAATGTGCATTTAATTATATAAAACATGAACTCATACAATAAATATCCATAATGTACATTTAACTATATAAAACATGAACTCATACAATAAATATCCATAATGTACATTTAATTATATAAAACATGAACTCATACAATAAATATCCAATAAATATCCATAATGTGCATTTAACTATATAAAACATGAACTCATACAATAAATATCCAAAATGAACATTTAATTATATAAAACATGAACTCATACAATAAATATCCATAATGTACATTTAATTATATAAAATATGAACTCATACAATAAATATCCATAATGTACATTTAATTATATAAAACATGAACTCATCCAATAAATATCCATAATGTACATTTAATTATATAAAACATGAATTCATACAATAAATATCCATAATGTACATTTAATTATTTAAAACATGAACTCATACAATAAATATCCATAATGTACATTTAATTGTATAAAATATTAACTCATACAATAAATATCCATAATGTACATTTAATTATATAAAACTTGAACTCATACAATAAATATCCAATAAATATCCATAATGTGCATTTAATTATATAAAACATGAACTCATACAATAAATATCCATAATGTACATTTAATTATATAAAATATGAACTCATACAATAAATATCCATAATGTACATTTAATTATATAAAACATGAACTCATACAATAAATATCCATAATGTGCATTTAATTATATAAAATATGAACTCATACAATAAATATCCATAATGTACATTTAATTATATAAAATATGAACTCATACAATAAATATCCATAATGTGCATTTAATTATATAAAATATGAACTCATACAATAAATATCCATAATGTACATTTAATTATGTAAAATATGAACTCATACAATAAATATCCATAATGTACATTTAATTATATTAGATATGAACTCATACAATAAATATCCATAATGTGCATTTAATTATATAAAATATGAACTCATACAATAAATATCCATAATGTACATTTAATTATATAAAACTTGAACTCAT
The DNA here is from genome assembly GCA_029931535.1 of Margaritifera margaritifera. Classification (NCBI taxonomy): domain Eukaryota; kingdom Metazoa; phylum Mollusca; class Bivalvia; order Unionida; family Margaritiferidae; genus Margaritifera; species Margaritifera margaritifera. The sequence goes on from JAQPZY010001683.1 coordinate 5,212,140, forward strand.
ACAATAAATATCCAATAAATATCCATAATGTGCATTTAATTATATAAAACATGAACTCATACAATAAATATCCATAATGTACATTTAATTATATAAAACATGAACTCATACAATAAATATCCATAATGTGCATTTAATTATATAAAATATGAACTCATACAATAAATATCCATAATGTACATTTAATTATATAAAACATGAACTCATACAATAAATATCCATAATGTGCATTTAATTATATAAAACATGAACTCATACAATAAATATCCATAATGTACACTTAATTATATAATTGCACTGAGTACATCCTGTATTTCCATATTTCATAAAATTTGTTCTGATTTTGTGCAGTTTTCTCATAATCAAGGAACAATTTGGATTCACTTGTATAGTGTTCATATATTTTTTGCAAGTAGTGCCTAATTGTTTTTTATCCCCACCACTATGTAATACAGGGGAATATAGCTATTGCTATGTCTGTCTGTCTGTCTGTCTGTTGTAAACATTTTTGTTTCTGGAGCATGACTCTTAAACCATTTGAACTATTTAATCAGACTTGGTACACATGTCAAGCAAATTGCGAAGAGGTGCCTTTTGGTACTTAGAATTTTCTGCATTCAATATTTGTTATGTTACCATGGAAACAAGGTATATTATAAGTAGTATAAAAATTGAGAGTACTGGATCATATTGTATTAGCATAAGAAGTATAAAAATTGAGAGTACTGGATCATATTGTATTAGCATAAGAAGTATATAAACTGAGAGTACTGGATCATATTGTATTAGCATAAGAAGTATATAAACTGAGAGTACTGGATCATATTGTATTAGCATAAGAAGTATATAAACTGAGTACTGGATCATATTGTATTAGCATAAGAAGTATATAAACTGAGAGTACTGGATGATATTGTGTTAGCATAAGTAGTATATAAACTGAGAGTACTGGATCATATTGTATTAGCATAAGTAGTATATAAACTGAGAGTACTGGATCATATTGTATTAGCATAAGAAGTATATAAACTGAGAGTACTGGATCATATTGTATTAGCATAAGAAGTATATAAACTGAGAGTACTGGATCATATTGTATTAGCATAAGAAGTATAAAAACTGAGAGTACTGGATCATATTGTATTAGCATAAGAAGTATATAAACTGAGAGTACTGGATCATATTGTATTAGCATAAGAAGTATAAAAACTGAGAGTACTGGATCATATTGTATATCATAAGAAGTATAAAAACTGAGAGTACTGGATCATATTGTATTAGCATAAGAAGTATAAAACAGAGTACTGGATCATATTGTATTAGCATAAGAAGTATATAAACTGAGAGTACTGGATCATATTGTATTAACATAAGTAGTATAAAAACTGAGAGTAGTGGATCATATTGTTTTAGCATAAGAAGTATAAAAACTGAGAGTACTGGATCATATTGTATTAGCATAAGAAGTATAAAAACTGAGAGTACTGGATCATATTGTATTAGCATAAGAAGTATATAAACTGAGTACTGGATCATATTGTATTAGCATAAGAAGTATATAAACTGAGTACTGGATCATATTGTATTAGCATAAGAAGTATATAAACTGAGAGTACTGGATGATATTGTGTTAGCATAAGTAGTATATAAACTGAGAGTACTGGATCATATTGTATTAGCATAAGTAGTATATAAACTGAGAGTACTGGATCATATTGTATTAGCATAAGAAGTATATAAACTGAGAGTACTGGATCATATTGTATTAGCATAAGAAGTATATAAACTGAGAGTACTGGATCATATTGTATTAGCATAAGAAGTATAAAAACTGAGAGTACTGGATCATATTGTATTAGCATAAGAAGTATATAAACTGAGAGTACTGGATCATATTGTATTAGCATAAGAAGTATAAAAACTGAGAGTACTGGATCATATTGTATATCATAAGAAGTATAAAAACTGAGAGTACTGGATCATATTGTATTAGCATAAGAAGTATAAAACAGAGTACTGGATCATATTGTATTAGCATAAGAAGTATATAAACTGAGAGTACTGGATCATATTGTATTAACATAAGTAGTATAAAAACTGAGAGTAGTGGATCATATTGTTTTAGCATAAGAAGTATAAAAACTGAGAGTACTGGATCATATTGTATTAGCATAAGAAGTATAAAAACTGAGAGTACTGGATCATATTGTATTAGCATAAGAAGTATATAAACTGAGAGTACTAGATCATATTGTATTAGCATAAGAAGTATAAAAATTGAGAGTACTGGATCATATTGTATTAGCATAAGAAGTATATAAACTGAGAGTACTGGATCATATTGTATTAGCAAATGCATAATTATCTGTCATACCTCATGCTTGACTGTTCCGAGGATTATAAATCAAAAGTTTGAAATTGTCAAGTCACGTGATGGAGATGAGCATAAATATTCTAAAGAAACGAAAACATCTGTAATGATGAAAAGATGACAGTTTGACAATGTAAGTTAAGACATTACCGTATCTACTCGCGTATAATCCGATGCAAACTGCATCGACCCAGATCTGCTGTGACATTGTGCGCCGGCAGATCTGGGTCTATGCAGTTTGTAAGGACTAATCAGTAGAACAAACAACATAGACCCTGATCTGCCGCCGCACTATGTTGTTTGCATTGGACCTGGTTTATATGCGAGTATATATGGTAACTAGTTCAGATCTATTTTCTTAAATTATGTTCATTATATTCTTTGATGAGAGAACTTGAAGAAAGAGTTTACTTTGGTTTGCACATGAGCATACCATATAATAAAACACAAAGAATCAAGACTTTATGAAATAATGCAGTTAGTGGTGAAAAACATTATTACTATCTGGGATTTGCATTTTAAAAAGTTAACTTTTTTTTGCCTCTATTGTTATTGCAATTTCTTTTATCTAGTTCCACCATGGACATGCCAGACAGCCAAAAGACTTTTAACTTTTGTTAGATTTGCCAACTCATTGCATGGGTCTCTTTTCCCACATTTATCAGTAAGTAGACCACACATTTTTTTATTTCTTATCATAGTTGAAGTTATTGGACAATAATCCTGTTATTTGTGTATATATCATATAGGAGTCCATTTCTGCATTTTTTTCTCATGGGATATGTATATAGATCTTATAAATTTCACTTACAAGTTCTGATTATACAAAAGTCTGACTGACCTATGTTTGAAAAGGTTTGTTTTTGGGACTGCATCTGGATAAACTGTGTGTAAATCTTCCTTATTCATACCCCCCCCCCCCATTATAATTTAGAAAATCATGAATTTGTTAATCAGCTTCAACTGCTACATGAATATGTCAGTATTCAATGAAAGTTATTTGATGTATTCACAGGAAAGAAAAAAATGTTCATCTCTTTTTTTTTCCAGCTAAACTTTAAAAGTCGATTAGATTAATAATTAAAAACTTATATATATACAATACAGAAACTTAGATACAATATAGAAAGTCACTTTTGGTAAAAACTTACATCAGTGCAGTTGATGATAGAATGAGTGATGCCTCAGGGTCATTTCTAAGACATATGATTGTGGTATTCACACTAATTTATGAAAAATTCCACAAAAATCCACCTGGTGCATGAAATTAGCACTTAATATTTGCAAGCCCTAACTTCATTTCTTCATTAAATCCCTACTATACTTAAAAAATTACCCCCTTCTTTTCAATTTATCCCCCAAAAATTTGGTTCTAGATACATTCTGATGCTTATGTCTTGCCTCTGCTGAAGCATGTGAGAGAACAAATACAGGTATAAATCTTGATTATTCCGACACAGGACAAAATTATGCACTCTTGTTGTGCTAGGATATATAGATTTTTCAGTTCTATTAAATACCTGGGGTAGCTCTAAATTATTAAAGTAAACCTATCACAAGTACTTTTGTAAGTTTTCATTGGTTTGGGTTTGAGTGTCTTTTATGTTGGGTCAAAGGCTTAGGGTACATTGAGATGAGGTTGTGTTTCTCAAATTAGGGCCATCTCCATGATAATGCAAATTTGAATGGTTCAATGATATTTATTTCCTTTCTATTTTAATAGATTTCTGTTTTATTGGCCAGATTGCAAAGCAATTCTAGCTTATGGATTGATATCTGTCTGTGCATTAGCATCAGCACTCGGGTTAGGGTTTGTGTTTCGGTCTTTTTCTCAAGCTCTACTACTCATAGAGTCACATAAGTGGGAGTTCAGATGTGTTATGTGATGTATTTCACCTTTTGGTGAAAATTAGTTCACTTTGACCTATATTTCAGGATCCAGTGATTTTGGTTTTTCTCTGCATTTAGCTAATTTTCTATGGTACTATTGCATATGAAGTCTCATAACTCAGTATGTAATTGCATCATGCAGAGTACTATAGCTGTCAGTGAAAAGTAAGCCACTGTGATGCATATTTAATGGTTCAGTGATTTGTGCACACATATGCATTGAGCTCAGTATCTCAAGAATTGGTTTGCATTTAGGTAATTTTTTCAAATACTATTAATCATTGAGTCTTATAAATTTGTATTTAGATTTGTCATGTGGAGTACTACACAATTCAGTGAAAATTGGGTCACAATGGACTATTTTTCATGGGCCAATGATTTTGTTTTTCCTTTGTGTTTAGCTCATTGTTAACTCACCTGGTTGTAAGGCCAAGTGAGCTTAAGTATGGCCATGTATCCATCATGCGTGAACCATCATGAATCTGTCAAGTTTTATTTTATTTTTCAACTTCTTCTTGAAAACCACTGGACCAGTTTCATCCAAATTTTTGGCAGGAATCATTCTGGCATCAAGGTCTTTCAAATTTATACAAATGAAACCAAACCACCATCAAATATGGCCATTACTAATAAGTAGAAAAACCTTTAAATGACTGATGTCAAAAACTGCTCAACAGCATTTGACCAAATTTGACACAAAGCATTTTGGCATGAAGGCTTTTCAAGTTTTTGCAAATGATGTCAATCCATCAACAGATATTGCCAACATTAATATAAATAGAAAACATATTGAAGACATTCAAAAACTTCTTCAAAGAAACAGACTTGATTTGGCAGAAAGCTTCCTGGATCCTGGTATGTAAGCCTTTTAAATTTGTACAAATGATGCTGATCTGCCATCATATATGGCCACTTTTACTAAAAATAGAAAAAATGAAATTGTCTTCTCAAAAACTGCTCAACAGAATTTGACCAAATTTTACACAAAGCATGCTGCTTGTAAGGCCATTAAAGTTTGTACATATGATGCCAGTCTGACATCAAATGTGACCGCCATTACTAAAAATAGAAAAACCTTTAAATAACTTTTTGTCATAAGCTTCATAACAGAATTTGACCAAATTTGACAGAAAGCATCTTGGCACAAAAAACTTTCAAATTTTTACAAATTATATAGATATGTCATGAAATATGGCCACCATTACTAAAAACAGAAAAACATTGAATCTTCTCATAAACTGCTCAGCAGAATTTGACCAAATTTGATGGAAAGCATCTTTGTATAAAGACCTTTTAAGTTTGCTCAAATGATGCAGCTCTGCTAAAAATAGATAGTTTTTAATGAAATCTTCTCAAAAAATAAAATTTTGCAGAAAGCATCCTGGTTTGAAAGTCTTTAAATTTTGTTCAAATGCTATTTCTCTGTCATCAAATTTGGCTGAAATTAGTACAGCAGTGCCCCATCTTGATAGAAATAGAAGAGTACCACCTGACCCCACCCTCAGTGCCCTTATAGCCTCATTCCTCTGCTCTTCAAGAATGTATACCAGCTTAAAACTGTTATTTTCTATTTATTTAATTTATTTTTCTGAACATGCTTTTATGTTTGCTTTGAAGAAAATGAATTTCTAAATGTTATTATTGGCATCATGATATTTTATTGCAAAACAATGTCCCCTTGTTCCGAAAAGTACCCCTTCCTTGAACAAAAGTGCCTCGCTTCCTGTCCCTTCTGTAAAAAATTTCTAGCTGGAGCCCTGTAAACTTAAAACAATATTTTTTTATAGCCAATCAACAGAATAGTCAAAACTGTAAACAGAAAGCACTCTACTAACCCAGATTTCTGTCTAAATTGCTCATGGATGTCAGCCTGAGTGAGCAATCTCACCCGAGATTCATGTTTTAGGCACTGTTGCCTTTGGAGTCACATAACCATCACTGAAAACTTGGTTACTGTGGCATATATTTCATTTTTCAGTAATTTGTACTTACCTTTAGGTTGAAATAATTTCTGTAGGATAGGATTTGTGTTTAGATCATTTTCTCAGACACATTTGCTCTTAGAGTCGCATAAGTTGGTATTTAAACATGTCAATCCATTGTTGAAAGAAACCAACAAAATCAGATAAGTACCCCAGGAATAAAAATGAATGTACAGTGTTAATGGTTTGCAATCTGGCCATACCAACATTACCAGTTTTCTTATAAAAAATAATTTTCATTTTACAGCTCAGCAATGAAGATATGATCACAAAGTTTTCAAATATGACAAATTGGTAAGCTTGTTAAACTTTTCTTTACCATACCTCTTTGACATGAATGTGTTGTCTACTAGGTACAAAATTTATTTAATTTCATGTCTGATTATGTAAAAAAACAAGTTATATATATATATATATATATATATATATATATATATATATATATATATATATATATATATTAATTTCAATCAAAGAAATTTTTTTTTGTTCTCTTGTACCTAAGGTTATATTTATTTCTGATCTATATGTGAGCAAATTATAATCAGTCTGTCAGTGTTCACTCTTTTTTTGTTACTGCTGACCTTTGTACTTACAACTTATGAATATAATGTTATGAGCAGCTTTCTTTTCAGTTTCACTTATTTTCAAGTGAAACAAAGTTGTATAGGAATTGAACTGGAGTTTTCAAGGTAGTCTTATTTTTCCATGAGATTTCACATGTTCTTCATGTTAATTTTTTAGTTCTACTAGTCATAGACCAAAAGAGTTTATGTGATGGCCTGTTGTCCATCATCAAACTGTTAGCAGAAGTTTGTTATCACTACTCCTGAGTGGATGGACATATCAACATGTGGTTTTCATTAAAGACTTCTTATAATGTCTGTTTGGTCCTAAATAAAAATGGTGTCAATCTGGCATCCAATATGACCACCACGGCAGCCAGTTTGGCAATCTTGCTAACTCTACTCCGGAGGAACATATCGTCACATCGACATGTCATTTTTACTGAAAGACTTCTTATGATGTCTAGTTTGTCCTTGATGAAAATAGTGCCCATGTGACATCCAATATGGCCATCATGGTGGCCATCTTAAAAATGTTGCTATCGTTACACCTGAATGGATGGTCTTATTGGTATGGGGTTTTCACAAAAACCTTCTGATATCTAGTTGGTAATAAATGAAAATAGTGCCCCTTGGACAAATAATATGGCCACCGTTGTGGCCATGTTGAAAATTTTGTTTTTGCTACTCCTTCTAAGCAGATGGTCATATTGACATGGGGTTTTCACTAAAAGACTTACTTATGATGTATATTTGATATTAAATGATAATGGTGTAAATCCGACATTCAACATGACCACCATGGTGGCTATCTTGAAAATTTTGTTATCACTACTCTTCCTGAACGGATGGTCATATCAACATTGGGTTTTCACCAAAAGACTTCTTATGATGTCTAGATGGTCTTAAATGAAAATAGTGCCAGTCTGATATACAATGTGGCCACCACAGAGGCTGTCTTAGGGTTTGTTCTATGACATGCAATTGCAGGATTCATGCTAATTTCTAAAAACACATGCCTTAAATTCAAACTAATGCTCTAAAATCCCATGTCATTATTTTAAGCCCTACTTTTATATCTTAATTAGATCCCTGTTATATTCAGAAAATTCCCCTTTTTTTCAAATGAAGGGGAAAATTCCCCCCCCCTAATTTTCGTTTTTTTTAATAGACCCTGTATTACGAAAATGTTGTTATTGCTACTCCTTCTTTCTGGATGGTCTCATCGACATGTGGTTTTCACTAAAAGACTTCTTATGATGTCTAGTTGCTACTAAATGAAAATGGTGCTGATCAGACATAGAATATGGTTGCCATGGCAGCCATTTTGAAATTCTTGTTATTGCTACTCCACCTGAATGTTTGATCATGCCGACATAAGGTTTTCACTAAAAGGCTTCTTATTATGTCTGGTTGGACTTAAATGAAAATGTTCCCCATCAGACATCCAGTACGACTCATTGTAATGTCTGGTTAGTGGTAAATGAAAATGGTACAAATCAGACTTCCAGTTTCATGACCATGTTGGCCAATCTTGAAAAGCTTGTTATCACTACTTTTCCAAAATCAACAGTCAAATGTGACATGGGGTTTATGTAGATGGTAATAAATGAAAATGGTGTACATCATATCTTCAGTATGGCCACCATGGTAGCCATCTTGAAAATGTTGTTATAGCTACACCTTCTGAACAGATAGTCCTATCAACTTTGCTGATCAGTAGTGGTCATCTTGAAACTCTTGTTATCAGTACCCCTTTTGAAGGTTTGGTCATATCGACTTTGAGGTTTTCACTGAAACAATTCACACTATATGCATTTGGTCCTAAATGTAAATGATGCCAATGTGACCTTGCAAAATTTGAAAAATCTCATAATGGCTACCTCTCCTAAATGGATGGCCATACTGACATTTTAAAATAAAAAATAAACAAAACTCCACTTCTTTCTTGGAATATATTGTACTGATTGAAAATTGTGCTCAACGTGACACCATAGTGGCATCCAAAACATATTGTTATCACTACTCTTCATGCATGAATGATGGCATTGACATGGGGTTTTCACTAATATTTAATTGGTTCTTGATAAAAATTGTGCAGATCTGACCACCAACATGAAGGAGTTGGGCTTAAGTCAAAGGTCATTACTTGCATTTATGTACTTAATTGAGCTTATGAACATAGCGACTTGTACATATACAAGTGAATTTTGACCAGACTTTGTATTTAGTTGCATTCCAATGAACAAGTTGTTAGTCAGCACTCTGACATTGATTTTAAGGTTAGAGGTCTTGACTCAGGTTTTTAGCTGTACAGGCTTTTGAGCATGATAACACAAACAAGTATGAATGGATTATTACCAAACCCAGTTTGTGAATATATCTGATGAATACCTTGAATGATGCAACTTAAATAACTTTGTTCTTGTTTTTTTCTTCCGAAAAATATTAATTATAGATGTAATCAAAGTTAGCATATGGGTATATCTTGACACACTGAGAGAAATTCAGTTACTTTGTATTCATTATATCAGGTTCAAGGTCAAAGGCTATGACAGAATTTTGTACTGCATTTTCAGGCACCTTGTGAACATGTTAACTCAGACATGTAAGAAAATATTTTTGTTACCAAATTTGGTACGTTGGAGTTTTTCAAGAATATCAGAGATGGTTCAGTACTCAGCATTAAAAAAGAATAAAAGGACAGAAAAAATGGACTTATCTTTTATTCTTGGAAATTTGTATTGGCCAATAGAGCATCAGTCTCTTTGAAGGATTCTTGTCATATACAGGAAGACAAGTCCATTGAGGGCCTTTGCTTGGCACCCTCACACAACAAAGTTTGCATACGCAGTGCATGATGACTCCATCCATGTGCACATGCAAGGAAATGAGCTTATACCAACCCTGAAGCATAAGCTGCAGAAAAATGTAGCAGATCTGGCTTGGCAGTAAGTTTTCAACTTAATTGCTTATTACAGAAGTACTTTGAAGTTTTTAGATATTGTAGTTGAATAATACAGCTATAAAATGTGTCTTTTCACCTTTCTGTGTATATTTTGTTTCCTACACACATCTCACATTTCATATTGACTCTTTTTCTCATCTTAATGCATTTGTAAACTTAAGCTACTTCCATGCCTATCCATGGGAAATCCCATGCCTTTTTATTAAATATCCCCCCCAGTCTTTCCATATTGTGACTCCTGGGTTATTTAAAATCCACTTATTGTTTTTGGTAACAACAATTATTACACAATGTCATGGTTATTGCAGTTTTTGGTATATTTGCCCCAACTTTAACCCCTGGGACTCTTGAGAAAGGGCTAAAAAACTATACCCCTCTCACAGATGGCTACCACATGGGCAATCTATGTACGAAGTTTGGTTAATTTATAGCCAGTGGTTTAGGAGATACCAAAATTAATGAATGGATAGATGAACTTTAAACTCCTTCATCAATACAGTATGTAGTTTTGGTCCATAAATGTATAATTCATGTTATCAACTGCTCTCTCTGAGATAGATTTGCCGGTTGCAGACATCAGTCTAAAAGAAAACTGTTAGAGGAACTTATATATTTATTGAATTTGATAATTCCCAGCTCAGCTAATTAGCTTTTAAAATACGGAACCAAGGACCTGTGATGCTTTTACTTTCTGTTAGTATTTATTGCATTTTTCCTTTATAACAATTAACAATGCATGAATTCTATTTATTTTTTAAAACAGAAATTCATCATGTGGTAAGAAAGCAATTTATATTAATAAAATGCTGATTTGTTTAAAGAAAATCAACTTAACGTTATGTGGTTGAATTTGCCAATGGGCAGTATCATTGTCATGGCAACAGGAAGCATTGAAAGGAGGGCATGACTCATATCCCTGCTATTATTTTACAAGGGACAACAATAGCTCTTACCATCCTGCAGCTGAATGCTCTAGACAGTGTAAGACAGAATCTTGTGAACGCAACTTGTCTTGCAGTTTTATGGATCACTGTGAATTTGGTACATATTATGGTTACCATCTTAAAGAAGCACTTTTCAACAAATCTTTGTGCTATTTTGATTACCTCTACTGGTCATAGAGCTTATGGGATGGCCTGTTGTCCATTGTCCATTGTCTGGCTGTCCATTAGAACAAGTTGGTTATCGCTACTCCTCCTAAACTACTTGGAGGAATGCCAAGAAACTTTAAAGCAGATATTCATCCCATGGTCTAGTTGGTCCCAAATGAAAATGATGCTTCTTGGACATCCAATATTTCTGCCATGGCATCCATCTTGAAAACCTTGTTTTCACTACTCCTGAATGGAAAATCAACATGGCATCCAATATAGCCACCATGGCAGCCATTTTGAAAATCTTCTTATTACTACTTCTCCTGAATGGACGGTCATATTCACATGGGGTTTTCACTGAAAGACTTCTTATGATGTCTAGTTGGTCCTAAATGAAACTGATGCTAATCTGATGTCCAATATGGCCACCACAATGACCATGTTGGAAATCTTGTGATCGCTATTCCTCCTGAATTGATGGTCATATCAACATGGGATTTTCACTAAAAGACTTCTTATGAGGTCTAGTTGATCCTAAATGAAAATGGTACCGATCTGATGTCCAATATGGCCACCATAGTGGTCATCTTGAAAATCTTGTTATTGCTACTCCTCCTGAATGAAAAGTAATATTGCCATGGGGTTTTCACCAGAAGACTTTTTATGATGTCTGTTTGGTCCTAAATGAAATTGGTGCCATTTGCAAATCCAATATGGCAGACATCTTGAAAATGTTGTTATTGCTACTCCTCCTGAATGGATGGTCATATCAGTATGGGGTTCTACTACATGACTTCTTATGATATCTAGTTGATCCTAAATGAAAATGATGCTGATCAGACATCAAGTATGAAAATCTTGTTATCACTACTCCTGAATGAATGGTCATATCAGCATCGGGTTTTCACTGTAATGTCTAGTAGGGGTGAAACGATTCATTGATATATTGATGCATCGATACTTTTGCCATATTGATACATGTATCAATACAAGAGATGAAGAATCGATGCAAAACGATACTTATGCTATAGAAGTTACTTTAATCTTCAGTAGTCATGAATAATTATTGATCTTCAGCAGTCATGAATTGCCTTTTTATTCTTTAAACTGAGAAATTATCTGAGACGGCCATTGCAGGCACAGGCACTAATGTTTGTCAGTAAAAAAGAAGAAAAAAAAACTGTTGAAAACACCCACTCACCTTTTGCAAATTAACACAAGGTTATGTGGTTTGAAATGTGCCCCCCCCCCCTTTTCGCAGATTACATGCTAATTATTTTATCCCATCAGCATGTTCAGCCACTGATAATATATATCAAGTAAAGGAGACTTTACAAATTTGTTCCCTATGTATGATTGAAGTACTTTACTGATCATTTAATAACTACTTTTATGCGAAGTTTCTCTGTTGCTTCGTATCTTGTCTGTGTGGATCGAATTTAAAAGCTACACTTCCGGTGTGTCACTCAGTGAAATATGTTACATTAAATTCTGATTGGTGGTTATTGTTTGTTGCAGTTCAGAGTAAACAATAACCACCAATCAGAATTGACTGCAGCTTATTCACTTTGTGACACACCGAAAGTATTGGCATACAGCCTTGATCCAGGTAGATACAAAGCAACAGAGAAACTTCGTTCAAAATGGTTATTAAATGATCTGTAAATTACTAAAGTTGTACATGGAGAACAAGTTTGGAATGTTTCCTTTTATGTTGATATAGGTAATCAGTGACTACACGCTCAACAGGATAAATAAAATTAGCACATAATCAGCAAGGAGGCAGATTTCAAACCGTGCAAGTTTGTCACCTTGTGTTAATTTGTTAATTTTGTAATGAAGGGGAGTGGGCATTGTCAATAGTTTTCCTTTTCACTAACAGAAATGAGTGCCTGCGGCCACAGCAGTTGTTTTACATCTGCAGGAAGTACAATGTGATAGATTTTGGTTGTTAGTCATCTCCACTCCCACACCTGGACTTGCTCTAGATCAGATTTTCCTTGCAGGTGGAAATTGCATTATTTCTTCTGTTTTGAAGATAACACCATTATGTCTTTTAAATTTAAGTGAAGACATGAAATTGATAATAAGATGTTTTAAAAGCATTCATACAGTGCAAAAAAAAAAAAGGTGTGGTTACCAAGATGAGTTATGGATCTGATCAAATGGAGTAGCCTCATATGGCCTAAATGATTGAATTAAAATCACTAACAACTAATAACAACTAATTTGGATGTACTTTTTTTTATCTTGTTAGGGATGAAAATAGCATATGAACAAATGCTAAATCTATGTCTGTCTGTAATCTGCATACTAGAAATACAACCAATATGTCAACACACATAAAACAGCACAACTCTACGACTGACAGGCCTTCTAAAGATGAAAAGACCATCAAGTTGATATGTGTATCGATAATGTATCGTATTGTAGGCTGTGTATCATGAATCATATCAATACACAACACAGGTGTATCGTTTCACCCCTAATGTCTAGTTGGTTGTAAATAAAAATGCTGCCAATCTGACTTCCAATATGGCCACCACAATGGCCATTTTGAAAATCTTGTTATAGCTACTTCTCCTAGATGGTTGGTCATATCGATATTGTGCTTTCACCAAAAGACTTCTTATGATGTCTAGTTGGTCCTAAGTGGAAATGGTGCCAATCTGATATCATGGCAACCATTTTGAAAATCTTGTTATCTTTACTTCTCCAAAATGGAAGTCATATCAACATTGGGTTTCCAACAGAAGACTTGTTATGATGTCTTGTTGGTCCTAGATGATGTCTTGGTGGTCCTAAATGAAAATGGTTCCAATCTAACATCCTCTGCAGCTAATTTGAAAATCTTGTTATTGCTGAAGAATATTAGAGATGGTGTCAACGCTCAGCAGTTAAAACGAAGAAATGGTCTTACAGTCAAACCTGTCACTAGTGGCCACTCATGGGAAAAGGCAGAACTGGCCGTTGCACACAGGTGACCTCTGTACACAGGTTCACCGAATATCATTATCGTTCTTGTTATTATTATTATTATTACATTATCAAGATTGTTTTATGTGCACTGTACAACAAAATCATAAATTACACACATATGTTGTTCTCTCCCAAATTTTTTTTTCCACACAAGATTGCAGTATACTGCTCACTTTAATCTATCCTATAAATGAAATCATCACAGACTTAAAATATACACCGATCTTAGTTTGTTCACACTTTAAAAACAATATCTGGATTAGTCAGTTGCTAAACTCACCGAGATCAAAAGACAGTCGGCTTATGTGAGAAGCCTGTGATGAACAGGAAATCAAAAGAACCGTATATGGCTATTCTTTGTGACCTATGAACCGAAACTTCACCTGCCTTTACAGACAAATTTTGAATATTGAATGACCCCAGACCCTAATGAAAGGGATGTAACTCGTATCTCTTCACAAAGACAAACTTTTTACTTCAGAGATAGCTTTAATTCACGGGCAAATAGATGAAGATATCTAACTATACCTGTCACACTGGCACAAAAGGTGATCAATACTGCTGTGATAACACAACTACTTTTCCCACCATCCATCAAACAAATTGCTTCGACCCTCTACCCTAATGATAAAACCTGCCTCACTTTTGAATTTGACATAGTGACACCTTTGAGTTACACTGTCAACGTTACTGGAGTACAGTGAGTACAAGCAAGATAAGAAATATTCACACATGATTCACATGATATTCCTTTATCTAAATAATGCCTTCCATGAAGCAAAAGACTGAGCAATCACTGCTGTAGATACATGCCAGTGACTGCTTAAGGCAAGGAGAAACCATTGTTTGGTTAAGAAACACCTGGCCGCTGACCATGGAAGGCAGGTGACCATTACACACAGGACATTTATATAGGAAATTAACCAGGGGAAAAATAGATTGGCTGTTGTGAACAGGTGACCGCTGAGTAAAGATGACTGTTAGGACAGGTTTTACTGTGTCTTGAATTCCTGGAAATTCTTTTCGGCCAATAGAGCATCAGTCCGTTCAAGGGACTCTTGGTTTACTGTAGACTCATCTCCATCATGGTGTAGGGGTGGGATGCAGAAGAAACTGGGGTATATTTATATGAGCAAATTGTTCACTGTTCCTCTAGTTTTACTCATGTAAACCACAAAAAGGTTCATTGGTATGACTTGAATTATATTTGGATGCAGAGAACATTACTCTAATGGCATATTGAATGACTAGGACACTACTCTGATGTCTTACCGTATTTTGGTGTGTATAACGCGCACTTTTTTCACCTAATTTTCTTATCTTAAGTCGGGGGTGCGCGTTTTATACAAGAACTATAAAAAAAGTTTTTCCTGGTTGATCTGACGAGAGGATGAAGGCACTATAGCCGCCTACATGTGTCACATTCACTCCTTGTGAAATATTAAATCCGTTGTACATTTCATTGTAACTAAATTGTTTACCGGTACTATCCGTATTAAAGAAATAAATTATGCTTACAAATAGTCTTGTTCTTTGATTGCTTATGTTAATAAACTGGTTTCATTTCACATCACTGTGTAGTGTTTTGTTCTGTGCCTCGACCGGAAATACATGTACATAACGACTGGTAACGTGTTCAAAAGCTGTGCAAAGTGCTGCATTGGAGCGGAACAAATGCCACTGTGAGGATTACCGTACTTGTTCCGTAAATGTTCAGTATTCCATAACTGTTGATCTAATACATTTTTTCTTCATTTATTCTTGGTTGAATTGAAATATAATATGTGTAGAATTCAAGCAGTGTTAATGTAGAGGCACCTTTAGGGGACATTTTTTGCGACTACGGTTTCTTTCTTACAGTAACACTGACACGTTGTGGAACAAAATAATCAATTAATGTATGAAGTCAGAAAATATTTTTTTCTTTGGAAAATAAACTTGGTTCTTAGTTTTTATTTCTCATCTTAAATGATAGTATTTTGTATTTATTTCTGACTTTAGAGTGATCAATGTTTTATTGACTAAGTGTGGTCTTTTCAAGGTTATCAGCGGAACAAATATATGATTACCCTACCTGTAAATGTTCAATATTCGATAACTGTGGATCTAATTAATTTTGTCTTCATTTATTCGTGTTTGAATTGAAATATAATATTTAGAATTCAAGCAGTATTAATGTTCTCATTTTTGTTCGTGACTACGGTTAGCCTGTTACGGTAACACTGATACAGTGTTAATGTATGAAGTCAGAAAACATTTCTTTCTTTCCTTTGGAAAATAAACTTGTTTCTTGGTTTTATTTCTCATCCTAAATCATTGAGATATCTTCGCGACTATACAGTGATCAATGCTTCATTGACTCAGTGTGGCCTTTTCACGGTAATCGGCACCAGGTAAGCTTTGATGCGCTCAACATACATGTAGTTACAATGCTTTGTCTCGGTGAGCAATATTTAATTGATTCAGCGTGGTGTTTTTAACGGTGATCAGTGCTTCCTTGACTCAGTGTGGTCTTTTCAAGGTAGTCGGCACCGTCTAAAGCTTTGATGTTCTAAACATAGTCACGTTGCTTTGTCTAGGTAAATTTGCAATGTATTTATTTTTCTTCAGAAAATAAACTTGTTTCTTTGTTTTATTTCTCATTTTAAACAACAGTATTTGATACGGTACTTCTTTGTTACAATACAGTGAGCAGTGTTTAATTGACTCAGCGTGGTGTTTTTAAAGATATTTCAGCGTCGGCTAAAGCTTTGATGGGCCAAACAAAAGTACAATGCATTGTCTTGGTAAATTCTAACTTGGACATG
Source organism: Margaritifera margaritifera (assembly GCA_029931535.1). Taxonomy (NCBI): domain Eukaryota; kingdom Metazoa; phylum Mollusca; class Bivalvia; order Unionida; family Margaritiferidae; genus Margaritifera; species Margaritifera margaritifera. Next base: position 5,228,797 of record JAQPZY010001683.1, read on the forward strand.
GAGATATATTTTAGAAGTGTAATGATAATCCAAATAAGTATAAATACCGGACCTAAACTTTCACATAGCATATTGTGTTCGATCTTGAATCTGAACGAATATAGTCAAAGTATCAACATGGGTCATATAAGAAATTCATACAATGCGAAAGACAAGCTAACCATCATTGCCTATGCAGAAACACATGGTAACAGAGCTGCTGGGAGGGAGTTTAATGTAGGAGAGTCTTCTGTTAGGGAGTAGAGAAGAATGAAAGAAAGACTGAAGAAAATACCGAGAACAAAACAGGCAGACAGAGGGACAAGTGCAAAGTATCCGGACGTAGAGAGTGGAGTCCTTGAATGTGTCATGGATAGAAGAAGACAGGGAATCTCAGTATCCATGACAGAGATTCGCTTTCAGGCAATATTGATTGCAAAACAGAAGAAAATAGACGAATTCAAGGGGTCTGTGAGCTGGGCCTATATGCATTTTTACGACGGCATGACTTGCCATGCATCATCATCCATGCCTTCAAAAAGTGCTGCATCTCAAATAAAATGGATGGCACAGAGGATGACATCTTGTGGGAGGACAATGCTAAGCGTGAAGACCACTCAGAGAGCGAGAACGAAGACAAAGATGAAAGCTATTATGCAGCAACACCAGGAATGATGACAGACGAGGACATACAGCGACTTTTCGAGAGTGATGACGACGAAGAGGAATTTGAGGGATTTGATGCAATAGATTGAACTCCATCAACTACACGAACCTTTAAAGGGACCTTTTAAGGGCCAACCATAAAATCGGAAAGATACAATTTCAATATGGCCACTTCTTCATTCACTATCAAAAATGACAGACTGTTGTTGCACTATGAAAACGGAGCAAAATACCGGTAGTCACGATTTTAAAATATATTATATCACATGCGCGTTATATGGCAGAACTACGTTTTTTCCACTCATTTTGGGTCGAAAATCGGGGTGCGCGTTATAGATCGGTGCGCGCTATACAAACCAAAATAAGGTATTTAATGGCTAGGGCACTACTATGATGTCTTATTGAATGGCTAGGACACTATAAAGTCTTATTTAATAGCTAGGACACTACTCTAAAGTCTTATTTAATGGCTAGGACACTACTCTAATGGCATATTGAATGGCTAGGACACTACTCTAATGTCTTATATAATGGCTAGGACACACCTCTAATGGCGTATTGAATGACTAGGACACTATAATGTCTTATTTAATGGCTAGGACACTACTCTAATGTCTTATTTAATGGCTAGGACACTACTCTAATGTCTTATTGAATGGCTAGGACTCTATAATGTCTTATTTAATGGCTAGGACACACCTCTAATGGCGTATTGAATGACTAAGACACTACTCTAATGTCTTATTGAATGACTAGGACACAACTCTAATGTCTTATTGAATGGCTAGGACACTATAATGTCTTATTTAATGGCTAGGACACTACTCTAATGTCTTATTTAATGGCTAGGGCACAACTCTAATGTCTTATTGAATGGCTAGGACACTACTCTAATGTCTTATTGAATGGCTAGGACACAACTCTAATGTCTTATTTAATGGCTAGGACACTACTCTAATGTCTTATTGAATGGCTAGGGCATAACTCTAATGTCTTATTTAATGGCTAGGACACTACTCTAATGTCTTATTTAATGGCTAGGGCACAACTCTAATGTCTTATTTAATGACTAGGACACAACTCTAATGTCTTATTGAATGGCTAGGACACTATAATGTCTTATTTAATGGCTAGGGCACAACTCTAATGTCTTATTTAATGGCTAGGGCACAACTCTAATGTCTTATTGAATGGCTAGGACACTACTCTAATGTCTTATTGAATGGCTAGGACACTATAATGTCTTATTGAATGGCTAGGACACTACTCTAATGTCTTATTGAATGGCTAGGACACTATAATGTCTTATTGAATGGCTAGGACACTACTCTAATGTCTTATTGAATGGCTAGGACACTATAATGTCTTATTTAATGGCTAGGGCACAACTCTAATGTCTTATTGAATGGCTAGGACACTATAATGTCTTATTTAATGGCTAGGGCACAACTCTGATGTCCTATTGAATGGCTGGGACACTATAATGTCTTATCTAATGGCTAGGACATTACTCTAATGTCTTATTTAATGGCTGGGACACTATAATGTCTTATTTATTGGCAGGGGCACAACTCTAATGTCTTATTGAATGGCTGGGACACTATAATGTCTTATCTAATGGCTAGGACATTACTCAAATGTCTTATTTAATGGCTAGGACACTATAATGTCTTTTTTATTGGCTAGGACACTACTCTAATGTCTTATTCAAGGGCTGGGACACTACTCTAATGTATTATTTAATGCTTAGGACACTACTCTAATGTCTTATTTAAGGGCTGGGACACCACTCTAATGTCTTATTTAAGGGCTGGGACACTACTCTAATGTATATTTAATACTTAAGACACTACTCTAATGTCTTTAAGGGCTGGGCCAGTACTCTAATGTCTTATTTAATGCTTAGGATGCTACTCTAATGTCTTATTGTATGGTTAGGACACTACTCTAATGTCTTATTTAAGGGCTGGGACACTACTCTAATGTATTATTTAATGCTTAGGACACTACTCTAATGTCTTATTTAAGGGTTGGGACACTCTTCTAATGTCTTATTTTATGACTAGGACGCTACTCTAAAGTCGTATTTAATGGCTAGGACACTACTCTAATATATTATTTAATGGCTAGGACACTACTCTAATGTCTTATTTAATGGCTAGAGCACTATAATGTCTTATTTAAGGGTTGGGACAGTCTTCTAATGTCTTATATAATGACTATGATGCTACTCTAAAGTCGTATTTAATGGCTAGGACACTACTCTGATGTCTTATTATATGGCTAGGATACTCTTCTAATGTCTTATTTAATGACTAGGATGCTACTCTAAAGTCTTATTATATGGCTAGGATACTCTTCTAATGTCTTATTATATGGCTAGGATACTCTTTTAATGTCATATTTAATGGCTAGGATGCTACTCTAAAGTCATATTTAATGGCTAGGACACTACTCTGATGTCTTATTATATGGCTAGGATACTCTTCTAATGCCTTATTTAATGGTGTGATATTTTATTACATATGTGTAACATCAATATATGAAATTGATACAAAAGATGTAATGTGATATCAGAGATGCCATATGATAAATTGAAGTGTTATTGAACTTGTGTTTCAGACCTCATTATGCATCAGTTTTAGCTGTGGCATGCCAGTCCTGTATTCTGATTTGGCATGTTGAGCCTACATCTCTTGCTACCAGGTAAGATTACGTTGGACTCCATGAGACCAGTGTCACTTTATTCTTATTTTCTATTGTTAGTCTTCCTGAAGCTTGGAACTTCAAAGTGCTTCCCATCTTCACTAGCTAAGGGCTGTTAATGAGCATCGTTCCACATCAACTATTGTTGGCTAGCCAAAACAGCATTTTGAACCAGTACCCTCTTGCGGATGGCAGAGTTACTTCTTGTTGTAACAAAAAAATATTAATTGACCAATGAGAGATTTCATTACTTGTTAGATATTGAATATGGCTGATTTGATGTCCACATTTCTTGACTCGAAAGAAAACTTGAGTGTGAATGTTTTAAATCTGGAAAACTAACATAGTATGTATGTTGATGTCTACAGTGGTAGTTGCGATTACTCCAAGTATTTCTTCTAGGTAAATGTAATGAACAGTCTGATTGGAACAGTTTCCTTCAGATGCCAAACAAGGGAAAAATCAATATTTGTATTAATATGTAAATGACCTGATTAGATTTTTGGACCATGGTAGGAGTTTTCCTTCTTTTTTTTTTCACAGATTTTTAAAAAACGTTTTGGCCCATTTTTGTAGGTCAAAATGGTTATGGTTATTGATTGGAGGAAAAATAAGCAACAATTTAGAGAATTAATTCTGAATTTCTTGTTTTACTTGTTATTTTTGCCAGGCCATCATCCAGTTCTGTACAAGTTCTGCAGCAGAGTAACCACTGTCCAGTCACCTGCCTGGCCTGGAATGTGGATGGTCGGATTCTGTTGTCTGCCTCACCAGTTGATACAGCCATGATGGTTAGTTTAGCATAGCTATTTATAAATAAATATATAAAATCTGATCCAATCATTGAAACTCTTTGAGCTTACTACTTAAATGTTGACTCAATGGCTGAAAATTTAGACATCCATTATTTTGTTAAGAATGTGATTCATTTCTTTGAGAACGCAACTTATACTAAACCCAGAGTCTAAACATTTAGACATTAAATATTTTTACTTAAAAGTTTAATCAGTATCCTAGAATTTTCTTGTTTTTTGTCTCACCTCCTTAATCATGGTGTGATATAATTATGACTTTTCCGGCAGTGATGGAGGCAACATCAGTGTTTTGTGTTATGGCTTTTCCATAGCAGAAACGGGAGATACACATATCCATCAATGGAGGTGGGACACCAGGTTCTGCAGAATGCTTTGCTTCTCAAATTTCAGTAACATAGAGGTATCAGACTTTGGTGTCTTTAGCAGGAGTTCCAGATATTTACCCAAGAAGCTGGAAGAATATAGTGCCAGATTTAGTTATGAGTTTGATTGTGTTAATGAAATCGGATCAGTTTAAAGAACATGGTGTAAGATTTCATCATTTAGTCTGGAGTTTGATTGTGCTAATGATTGGATCAATTTGAAGAAGAAGGCTGGAATCCTGGACTGGAAATCATACAACTTTGAGACTGAGAGTTCAGGACTGAAAGCTGGAATCCTGGACTGGAAATCATACAACTTTGTATTTTTTTTAGCTTTTAACAAATAAAAACAAAAACAAAAACCCAATATGCTCTCCTCCTGAAATACTTCAAAATTTAATTACTAAGAGCAAAGAAAATCCATGACCTAAAAAAGAAAACCTTAGAAATGTCGTAGTCTTTCTAGGCTGATCAGATGGTGGAAATTGAACTCACAATCCCACCGACCCACCACAACTCCATTTTGCATGGATCTCAGTGGTTTCCAGGTTATGACTTCAGGGGCAGGACTGAGGGTGGGTGAGGACAAACCCAGAAATCCATGCTGATTGTACAGATTAATTTCTTGTAATGCCAAGTAAGTGTATATACTTTAAGGGCAGGGCTATTACAGTTTCTGAGTAATGAATCAGGGTCTAGTTCCTAGGGGGCCAGGAGAGATCCAAGAGAGACTGCTAGTTGTGTAAATGACTTGTCCTTTAGATTTCAAGAAAATGATCCCATATATCTATATCTATATATATATATTTTATGTGTGGTCAAGGGAAAAGATAAATGACACCAACATTAATATACAGTGTAGCATTCTTTCCCCCCCACAGTATAAATTCATGTATGAATTTGCATCCACAAGCTGACATATATCAACTATTGAGGTGAGCCATAGTGACCCACTTGGGCATCTTGTTTTATGGTTCTGTTCATTCAGGCTTGGGATGTTGCCATGGAGACATGTATTCCACTGCGGAGAGTAGGAGGAGGTGGAGTATCACTACTAAAGTGGTCACCAGATGGATCCAAAGTCTTGGCTGCAACACCGTCCAACATCTTCAGGTATTTATTAACAAAATCCAGTTTTTCTCAATTAAATCAATTCTTCTGCTTCATTATATGTCTCAGCTTTGAGTATGTACTCAGTTCAAACTTTAAAACGCTTTATTTGAAAGTATACTTGGACCATTGGATTCAGCATTTTTGGCAGAAGGGGGCATATTTTCCTGCTGCTGTCTGTATGTCCATCCTAAATCCATTTTAGTATGATAGCACAAACACTATTACAGTTAGAGTCATGAAATTTTAAACACTTTATCATGGCCATAAATAGATGACATGATTAGATTTTCAGGCCATTACAACAATTAAATTATTTTTTGTACACATATTGTGAATGTATTGGACTTTTATTTTGCCAAAAACCTTGTTAGCATCATTATACAAAATCCACTTGAGGTATACAAAAAATGAAATTTAGTAGGTATATTTTTATCCATATGTAGATGATTGATTAGAATTTCAGGCCATTACAGCAATTTTTTCATTTTTTATTTATACATTTTTTTACTTTTTTAACAAATGTTTTTAGCATGATTAAGCAAAAACCTTATGAGATAGACCAATAAACTTTGGTTGACTTGTTTGTTGTGATATGTAGATAACTTGAAGAGATTTGCAGGCCATTATGTAAATTTTTTTTACACATTTTTGAACTTTTTGGACAAAACCTTGTTAGCATGATTACGCAAAAATCACTTGAGGTAGATTAATGAAAATTGCTATTTGCATTTGTATGTACATGTTGATGACCTAATTAGATTTCCATGCCATTATCACAGTATTTGAATTTTGCTTAAATTTTAGAATTGGGGGTGGGGGGATTTAGGCATTTTCGGGTCTACAGAGCACTCTTCCACAGACCCTTAAATGGGTATTTTGATTAAATCTGCATTTTGTTTGCGCTTCATTTGCCTAACATTTATGTTTGTATTTTGACTATTGTCTCATTGTTCATCATCTCAGAAATGCATTCCAGAATAGTGTTTCATGTTTTCATTCGTTGCTTTTTTTTTCTTCAAAGTTATTTATTTCCATTTCCAGGAGTATTGAAGGGAGAGAACTATGGTTTTGGTGTTTAATTTATATGTAAAAAATCGCCTTCATCAAGGATGATGAGCAATAAGGGGAAATAATGAATGCTGACACATACATATTTATTTGTGTCCATTCCAACTGGATGGTAAAATGAAGTTACCATATATACTCATGTATAAGCCAATACCAACTGCAAACTGAATAGACCCAGATCTGCCATCCCATAATGCGCTGGCAGATCTGGGTCTATTCAGTTTGTAAGGACTAATCAGTAGAACAAATAACATAGACCCTGATCTGCCGGCACATTATGCGACGGCAGATCAGGGTCTGTGTTGTTTGCATTTGGACCCGGATTAAATGCGAGTATATATGGTAGATTGGCAAACTATTAATATCTCTGAAAATGTTTGCCAGTTTATGAGAAATACGTGTTGTTCAATGACTGTTGAAATTCTGTCAGTAAAGGAAAAAAGCACAGTGTCAAGCATTTTTCATTGGTAATATGGAGACACAGTTGATGCTTTCAGTTTATCATTGGAATGAGTGATCCTGGAAAAAAAGATTGTTGCATTTCTCTAACTTCATGGGATCTATGTCAACAAGTGCATTAAATATTACCAACAAGTGTAATTTATTTTACAAAAAATTTTGGTAAAAAGACCATCATTCTTTAACAATTTGATTAATGGTCAGTGCAATTCTAGTGTGAAAGCAATGTATTATTTCTTTGCGACAAAAGCAATTATTTTCAAAGATAAAGCTATTGACTTTGAGTTTTATTTCAGTCTCAATTTTATTTATTTAGGGTTTAGGTTTATTTTAATTACATTAAACAGAACATAGACTGTGTTTCTAATTGTTGACAAATGGAGTAATTAGTGTTCTCAGTAATTGTATTTGCCAGCTCCCCACTTGCCTCCAATAATGATAGATTTCAAAGCTCTTTGAATCTGTTTGTTTAATTGTTTGTGTGTCTTCATTTTTCAATGACAGCCTGCAAGATACAGTTATCAATAACACTATGCACATTGTAACAGCTCTGGCATACATGCCTGCAGTGACTTTTTACATTTTGCTTGCTATAAACTTGTCATATTTTGGTCTTAAATGAAAATAATGCCACATCCAATATGGTTGACACAATGGCCATCTTGAAAATCTTTTTATGGCTACTTCTTCTAGGTGGCTGCTCATATTGACATTATACTTTCACCAAAAGACTTCTTATGATGTCAAGTTGGCCTAAATTGAAATGGTGCGAATCTGATATTCAACATGGCCACCATGGCAGCCATCTTGAAAATCTTACTATTGTTACTCCTCCTTAACAGAAAGTCATATCAGCATGGGGTTTTCACCACAAGACTTCTTATAATGTCTTGTTGGTCCTAAATTAAAATGGTACTGATTTGATGTCCAATGAAAATCTTGTTGTCACTACTCCTCTTGAATGGATGGCTATATTAACACGGGGCCTTCACCAGTAGACTTCTTATGAAAATGATGCTAATTGTACATCCAACATGGCTGCCACAATGGCTGTAATGAAAATCTTGCTGTCACTACACCCCCTAAATGGATGGTCATATTGACATGGGGGTTTTCACCAAAAGACACCAAATGATGTCTGCTTTGTCCTAAATGAAAATGGTGCCAATATGACATCCAATATGGCCACCTAATTACAGCTGCTAATTGCAGCAGCTAATTACAAAATCTTGTTGTCACTGAAGAATATCAGAGATGGTTTCAGCACTCAGCAGTTAAAAGGAAAAAATAATCTTATCTGGAGTTCCTGGAGATTCTTTTCAGCCAATAGAGCATCAGTCTCTTCGTGGGACTATTTTTGAAGGATTACCATGAAACTTGGTAAATATTATGTTCATCACCTTAAGATGTGCACATTGACAAATAACTCTGCTCCTGCAATGTGTATTAGAGTTATTGTCATTTTTGTTTTGCAGCTTAATGCAGTATATGACGTAAATTTGTTAGCACAACTAAGACAAGACAAATCATGGTACTCACACCTTTATCAGAAGAATTATGCACTTATTTTTAGTATAAATTCATCTCCATCATGGAGTAGATGTGGGATGCGAGGAATGGGGGAGGCAGGGGTATACTTATGTGAGCAAATTGCTGACCATTCCTCATATTAGGAAATTACATCTGGTACACTTAATATTTGGTGAACATTTTTGGATAGTGTTATTTGCCAAAACCCACTTCAAAGTAATTATCAGCAGCCACACCCAAAGTTATGATTGTCACATGTTGTCTCTCAGACATACACTTACACAGACAAAATCAATGTTCTTCTCATCTGATATCTAGCTGGTAGGAAAATCTCAAGAATGTGATATTATTTTCATAGTAATGTATTATTCTGATTTTTTGTGTTGGTTAGATGCAGTGTACCATCTCCTTGCCAAATTTGCCACCCATACTTTTTGCTATTCGGTTTCCTTCTTTGTCATTCTTTTGAATTATGTTTTATTTACCATGTGTTACGACTCTATGGTCTAAGAAAAATATAACAGAAAGAAAGTGAAACCAACAAATCAAGTAAAAAATCAACAAGCAATTTATTACTAGATAATTAAAATGAAAAATCAAAAAGTCACTTACAGTAATGTGTTTTGAAATCCTAATAATCCAATAAGAATGATTGTTCTAATCACAAGTCCTAAATATAGAATGTGTCCTTGAATGTTATTATGTGCCAATGGTCTCCAAAGTCCTGATGTACTAGAAATCTTGATGTGCTGAAGTCAAAATGAAGTATTCCAAAATCTCTGAATAAGTTCACATAAATTCCAAAATTGTCAATTAAAAATCCAAAATCCAAAAGTTTATGAGCACTGTTATAATCCAATGAATATTTAAAATAATTCCTCTCTTAGAATTTGGAATGAATTTTCACAACTGTAATAGCTCTTTACAAGACTGATGGTAATGTCGAACTGAAAAAATGTCCACCAAACATGATATATATAAAGATTGGTCACATGACAGATTGTTCTAGATTGGTCACATGACAGAATGTTCTAGAATGTGTGTCATCTTAATGGAATTTTTACTTGTAAACAAAAATCAACCTTGACCTTCAAATTGAGAAAACATATTGATCAAAACAACCTAATTCAAGGACACTAGTTATACATGTTTTTCCTAATAAACATAAAGATTTAAGCAAATATTAAAGTGAAGAAACATTTATAATTTCCTAAAATATTTATAATATTATATAAACATCATACATAACACATGAATCACCTTAAATTTATGCGTATCATATATGATTGTTTGGTCAAACAAATGGATACTTGTTGGAACTTAATTTAGTGGATTTGTCATTAACCCCCCATAAAATATTGAGTGATGATGTAAGTATATATTGCTATAAAAGATTATACCAACATTCACTTCCATGCAATTTATTTGTTCTGCTTTTTTTTCTATGATTGCACACTTTTTGAGCGACCAGGCTTAATTCCTATTACAGTAATTAGGTTGATCAGATAAGTTATTCATTGCTAACATTTAACATAAATGTGGTGGCCTAAAAAAAAAAAGATGCCAACATTCTTATTCATGATTTACAAGCAAACAAACTCTATTCCACTTATATAATTAGGATTACAATGAGATTTTTCAGTGTTTTTAAAGATCTCTATCAAAACATAAAGCTCTCAAAATATTATGGATTAGAAGGTAAACAAAGCCAATGACAACAAACCAAGCATTTTCAAAACAAACCATTTTGTCTTTTTCATAACTAAACTGTTCTGTTGAACATTGAGTTTCACTTTCTTAACTATCACATTGTTGCTGACACAGTGGTCAGAGTGTGTTGCTGACACAGTGGTCAGAGAGTGTTGCTGACACAGTGGTCAGAGAGTGTTGCTGACACAGTGGTCAGAGAGTGGGAAACTTGAAGACTGTTAGTGAAAGCCATAGTGATATGAAGGAGTCCTCTGTTGACCAGAATATGATATCATGTGAACTCTGTATGCGACTCAGTGCCCCTTAGTGTGATCAGAAGGCAGTAGTGCTGTTGGACGTTATCAGAAATCAGGCTACCATCTGATTTAAAGGAATGGATAATTGCAACCCCCAGATCTATCTCTCAAAGCACAGGTGATTGCTCAGTTAAATGAAAGGAGTACAGTGAAGTTGTAGTCATAGAAAAGGTCTATCTTACCCATAAGCCAGTTCATTCAAAATGGATTATCTACAGATGACAACATGTCACTTCAGATTGGCATGATTAAAGTAGGCTTTTGAAAAAGTGGGACTGGCATTCTGATTGTTTTTTAAGCAGTTAGTTATATCTATGAAGTGTATTTAGTAATAACAATGTGTTTTTAATTTTGGTTTGCTCAGTTGTATATTGAACAGTACTTGTGATCAGTAGAATAAAAAAGCAGTGACAACTTTTTTTATTCATAAAATGACTAATGTTTGAATCAGACACTGTTATTGCCATTGCAATAATATATCTATCCAGAAGTTAGTGTTTTCATGATTCATATATCATCTTTTATATCACATTAGTATATCTATTCAAGATGGAACAGTGTCTAACCAAAGTTAATACAGTGCTTTCATGATTCATATATCATGCTGAATATCACATTAATATATTCAGGATTGAACAGTGTCTAACAAGTTAATACACTACTTTCATGATTCATATATCATGTTTAATATCACATTAATATATTCAGGATGGAACAGTGTCTAACAAGTTAATACACTACTTTCATGATTCATATATCATGTTGAATATCACATTCATATATCTATTCAGTATGGAACAGTGTCTAACAGAAGTTCATACAGTGCTTTCATGATTCGTACATCATGTTGAATATCCTCATGGATAAATAGTGACAAACATTATTCAGTGATACTTGTGCATAAAAAAGGCACAAACTGTGATTGACATTTAATTTTCTTGAACTTTATTGCTGTTACATTTCTTATGTTTCCAAATTTCATTGGATTGCATAAAGTTTTTATGAATATCAATTAATTTAATTAAGGATTGACCATTTATTTTTTTCTACATTCATTGAAGTATCAACAGAAAAAACACTGTGCAAACTGTATGAATATAAGTATGTTCTTCAGGATCTGGGAAACAAGCCAGTGGAGCTGTGAGAAATGGTCCAAATGCACAGGCAGATGTAAGGTATGGCATGCTCTTAAACTTGTCACAAATCTTTTTAAGCATTTCAATTCAGTAGCCTTTCAGAGTTACTATGCCGAACACAAAACCCTGCTTCACTCGCCATATTTGTAATTAGTCTTAAATAAGTATAGGTACCAAACTACATAAACCAGGATCAGTTTATTTGTTCTGCTTTTTTTCTAATATGATTGCATTTTCCTGTGGAGTGAAATAAATTAGACAAAACTAGGCATGTATTTCTGTTTCATCCATTACTATACATGTAAAGCATGATTAATGTATTGTCTGTTTCATCCAATACTATACATGTAAAGCATGATTAATTTATTATCTGTTTCATCCATTACTATACATGTAAAGCATGATTAATGTATTGTCTGTTTCATCCAATACTATACATGTAAAGCATGATTAATTTATTATCTGTTTCATCCATTACTATACATGTAAAGCATGATTAATGTATTGTCTGTTTCATCCATTACTATATATGTAAAGCATGATTAATTTATTATCTGTTTCATCCATTACTATACATGTAAAGCATGATTAATGTATTGTCTGTTTCATCCATTACTATACATGTAAAGCATGATTAATGTATTGTCTGTTTCATCCATTACTATACATGTAAAGCATGATTAATTTATTATCTGTTTCATCCATTACTATACATGTAAAGCATGATTAATTTATTGTCTGTTTCATATATTAATATACATATAAAGCATGATTAATTTATTGTCTGTTTCAACCATTACTATACATGTAAAGCATTATTAATTTATTGTCTATTTCATGTATTACTTTACATGTAAAGCATGATTAATTTATTGTTTAACTTAGGGGCAGCCCGGTATTGTATGTGAATTCACTGCTTGGTCTTGGATTATTTGTTTGTTTGTTTGTTTTTGGACACTGAATGAAATATTTTTGTATGTTTTTGACAGCAAAAAAATTGTGGTCATCCAAAATAAATGGTAAATAGTATAACCATCTTCTTAACCCCTAAATGTTTCCTTGTCTCTCAGTAGGATTTACTACTAGACAGAAAAGACTAAGTTTTTAAATTTATAAATAAAACTTCAAAGTTTTGAAATAATGTATATTTGGAGTTTATTGTTCATAATGTCAGAATTTTTTTATGTGAACTCAATGAAGAATCTTTATGATCATGTACCACGTGAGAAAAGTTTGGACTTGAGAATGCGATTTATAGAAAGAAATGTGACCATATATTTTAAGGATTTTATTTTATTTTGCCTTTACATTCTATTTTGTTAAACACATTTCACAGAATTTTAACATCCTAACCCTTTTTTATCTTTTATATTGTAGTACTTCAAGTTTACATTTGTAGAACTTTACTTTTAATTGGCACCAAATAGGCATTTTTTGTGTTGAGGTGCCATTAAACACTAATACACACACACACACACACACACACACACCTTTTCCTTCCATGTTCTCCAGTATCATTAGTAAAAGCATTTACATTTTGAAGTTTGCTTGTCTGAACAGTTTTTATATAGAATCATACACCACTTCCTTGGTAACTTGAGATTGGCTCCAGGTCATTTCAGCCCAAAACCAGTTTGACCTATGACTATTTGGCTCAACTGCTACTTTCTGTCAGGATGTTTCATACCACATAAGTTTTATTTGGGATATACTGTGCTGCTTTAATATTGTTGTTTTCATTGAAAAATAATGTGTTACTTAATGATGTTTGAATAATGATGATAATGTTAATGGGTATATGGAATAACTCAGTAATTGTCAATAGTGTGAATTGCTGAGATTTTCATTGTTGTTAAGTATAATCAGTCACAAGAGACGTAAATATTTTCTACTGACAGAACATGGATTTAGTATAATTGGCTATCATGTGCAAATGCTTAAGTTATATATCCAATTATTGTGATTACTGACAGGCAAAATATGCAACACAATTTTCAACATTTTATTATTTAATATAAAGCATGCTATAACAATAAAAATAATAGATACACAGAATAACAATAATAAAAATAAAAGATTCACATAATAACAATAATAAAACTAATAGATACACAGAATAACAATAATTAAAATAATAGATACACAGTATAATAATAATAAAAATAATAGATACACAGAATTACACAAAGTATAACTCTGAGCAACAAATTGTCAGTGATGATAGTGACAGCTCAGCTAATAATGTATTTGGATTTTACAAAAAACAACTTAAATTGAAAGTTATTCAAAATTAAATGGTCTGACGGTACAGATGTTACTTGGTACTGGATCAAGCATCAATGTAATCAAACAAATGAGATTTAAAAGAGTACCAGTCCAAACATTATATACGGGCAGTGTGTCATCTTTGGATCAAGCATCAGTGTAATCAAGCAAATGACATTTAAAAGAGTACCTTTCCAGTCCAAACATTATATACGGGCAGTGTGTCATCTTTGGATCAAGCATCAGTGTAATCAAACAAATGACATTTAAAAGAGTACCTTTCCAGTCCAAACATTATATACGGGCAGTGTGTCATCTTTGGATCAAGCATCAGTGTAATCAAACAAATGACATTTAAAAGAGTACCTTTCCAGTCCAAAACATTATATATGGGCAGTGTGTCATCTTTGGATCAAACATCAATGTAATCAAACAAATGACATTTAAAAGAGTACTTTTCCAGTCCAAACATTATATATGGGCAGTGTGTCATCTTTGGATCAAGCATCAATGTAATCAAACAAATGACATTTAAAAGAGTACCTTTCCAGTCCAAACATTATATATGGGCAGTGTGTCATCTTTGTTTTAAAACAGATTAGTATCATTTTCTTCTTTTGTTTGTATTTAAGACTTTTGATTTATGTTGATTGCAATGGTCCTTCAAATTATTGCATTTGGCCTCAGTATATACAACAGTGTGGCAAACAGTACTGTTGAATATTACACCTGTAAAGAAAGTTTCCCGGCATGCTAAACTCTTGTTTGTACAATGGCGCTACAGTGATTTTAATAGCCACTCACAAAACACAAATGCTGTTCATGAAAATAAACTACTTATCTTGCTATTCCTTCTGATAATTTATTTTTCCAAGATCTTCACAATCGTTTATAAAAACTTAAGTGACGGAGCAATCACCCAAATACTCGTGCTACCGGTATCATTTGAATGCAGCCCAGTACTAGCACTTATTTTTTTCTATTACCTCCCTTCATGATAAAACTAGGAGAATACGTCTTACAAATGTTTTACAATTTCACTTTTACAAATAAACACTATATTTTTTTTCATTAAAATCAAAATAACTATAACAGATATTAACAACAATAAACATCGAAAATTGTCACAAATAAACCTAGTGTAATGTTAAAACAATATCAAGTGGGCTAGGATTTTTTCAGTTTTATCAAAGACTCACTTATAAGATAGAACCATACAACAATAATTTATAGAATAACAAAATGGCCATTTTGCAATCAGTTACATAAATTATTCAATCCGATAGTAAAGCTGATGATAAGAAAAACAAACTTGGACAAACATCTACTTAACCAAGTGTAATTCAATTAATAAAGATGTTGAAAAACAGATAAAGATACCTTTATATATATTTAAATTAATGTTGTTACCATTACAAATACAAGGTATATATGCACATGTAAAAATTGTATTATTTTTTTCCACATCTACGCAGTACACACAGTTACATATTTTTTTATCTAAACAACAATACACATTAATATACTCTTGTCTTTAAATGTACAAATTCAGTACATAAATAGTTTGGCACAAATTACACACACTAAATACATAACTTGCACAAAGCTTTTATTTAAATAAAAAATTAAATCAACTTAATCTGTGATAACAACCGAGAATGCACTTTTATGCTGCGATGAGCCTAGTTCAGGTTCTACTTAAGCTGGGATCAGCCCAGAATACACATAATGCTGGGATCAGCATAGCACAGATTGGGAATCATCATTGTCATGTACAGTGAGTTTCATGCAGATTCTAGTTCATGAGTAGACACCATAAAGAGCTTCATTTTTATTGGCTTAAATAGTGAAATTGTTATTATTGTCACATATTGACTTGGAATATTTGTAATGATTGAATAAGGACATGTAGTGTGAATTGAGAGAGAGAGGGAGAGTGCAAACTAATCTTTTACTTTGTGTCTCTTTTCTTACAAGGCATGTCTTAAATATTCCTTATTTCAGGTCTATATTTTGTTGTGTATAAATGGTATACGTTAAAGTGACACCTAGATCATTGTGTCAGAAGATTATTAAATTTGCAATATTTGTCAAAAATACACGAGACTGAGTGACAAAATGAGTAGAGTTATTTCACAACTGCCTTTTGATATCCATGTGCAGTTACAATGTATGCAATGCCTTAGTGACACGAGACTAAGCACTCTTTTGCTAGTATAATCTCTTTGTATTTCACTTATTATTTCCATGCTTTTTCAAATTGGAGATTTGTCATACCCTTTGTCTTAGTCTGTCCATCTGTCTATCAGTCTGTCCATCTGTCTCTCAGTCTGTCCATCTGTCTCCCAGTCTGTCCATTGCCACATATCCTTAACCATAGCATGGAATTTTTATCAAACTTTGTAGTTATGTTTTTCCTGTCTAGATCATCTGTCATTTGTGGCTACTACCCCAGGGATTACTGGCAGGTGTTCGAAAGTAAAATGTACAGAAATGACAGTTACAATGGCATTTATCAATATTTTGTAACCAAACTTTATATATGCAATCATAGCAGGAAAACGTATCATATATATGACAGATTTGCATTATAAGCCCTGGATCACTGTCAGGGAGGTGGGGGTTGTGTTTGAGATATACAATGGAAAGTATGCAAATTTACGATGGCAAGCCATTGCAGTTGCCATAGTTTCTATTTTATTCCCCTGTAATATCAACAAATAATCAAAATATGTAACATTCTAAAATGTATCTTTGATGTCCCAACATAATATGAATTTAGCAAAAAAAAGGCAAACTTGGTCATTGCCCAGGTCATGATTTTTGTCCTAAGGTTTGAAGAAAAAATGAGAGCCATACAGTAGATTTTATTTCATTGTAAGTGGGTTCACATGTTATCTGGGCATGAATTAATGAAGGAGTGGTCCATTTCATTCTGTTGAAGGGCATATGCGAGGGTTGATCAAAAACTTGTATAACAGACACTGTAAACAAATGTTACTTAACTGTTTGCAATAACTTTAGTAGTCCTTCTCAAAGCAGCTTCCTTCAACTTAATGTGCATCTCCCATCCTGTGACCCATGCCCTGAACACACGCAGCAGACCATCACGTGACAGCATTCATAGTGACCCATTGATTGCATCATTCTTTTCTGCTTTCGTAATGGTTTCCCTGTAATGAATCTTTCAATTTTGGAAAAAGCCAAAAGTCACAAGGAGCTAAATCTGGGTTGCATGGTGGGTGATTTAGGGTTTAAACGCCAAGTTTTTTTAATGGTCTGCATTATAAACTTGCATTATCCTGGTGCAAAATGAAGCCACCCCTCTGAGTTGGTTTGGACACTTTGCGAATAGTTAAATTTTTTTTTTGATATTTTCTTTTATTTTGGTTTGACTTATGTAAAGTTTATATTTGCATTTTTATGCCTTACTGACAGATGCTTTCATGTCCTATGATGGCTTTTTATGCCTTACTGACAGATGCTTTCATGTCCTATGATGCATTTTTATGCCTTACTGACATGCTTTCATGTCCTATGATGCATTTGTATGCCTTACTGACAGATGCTTTCATGTCCTATGATGCAATTTTATGCCTTACTGACAGATGCTTTCATGTCCTATGATGCATTTGTATGCCTTACTGACAGATGCTTTCATGTCCTATGATCCCTTTTTATGCCTTACTGGCAGATGCTTTCATGTCCTATGATGCCTTTTTATGCCTTACTGACAGATGCTTTCATGTCCTATGATGCATTTTTATGCCTTACTGACAGATGCTTTCATGTCCTATGATGCCTTTTTATGCCTTACAAGCAGATGCTTTCATGTCCTATGATGCCTTTTTATGCCTTACTGGCAGATGCTTTCATGTCCTATGATGCCTTTTTATGCCTTAGTGGCAGATGCTTTCATGTCCTATGATGCCTTTTTATGCCTTACTGACAGATGCTTTCATGTGGTATAATGCATTTTTATGCCTTACTGACAGATGCTTTCATGTATTATGATGCCTTTTTATGCCTTACTGACAGATGCTTTCATGTCCTATGATGCCTTTTTATGCCTTACTGACAGATGCTTTCATGTCCTATGATGCATTTTTATGCCTTACTGACAGATGCTTTCATGTCCTATGATCCCTTTTTATGCCTTACTGACAGATGCTTTCATGTCCTATGATGCCTTTTTATGCCTTACTGGCAGATGCTTTCATGTCCTATGAACATATTTCCAATTATCTGCTGCATTATCAGTAATGCAAAAATGTTACATTGTGATTCTGTTCTTTTACTTACCAGGCTGCTTGTTGGAGTCCATCTGGAGATGTTTTACTTTTTACCACAGAAGATGAGCCAATCGTCTACTACCTTACTTTTAGTGGTATGGCAGATGAAAGGAAACCTTTGATTGGTGGATCCCAAACTGCTGTGGCTTGTCTAGA
Source organism: Margaritifera margaritifera (assembly GCA_029931535.1). Lineage (NCBI taxonomy): Eukaryota > Metazoa > Mollusca > Bivalvia > Unionida > Margaritiferidae > Margaritifera > Margaritifera margaritifera. The sequence continues at coordinate 5,247,350 of JAQPZY010001683.1, forward strand.
CCTATCAGAAATCACAATTAAGACTGACTCGGGAGATGATGTAAGGTAAATTCGACCATCCTTTCGATTTGTCTTCTAGGAATAGGTAAATTCTTTCATATGGGAATAAAATTTCATCATTGTCACTAAGTTATTCATTAAATTGCATGTTGCAGACCTTATGCTATATCCTAAGGGCTGTTCCATTTAAACTTCATATGAAAATGATAATGGAATTCTAAATTGCATCTATGGATAATTAAAAGGGCCTTCTCTGAGTACCAAGTATATTTGCTGGAACAGCCCTAAAGTTGGGTTAGTATATTTGCTAGAACAGCTCTAAAGTTGAGTTGGTATATTTGCTGGAACAGCCATAGAGTTGAGTTGGTACATTTTCTCAATATTCTGAAAAAATACTGTAAGAAATGAAACTAATTTTTACTGACCTTTTGCAATAAAATCATTTGCAAGTTATTGTGGACTTTTACTGGTACCATGTTTATACTATGGCCAACTGATCACTAAACTTATTGAACAGCTCTCATAGTATAACCAGATACCAGTCATACAATCATACCCACAATACCTAGTAGAAAATTACCTACAGTGGCTTAAAAAAATGGGGAAATTTTTGAGGGACCTACAAATAGAGCCCCAGCAGGGGGCTCAATATTAACAATTTACCAGTGTCTTTCAAGAATTTTGAAATGAAAATGCTGTATTTCATGGGTGTATTCAAGATTTTTTTCAGGCAAATTTAGACTACACCTTTTTTGGACAAGCCTGGCTGGCAACTCACTTAGAATATGTGAGGGGCCCAAACTTGATTTAGAGGGGAGCTGGACTATCTGATTTTGTTTAGCTCTTAAACTTAATGGTTATATGAGCAAGTTTATTTTGCAGATTCAGATTTGTGTAGCCTTATCCAGGCTTCACAGTTTGGCTTTACATTTATTCACTTATTGTAAATTCCAGGAAGGGGTCGTTGTTTGTCAGGTTTTTCAATTCATGGATTTTTGTAACATCTACAAAAATCCATCAAAAATGATTTATTTACAGTATTTACATACCAAAATCCAAGTAAGGGGGAAAAAAGCAAATGACAGCAGACAGCTGTTTATTTGGTCATCCATATGATTTGTTAACTTTGGGATGGATGAACCAAAATGAACATTGAATCAGCTTCTAAACCTGTATTCTTGCCCCCATTCTGTTGTCAGATAGCACTTTCATGTCTATGATCTATAGACGAGGTGTGCTATGATACCATCAGTTTGTTCATCTGTCTGTCTTGAAGTCTGTCTGTAACTCTATCTCCACCTAAACTACTGGTTGGAAATTCACCAACCTTGGAAGATATATTGCCCACTTAGTCAAACTCTGTGAGAGGAGTATAGTTTGGGGCACTTAGTCAAACTCTTTGAGAGGAGTATAGTTTGGGGCACTTAGTCAAACTCTGTGAGAGGAGTATTGTTTGGGGCACTTAGTCAAACTCTGTGAGAGGAGTATAGTTTAGGGCACTTAGTCAAACTCTGTGAGAAGAGTATAGTTTGGGGTCTCTCCATCATCATGACTTTGAGGGTTTCAAAGTTTAAATATTCAAATATTCCAAATACAGTGACATTTTCGAATATTTTTTTGGACCAGACTATATATGCAGTCATAGCAGGAGAACACATGCTAGAATGTAATGGATTTGGATTTGAAACTGTTGGACAATGGCTTAAAGAGTGGGGGTGGGGCATATTTAATAAAAAATCATAGAGATTTGCCATGGCAAACCATGGAAGTAGCTGCAATTAAAATTGGGCATGAGCAGTAGACTCCTTCCGTTTATGCCGCTTTGCTTACCTTTCATGATAAGTTCTCACATCCTGTGATGGTAACACCACATGTAATCAGGGATATTATAGGCTGGCATTAGAATTTTCTAGGGAGTAGCCAGATGTTTTCCCCTAGAAATGTATATATATGTTTATTTGGTGTACCTGAAAAGGGCTATATTGAAAAAATTTCTATTCTGGATTGTGCTTTTATTTAATTTTAGTGTTCATCCATTTTCTAAAAGTGTCATCTTTGGTTATTCCTTAAATTTGTATTTCAGTCTAAGGAACATTTCATTTAATGCCGAGTCATGCATTTCTGAAGTTGTTTTCCTGACAAATGGAGTTCCTTATGTCTCTAATATTTCTGCAAAAGTACATGACACTAACAATTAGCAGTGATTTTCCATTGCAAAAATCAAGAGACAAAAGGACAAGCTTCAGAATTGTCAGTCATCAAATTTGCAGTCTTAATTGATTCAGAAATGAATTGCCATCTGAAAATTTTAATAGCCATTTGCAATTTTGATGATTGCTTGTGGCAACATAGGATATTCCAAGGGTTCTTAAGGGACAAATACAGGCCCCCAGGACAATATCAGACATGCCAACCCTTTTACAATTTTACCATAAGGCTTACTGAAATTACCATTAAATTAATTGATTACATTCTAAAAAGTTATGTTATTTAATCAGTTACTCTGTGCAGAAGTCTGTAACTGTAATTGTAATCAGAATTTTCAAGAGTAATTGTAATTTAATTTGATTACATTTGAGAGTAATTAACCCGAGGCCTGATGTTGTCACCATGTCCGTCCATCTGTATGTTCATCCAATACATCACAAATTTTTCTTTCCTTTCAAACATGTTCATAGGACTTAATGGATTTAAACTTTTGGTGGGAGTCTTAATTTGGTGGGAGTCTTGATTTGGTGGGAGTCTCAATATCAGGAAGGCCTAGATCAAGTTTTGATTTTCACTTTTTTTTTCTGCCAACATTTGAATTATTTTGATCCCTGCTTGACTTGGAAGTTTGCCTCAGCATGGTGACTTTTTTTTCTGCTCATTAAATTTTGAAAAACCAAATGGAATAAAATCAAATTTGTTATGAGGCTTAATATCAAGGAGAACTGGATTAGGTTTGATTTTTCACTTTTATCCACCATAATTTGAATTATAGACTGTTTTGAACTAGAAGTTTGCCCTTGCATTGTAAGTCAGGTTTGATTGGCACCCTTTTTTCATCAAAATTTGATCGAGTTATTGCCCATGTTGACATAGAGGCTTGCCATTGCATCTTGCACCAAGTTTTCTTCAAATATTCCATATCCATAACAAATCAGTGTTGTCTGAACACATTTGAACCAAATTAGGTATGCCACTAAGTTCATTTGTCAACATTCTGTGTCATGTAGTGGAGTTAAAGCCCTTGATTTTTAGACCCACACAAATTTGCTTTCACACAATAACTTCCTTAATTATTAGATTTCAGCCAGATTTTGTAGGCAGCTTGATACTGATGAGACGCTGAGTTCAATAGTTAACATTCTATGTCATCATGTAGTGGAGTTATATTTTCATATATCAAAATCAACTCCACTATATATAGTGGAGTTGATTTTCAGACCCACCCACTTTTGCTTTCACACAATAACTTCCTTAATTATTATTGGATTGTAACCATATTTTGTAGGCAGCTTGATACTGATGAGACACTGAGTTCGATAGTCAACATTCTGTGTCATCATGTAGTGGAGTTATAGCCCCTGATTTTCAGACCCACCCACTTTTGCTTTCACACAATAACTTCCCATCCCACCCACTTTTGCTTTCACACAATAACTTCCCATCCCACCCACTTTTGCTTTCACACAATAACTTCCTTAATTATTATTGGATTGTAACCAAATGTTGTAGGCAGTTTGACATTTATGAGGTCTTAGATGAGCTTGATTTTCACTGTTTTATGTCATCGTTTAACAGTTATAGCCCCAGAATTTTTTTCCCCACTCTCTATCATTTCTGCACAAAAGCTCAATTTTTTATGATTGGATTTCAACCAAATTTTGTAGACAGCTTGATATTGATGGGACTTGACTGAGTTTGATCATCAGCATTCTAAGTTATTATATAATTTTCAAGTTGCCTGTGTTCTGGTTTGTTAAATTGCCGCCTGCTATTTTTGTTAAAATATTATGGCACTTCATGTGTGCATGCAATGGTGGTTTTAGGTTTCAGTAGCTCACCTGACTTCTTATCACCTGTATACCTAGTAAGAGCATGATATTCTGCTTAACTGTACATCATGTATTTAAGGCTGCAATGTTTACATGTGTAAACGGCTTAGTTTTGTGTACTGCCTGTAAACGTTTACAAAGCCGGCAATCATGTAAACGAATATGCATGTGGCTTTCATTGACACAGGAGCAACTATTTCCAATTAAATTATATATTACCACATCTTTGCTTAAGAGGATTGTTTAGTAGGATTTTTATGTAAATTCTTTTATTAAAGCATGTATCTATGATTTTCAAATCGAATGTGACATCACTAGGAAAAGATCAGAAGTTAATGAGAATTAGTTAGAGTGTACATTACACAACATTACACATCAGGTTCATTTACTGATAATACTGATAAAGAATTTCTTTAAACTACAATATTTACCTTTAAACAACATGTTTGTTAACAGAACCGTTGATTAGTAACATTCTCTGAAAAAAAACCCCCAAAAAACCAGATACACCGTTTGAAGTTTATAAGCCACTGCATAGTTTCTTGGTCATTGTAGATCCTTCAAAAGCATCCCATGCTCATGTCTAGGCAGTACATCCATATCCAGCATCTATTTTTTCATCATGTGTGTGTATAGTAGGAAGCAAAATCACTATAATTGGTTATTGTAAACTTTGTACACGTTTTGACATTTTGGTTAAACATTGCAGCCTTACATGTATTATTAATTAATGATAGAATCAATTTTCTGTCTGCTCATCTATCCATCTACCTCATTCCCTCTTTCTGACTATGTAATTGTGCTTTAAATAACAGTAAAAAGATTGCAATTTAATAGGAAAAAGTAAAACTCATTTTTCTGAAGGTTTAATATTTGATTTTTATTTTGAATGATAATGATGAATCAAATTTATATCAGTATTTTGCCTAATGAAAAGAAGAGCCCATCTTTTGTTCCACTTTTTCTGTGTATTGTTTTTTCAATTATTCAAAAATTTACCAAGTGCAGTCTCATTAACATTAAGGCAAAAAACTGTTAGAATTAAAAGTCATATGATATAACAATTGTTGACTTTTGATTTCAGTTGCTACAAGAGTTTATTGACCCCTCAAAAATTATATTCACCCAGGTCTGCAGCCTTGGTGAATATTGTGTTTTGGTGTGTTTGTGTGTGTGTTTGTGCATGATAAATCCTTGTTGCAACCTCATTAGAAGTCAGTAATTATATGTTATTGTTTAATGGAGTTAGAGCCACTGGTTGTGGGAATCATTTACTTTCATATTTGCACGATAACTATAATAATTATCATTGGATTTCAACAAAATTTGGTATGCAGCTTGATGTAAATGAGCCCATAGGTGACTTTGATTGTCAGCCTTCAGTGTCATCATGTAACAGAGTTACAGCCTCCAATTAATGGACCCATCCACTTTCAATTACGCAAAACAACTCTCATTTGTATTAAATATTATTGGATATCAAACAAGTTTATTAGAAAGTTTGATGTTGATATTGATAATACCTTGTCCGAGTTTGATTGTCACTGTTGTGGAGTTGGATTTTCAGCATCTTGATCATCTTTTAGCAGAACTATGGTCCCTCATTGTCTAACTCACCAACTTTCATTTCTGTACAATAACACTCCTTTCATGTGCTATATCACCATCATCACCCTGCCTCTTCCTCTACAAAGCATTCTTCTTCCAATGAAAAGAGGAGTACATCAATTCCTGGAATTTGCTTCTTTCTGCTCTTGTTTAGTTCCAGACATGTAAGAAGTCACTTGCATATCTGCAGTATGGCTATTTACATATTTACATGAACTGTTGAACATTTTCAGGGTTGGTGGCAGTATTCAAGACATGGTATGGGATCCAACAGGGGAAAGACTTGCTGTATTGTTTAAAGGTTTGAACTCTAACAAATATATATTCAATAATGTCCCTTTATTTATTCACATAGTCATGCTCAGTTTTATTTTCTCCAAATCAGAACTCCAGATAAGTCACATATTTGCATTAATATGTATACAAACTCCGCAGAAAAGTATTTTTTTCTCAAAATACAGTGTAAATCCGATAAGTAATTATATCATAATCCAAGGTGTATCAACCTAATCAAGCATGCCTCAGTCAGAAGCACAGCGCTTTGAGTATAGACTGGGGACTGTGCTTAACGCCGTATGGTCTTAAATTTTGTGAGTTAATTTTTGTACAACAGCCTAATAATTCTAGCTCAACATCATTTGGATACTTCAAAAAGTTGTATATTGATTTTATACCTTGACTTAAAAGGTGGAGCAGATGTTACCATAGCAGAGAGCATCTCAAGAATGTTGAAACTAGATACAGAAAAAAAACAACTACTGTATATACTTGTGTATAGGCCGGGTCCAAATGCAAACAACAAATGCAAGCAATCAGGGTTGATGTTGTTTGTTCTACTGATTAATCCTTACAGACTGCATAGACCCAGATCTGCCGGCACATTATATGATGGCAGATCTGGGCTATGCAGTTTGCAGTTGGTATCGGTTTATATGCGAGTATATACGGTAGAATCAAATAATACCCATTGTTTATTTAAATATTTCAATAAATTGGAAGAGGAGTAACAACCAGAGCATATCATCAAAAGTATTTTGAATGATGTTGTAAATTTGTGTGTAGATATGGTGAATAAAGATAGGGCAGTCAAGAAGTGTGATGGTGATACAATTACTGAGAAAACAATCAGTTCCTGGAAAGTAAAATTTCCCTGCTTGACTTTAGAGGGCAGTGGAATCAGTTTGTATGGATGCAAGTGTCAGCAGTATTTGGGCTAATGAGGCATCATGGAACATACAGAAAGCAGCATAGGATAACATAGACACACATATGAACACACGAGGACAATAAATACGGCAGTAAAGCACAAATGTGAAACTGCTATGATGGAAACCAAATGTGTCGAATTTGAATCAGAAATCTTAAAAATTGGTGTATCAGATGATGAAGTTAGGGTGTTCAGGACTGCTATGTTGCAAAAGAAGATCTCCCTTCTGATAAAATTAATGCTTTGCTAGACCTACAACGCTTGAACGGGGTTGATATTTCTTTTAGAAATATTAGCAGGGAGAGCTGTATATGTAATGTTATAAATAGATCTTTGCTTGATGAGATAAAAAAAATTCTGAAATCTATGGTATCATGGTTGATGACAGCGCTGACCTGAGGGTAGAAAAACACTTGTCAATCTGTGTGCAGTATGTCAGGTCAGGAGTTGCAGTTGCAAAGTTTTTTGCTAATGTACAGTTGGAAGATGGATGTGCCCACACAATTGTCAACAGACTTACTGAAAAGCTCAACTTGTTTGACCTGGATACTGCACATATTGCATCTTTACCAATTGATGGGACTCCAACAATGACGGGTAGGAAATTTAGTGTAGGCGGTAAGTTGTAATAAAAATATAGTCCATATACTGTACAGACTCACTGTATAGCACACAGACTGAATCTTGCTGTTACTATTGACTCAGTGGAAAAGTGTGAGGTGCTTCAAAAAATGAGAGAAAATTTTAATTAATTATATTTGTTTATTAGTGGCTCAAGCTCTTGCACTTCGAAAGTTAAGAAGATACAGCAGGTCCTAGGAGAACCACAACTAAGCATGAAAGAGCCACATCATATTCATTCAATGGGATTGTACAATGCAGTGGAAGCAGTCTGCGAGAGCTGCAGCTCAGTGTTTGTTACATTGCCATGCTTTGCAACAGAGAATATTGTAAGCTACATAAATGTCTTCTAGATTTGATGCTTGATGTTCACTCGGTAATAAGCATTTTGAGAAGTCAGCTACAGAAGCAGTCATTGGTTTTTATAGTGTAATAACCTTTAGTGGATGCCTGTCTTGCTAAGTTTGACTACCTACAAACCAGATATCATGATGCATTGAAGGACATGAGAGACAGAACAGAGGTAAAAGAAGATAGCAGTACAGTAGCATATTTAGGTGGAGAGAAACTGGAGCATTACAAAGGAGTGGAAAGTGAACATGAACAGTGGAGTATATGAGAAAAGTATATAACTTGCTTGAAGAAGAATAATAAACACAGATTTACCAAGGAAGAGAGTCATATATTTCATGACATAAGCTTACATTTGGAACCCTGACATCTAATTCAGTCAGCCATGAAGAAACTGAGGATGCATTGAAAGTTGTATGGTAATGAAAAAGTTGTTCAAGTTGTACATGGTTGACTACAAGAACAGGGGGAGGTGTTAAGAGTAAAAGAAAGAAGGCTAGATTATCTTTTGGATGAGGAGAAACTGACCAAAGAATGGTCAGTACTGAAAGGAATGAAGAGAAATTGACCAACAAGTGGTCAGTACTGAAAGGAATGAAGAGAAATTGACCAAAGAGTAGTTAGTACTAAAAGGAATGAAGAGAAATTGACCAAAGAGTGGTCAGTACTGAAAGGAATGATAAGTGGGGCTACAAGACCTTGAACATGACAAATTTGTATCAAAGAGTGATAACATTACATGGTGAGCTGCTGCCACCACTCTTTGTGTAATGTCCAATTGCTCTTTGTCAATCACTGACAAGTGTTGAGTGTGAAAGGAGCTTCAGTACCCAAAATTGACTTAAAAATAAGTTTAGAAGTTCGCTGAAGCCAGAAAATCGAAACTTATCAAAATACATAATTGTGGTACAGATGTTTCAGAGCTTGAAGCCAGTAAAGCCATCAGGGTTTGAAAAGATGAAAGGGCAGATTAATTCAGTCCTATAAACCAAGGGTCAGACCAAGTACCCTATATAATCGCATATAAGCCAATACCAACTGCATAGACCCAGATCTGCACTGGCAGATCTGGGTCTATGCAGTTTGCAAGGACTGGTCAGTAGAACAAACAACATAGACCATGATCTGCTGGCATCAATGTTCACAGAGTGCCATTATGTTATATAACATGAAGGTCAATGTTCAGAGAATGTCATTGTGTTATATAACATGAAGGTCAATGTTAACAGAGTGCCACTGTGTTATATAACATGAAGGTCATTGTTCACAGATTGCCATTTGTGTTACCGGTATATAACATGAAGGTCAATGTTCACCGAGTGCCATTGTGTTATATAACATGAAGGTCATTGTTCACAGAATGCCATTATGTATTATATAACATGAAGGTCAATGTTCACAGAATGTCATTAAGTTATATAACATGAAGGTCAATGTTCACAGAATGCCATTATGTTATATAACATATCACACAATATTGACACATGTGACGCAGTTAACTAAAGAAAATGTTGCATGTGTACCCTTCTAGGCTATGCATGATGGTGGGTAGGGTGGCCGCAAGCTGCGGGCTTCAGTAATGCAGTTGCCAACTTAAATTGATGCATATTATACACAAACTAGTGGAAACAAAGCAATTACATATTATATGTGCAATTTTCTGCAGAGAACCATGTAAAAGAAAATCGGCAACTGAATCTCATGAATAGTTAAAGTACATGTGTACTCACCAACCAATCTCATTGCATCCATATCAATCAATCAAAAATCATTCCATAAAAAATGTGCACAAATAAGTATAACTTGTAATCATCCCAGCATTGATCTCATTAATTCTAAAACATTAATCTTTGGAATAATGTAAGGAAAGTTATAGCACAGTTACATTTCAGAATCACGTGTATATGTGTCAAGGTCACTTAGCCAAGTCTATAAATATCTGACCTCTAGAATTGTATCTGCTAGATTCCATTCAAATCTGAATCCCTTGGTAATAAACTTAAAAAAAACCTATCAAACACTGTACACACACACACACACACACACACACACACAAAGTATCTCATGTCACTTTTTTGGGGACAAACATCAGGGATCGAGTTAATTGTTTTCCAAAGAACTTATTGATTGGCAGCTGCTGGTCATTTGACCATGTAATGATTAGCTGACAACATGTCGGAGCCACGTTTATGTGTCGGTGGCTTTTGTTTTGTGATTTTGATACTTGCAACAACCTTTTGCTAGAGGATTAACTTTAATGATCTGCAATTACTTAATTAGGTAGTCAAATTAATTGATTTTTCAATTTGGGCTATTGTTTGCCGTGGTTTAAAGAAAATTTGTACACAATGCATTGAAGACACACACCTAGAACAGTTATTAGTTTTATTGTTGATGGTTCAATTCAAATTAGATTAACAATTCTCAGCTTTTTAAAGAACTTTTGTCTTTCAAACATAACAACCTAACAACAAAGGGACTGACTATTCACATATTTGAAATGAACAGTCACTAAGAGAAACCTTTGACATCTTTATTCATTTAAAGAAAGACAATGCTTTGGCACTTTTTTCTTCAAGAATACAACACATATCTCTAGATTAATGTGTAATACTCTCATTTTCTTTGGCAATATAATTTTGTAATAATTCAAAGTCAGTTGGCAATATAACTTCGTAATAATTCAAAGTCAGTTGGCAATAGAACTTTCTAATATTTCAAAATCAGTTGAGAGAAATTGGTTAAGATGTTAAAAAAAATTCAGGAGCCACACCATGACTGTGTTCTATTTAAATTTGTATTGTAACAAAGAGCATTATGGTAGGATTTAAGTCCAATTTGAATGAAGTGTTAAAAGTCATCATTATACACACCTGTAACATCCCTGTCTGTGCAGTATAATAAAATAATATGTTGAACAAAGTACAATACTACTACAATACATTTTACAATACTGCTGCATTCCATTTGGTGTGCTGTTGGCTTGAATATTTTAACACACTGAACCATTTCGTATTCACATGCACCAACCTGCACTCCCGATCCTTGTTGACATGAACTCATTTGTGCTTATAAATGTGGACTATGACATCCTTATTGACCTGTATCTTAGTTGAACATTTGGGTCACCCTGGCCACAAACTGTGTCTATTCATATTGCTTTACTCTTTTTCAATCCCAGTGGCATTGTAATTAATTTTTGCAACAGGGTTCAGATTTTCGACTAACATTTTTAAAATTTGACTTTTTTGATGGTCAGTATATGATTTGGTTTGGTGCAAGGATTGAATGAAACTTATTTTATGTATAATACATGTATGTCTGGTCCTGAGACTTCAGATTGCATTCAGGATGATTCTTGAGGCAAATGCTATGCATTATGTGAAGCAGCCCAGAAATGGATTATATTTTCAACATTTTGACAACAACATGACTCCCTCAATATAATGCTGTCCAGATACATAGCCTAAGGTCCACCTTAAAGTGAGACTGGCTTATAATGAAGTACATGATACATGATAATTATACCACTGCATAATGAAATTAAATTCATGACCATTCCTGCCTTATAATAGGAACCATGTTATAATGAGGGCTCTATAGTGAGGGAGTGATGTATAGTGTTATTTGTAGCCATATTAGGCCTAAGGCTGTCAAGAGAATGTAGTAGCATTTTCTCTGTTGTTCCTCCTATGATTTGTTGTTGGCAACCACTGATGGAATGTATTTTTAATGGTTTGTGTACAAAGTAACGTGTACAAAAGCTTGTTTTTTAATATTAAAATATCTTTGTCAGTCTCTGCATATAAGACCGAACTCAAACAAGTAATAACAGATTTTGGAGAAGAAAAAGAATTTTCTATGTCATTATACATCACAACAAAGTATTCTAATTCATAATATTTTCACACCATTAAATTTTTACAAAGTAATACCATCATATTTGTGGCATACATTCATTGTAAAATATTGACTAAAAATATGTATTAATTTTCCTTATTCATGACTGATCATTTTTTTCCAATTATATGACCTTGCTAAATTTTCAAAATTATAATGCACCTGGAAATTTTGTAATTATTTTACACTACAGTATAACTTTGATGCTCCCAGATCAGGGTTACATGAAAGGACACAGTCAACTTCATTAAGGGTTTGAGTGCAATATGAGTGAATATACATGAATATATACAACTAAAAATGAAATTGTTTTGTTTCTTACAGAAAACAGTAGTGGAGCAAACAGATACATAGCTGTCTTCAGAACAAATATTTACCCAGTCCTAGATATAACACCATGGTAATTTATCTTTACTGCATAGTCATTACTCAGTCCTAGATATAACACCATGGTAATTTATCTTTACTGCAGGGAGTCATTACCCAGTCCTAGATATAACACCATGGTAATTTATCTTTACTACATAGAGTCATTACCCAGTCCTAGATATAACACCATGGTAATTTATCTTTACTGCATAGTCATTACCCAGTCCTAGATATAACACCATGGTAATTTATCTTTACTGCATAGAGTCATTACCCAGTCCTAGATATAACACCATCGTAATTTATCTTTACTGCATAGAGTCATTACCCAGTCCAAGATATAACACCATGGTAATTTATCTTTACTGCATAGAGTCATTACCCAGTCCTAGATATAACACCATGGTAATTTATCTTTACTGCATAGAGTACAAATAGGTTTATGATGTACCATATATATTTGTTTATAAGTTGAGTCCAACTGCAAACTGCACAGACCAGATCTGCCATTGCATAATGTGCCAGCAGATCTGGGTCTGTGCCATTTTTTTTTTGGAAGGGGTAATCAGTAGAACAAACAACATAGACCCTGATCTGTCAGCACATTATGCAATGGCAGATCAGGGTCTATGTTGTATGCAGTTGGATTCAACTTATACATGAGTATATATGGTAATTAGGGTACATTTCACTCATATTTTAATGAATGTAGAGGCTACAAGTGCATTACATATCTGCATTATATGCAGAGTATACTCGCTTATAAGTGGAGTCCAACTCTAAACTGCAAAGACCCAGATCTGCCATTTCATAATGTGCTGGCAGATCTGGTCTCTGCAGTTTGTTATGAGTAATCAGTAGAACAAGCAACATAGACCCTGATCTGCTGGTGCATGATGCAACAGCAGATCAGGGTCTATGTTGTTTGAAGTTGGACTCAACATATAAGTGAGTATATATGGTACATGGTTCATACATCCTTGAAAAATCCTTGAATTTGAGGGGTTGCCTTGAAAACTCTTGAATTAGAAAAGGCTGGTTTTATCTTTGAACAGTCCTTGAATTTGCTGAAAAACTCCTTAAATTTATCTTTGGGAATAAAAAACCCATTAAAACTGAACAAAATATATCGCTTTTTCAGTTAAGAACTTTTTTAATTTACATATTGTCCAAAAATAATGAATACATTAAAGGGGATAAAATTTGGTGGATCAAATGACACACAACACTGGTAGCTAACACAAGTAACATATGGAGAAGATTTAATTTCCATAAGACAAAGTACACCTTGAAAACTTTTGGAAGTCCTTGAAAAAAAATTCTCAAGGGCTGTATGAACCATTCATTGTCAGGCTTGCATCTAGGACACACAATTCCCATACAATTTGAGAATATGTTGCAAAATTATAGTCCCATTGCACTCAGTATGGTGCAAAAAATAATCATTGTTCACAAATTTATAGAAATTATGCATGGAAATCTGTGCTTGCTCTGTCTGGAAAAATCAATACACCAGGAAATGATGTATTAGATGCCATGTTCTGATTGGTTTTCTTACCAATGCATGCCTCATGTCCCAGACCTGGCATGTGACAGAATAAAGAAACAGCCCAAAACTTAATACACATTATTTATTTTTTTGAGAGAGATAATTCCAAAGAAAAGAATTAAAGTGTTGAGAATGAACAACAGGTAAATCAGGAAAGTGAAAATGCTTTTATACCAGCCCGTATCAAGTTTACCGGACCCATTTCCTGACGATTGACAAACTAAACTGATTCACTTTCTGATTTGTATGACAGTATGTTTTATGGTACTTCATTTTTATGAGCTGTAAATGTCAAAAAGCCAGTTTGAAAATCAAATAGTTCATTTTGATTGACTATTGAGTCATTCTGCTACTGTCTTCAACTATTAGCGCTTGGGTGATAAGGAAAAACACTTATGATATTTATAACTGAAAACGGTGCTCTTAAGTTGATATTCTTAGTATGTTCAAAGTCACATTAAGGTTTTCATTTGCTGTTCTTTAACATAGCTTAGAATTAGTTAGAATCATTGACTGACCATCTTGACTCGCTTATAAGTCGAGTCCAGCTGCAAACTGCACAGACCCAGATCTGCTGTTGCATAATGTGCCTTTAGATCTGGGTCTATGCAGTTTCTTAGGAGTAACCAATAGAACAAACAACATAGATCCTGATCTGCCAGTACATTATGTGATGGCAGATCAGGGTCTATGTTGTTTGCAGTTGGACTTGACTTATAAGTGAGTACATATGGTAGATAATATTGTATATGTATGCAATGTCTGTGCATTATATATAGGTGGCAGCCTAATGATTTATTTTTATCGATACAGTTTTCATTTCCAGATAGTTTTCCATCATGAACACTGAGCTCCCACCTCACTTTTTTGTCCCCCATTCTTCTAGAGGAAAGGGGGAACAATGCCCACATTTTTAAAAACATAGATGCAACCCTGCATTGTATCTTTCTTGAATGTATACAATTCATACTTTTACACCATACATCCTTAAATACTTACCCAATCCCATAATAGCTTTGACACTTACATTTCAGTCCAAATTCCATGAGGTGCCATATATACTCATGTATAAGTTGGATCCAACTGCAAACTACATAGACCCTGATCTTCTGGAGCATTATGCAATGGCAGATCTGGGTCTATACAGTTTGTTATGACATTAGAACAAACAACATAGACCATTGATCTGCTGGTGCATGATGTAATGGCAGATCAGGGTCTGTGTTGTTTGCAGTTGGACCCAACTATATATATATATATATATATATATATATATATATATATATATACCATAGTATACGGTGTTCATGGAAATGAATTGTGGCAAAATTTAATGAAGAATATCAATTCTCTTTTAGCTATTTTTAATTTAAACAGATTGTATGATATTAGTTGTAAACTGTTACCCTAGAATGTCAATTCCTACTGTAAAATGAGATATTCAGGAGGACAACATTTCATGGTTTGGGAGTACACCTATTTTTGTGTGGATAACAATTTGTGAGGTCATGCTGTTACCTTAATATCCAATCAACGATACTATTTTTCATGATGGATTGAATTAAAATTGAATGATTATGAAAAAATGAAACAAAAAAATTCCAAAATGAAATCAATAAATAATATAATTAAGATTTTACAGTATTAACCATCTATACTTAAATATAGGTCGAATCCAATGGCAAATAACATAGACCCTGATCTGCCATCACATAATGCACCTGCAGATCAGGGTCTATGTTGTTTGTTCTACTGATTACTCTTAACAAAGTGCATACAACCAGATCTACCAGTGTATTATGCGATGGGAGATCTTGGTCTGTGCAGTTTGCAGTTGGACTCCTCTTATAAGCGAGTATATATGGTCGATGTTTATCTACTTATTACAAGAGCTACATTTGGAAATATGAATAAAATCAGCAGTAAAGGACATCCAAACATAAAACTCTTCTTCATAAGAAGGAAAACATCACACTCTCAAGAATTTGCATGAAAGCTGAAGCTTTGCAAAGACTGATGACTATAATGTTGGAGGGGCACATAATTGTAGACTTCTCCTTCTCCCATGCTTTTAGAGTATGGTTGGAGGCATCATGTAGGAGAATCCTAAATTACAGATGGTTATGTATTTTTTTATTTTTCATGGCAATAAAATGTAAAATAGACTGTGTAATGATATCACATTTTATCATGAGGTTGGCCCACTTTTGCAAATGAAGGGTGCCAATTGGCCCCTTTTTTGTCAAACCTGCCTGAAACACTGAAAATATCAAAAAGTTCAAACTTTGAGCTTGAGCTCAGGTTTCATACTCAATCTGTCTCATTCATTTTATTCAGCTAAACATTACAGCAGAGTATTTATTTTAAAAAATCTGTGTACTTTGTCATGTGATTAATAGAGGCTTACATGTACACATTTAGATATGAAATTTGTCAGATTTGAATTTTCAATTTTTTTCTTCTTGCCAAGGCCTCCAAAACAAAAATTATACAGCCTGTTTCATACATTTTATGAAATAAGTACCCATGTAAATCTGTATTATTTTTCAGTGGATTTGTTAAAGGCTATGAGGGAGAGACTCCACAACATATTGCCTTCCAGCCCAAATTTGATAGAGGGGCTCTTCTCACAGTGGTTGGTCACTTAGTTTCTTTTCACACCACAAAGACAAGAAAATTCACTCTTTTTGTATGAAACTTGTCTGAATAATATTACTGTAAGAAAAATTTTTTTTCTCAGTATTGACTAACTATAGAGATGTTGTGGACTTGACTTATTTTATGATAGAAAAATAAAATCCAAAAATGTGACCCTCTGTATGGCAATTAAAGAGCTTAAACACTTATAAGCCGAGTCTAAATGTA
This sequence comes from Margaritifera margaritifera, assembly GCA_029931535.1. NCBI lineage: Eukaryota > Metazoa > Mollusca > Bivalvia > Unionida > Margaritiferidae > Margaritifera > Margaritifera margaritifera. Next base: position 5,263,860 of record JAQPZY010001683.1, read on the forward strand.
AACATCACAGACCCTGATCTGCCGTTGCATAATGCGCCGGCAGATCAGGGTATATGTTGTTTGTTCTACTGATTAGTCCTTACAAACTGCATAGACGCATTATGCAACGGCAGATCTGGGTCTTTGCAGTTGGTATCGGCTTATACGCGCGCATATACGGTACTTACAAATAACAAATTACAAAAAAAGTTAGACTTAGTGCAATTGGCACACTGCCTTCTGTGTGCTAAGATAAACCTATGGCAACATTATTTCAGTATTTTTATAACATGCAAGTATTTTTTTCTAATTTTGATGGTAAATAATCCAGTACTAGCTTTTTTCTGCATAATTATGTTTATATGCTATTTTTTTAGCCATAAAAACATGACATACCAGAATAAAATTGCTTGTACAATCTATTTGCAAAGTAATAGCTTGGAAAAGGTAGGCTTGTTAGGACTTCACCACTTTTCGATAGTCTATGAGAAAAATGATGATGGATCACATCCATGTTGGACAAGTCGATAAGCAGGGGGATGTTCTGGTTGCAATGCTAATGTTGTGATGTGTTCTTCATCTGCCATCTACTAGAACAAACCCATGCAATTGGAAGTTACTCTCCAAAGTGGCCACCATTTTTGTACCATAATCCATGGAAAATCTTCATATACCCAAATCATTTTGAAGAATGGAAGTATTATAATTTTTTATATGATCTCTAATACAAGCCATTATTTTGGAAAATACTACAATTTTCAAATTTGAATTGTGGTGTTCGATAAAACATTTTTAAAAAATGATGGTACAAGTTCATCTTGAGCATACTTAAGAATGCGTGCTAATTGTAATTGCACAGATACATGGTAATTGTAATTGTACAGATACATGGTAATTGTAATTGCACAGATACATGGTAATTGAAGTTGCACAGATACATGGTAATTGTTATTGCACAGATACATGGTAATTGTAATTGTAATTGCACAGATACATGATAATTGTAATTGTACAGATACATGGGGATCAAAGTAATGCATTTAGAAGTTTATTCAGTATATAATAATCTGAGAGTCTTGTTTATTTTTTTGTTTGGCAACCCTCATGAGAAACTGCATCAGCTTCAACGTTTCTCTCGCCTGCATTAGCATGGTTAGACATAGGTATATCTCTTACAGCAGCAATCGTGGTATCAGCATTAAAGCCTTGTGTTTTAAGTTACAATGTTTGCAAGTCAGAAAAAATGGGAAAACACATACATAATGCATGGATGCGGGTTAGACACTGGATTCCATAAAAGACTTGTTTTCAAAACATAATTTTATATAAAATTAATTATATTCAAGTAGAAAATTCGCCAATATTTATTGAGATAAGCAAGCTGAAAATTGATTGAAATTTATCCATAACCTTGAGGCATTGCATCTGACAATGACATTATGTGATATTTCTATTTTCATGAATTAGAAATGCCCCAACAGTAATCTTTGTTAAAAGGTCTGTAGATGAGTGCCGAGGTTTTGGCAGGCTAATATTATTCATGCAGGGTGGCCATTATGATTAAGTCAAATCTCTGATATTGATTTACACAAACCTATATTTATGATTCAGTGAAAGCTGTCTTCATGATTCAGTCAAATCTGTGATGATTTACACAAACCTATATTTATGATTCAGTCAAATCTGTCTTCATGATTCAGTCAAATCTGTGATAATGATTTACACAAACCTATATTTATGATTCAGTCAAATCTGTCTTCATGATTCAGTCAAATCTGTGATGATTTACACAAACCTATATTTATGATTCAGTCAAATCTGTCTTCATGATTCGGTCAAATCTGTGATAATGATTTACTCAAATCCATATTTATGATTCAATCAAAGTTGTCTTTATGATTCAGTCAGAGCTGTTTTTATGATTCAGTTAAAGCTCTCCATGATTCAATCAAAGCCATCTTCATGATTCAGTCAGACCTATGTTTATTATTTGGTTAAGCTGTCTTTATGATTCAGTCAGACTGGTCTTCATGATTCAATCAACGGTGTCTTAAATAACCTCTTCTGAGAAATTTGAAAATACTGTATATACTTGCGTAAAAGTTGGATCCAACTGCAAACTGCATAGATCCAGATCTGCTGTTACATAATGTGCCAGCAGATCTGGGTTTATGCAGTTTGTTAGGAGTAATAAGTAGAACAAACAACATAGACCCTGATCTGCAAGCATATTATGCGACATCAGATCATGGTCTATGTTGTTTACATACATACATACCTATATACATACTCGTCTTCACTCATTTATATGTGCAGTTGGCTGTCAGTGACTTTGTGCTGGTATTGCCTTGGTCCACTCATGCTTATGAAGCAGTTATCTTTAAAATCTTGTTAAGTTGTATCATCACTCATTATACAGAATTTTAAATTGCCCTTTATGTCATGTACTGGGCTCCATATCCTATTTAAATTGCCCTTTATGTCATGTAAAGGGCCCCATATTCTATTTAAATTGCCCTTTATGTCATGTACTGTGCTCCATATTCTATATATTGCCCTTTATGTCATGTACTGGGCTCCATATTCTATTTAAATTGCCCTTTATGTCATGTACTGGACTCCATATTTTATTTAAATTGCCCTTTATGTCATGTACTGAGCAATATATTCTATTTAAATTGCCCTTTATATCATATACTGGGCTCCATATTCTATTTGAAAACTGGGCTTACTTGATTATCAAAAAAACTAATCCATTTGGGTTCTTTACCTGCCCCGACAGGAATGGTATGGGCATATAGTGTAACCCTTGTCCATCCATCCATATGTCTGTCTGGTTAAATTCTGTTTTAGTTAGCTTTCAGGCATTTGTTTTTTTTAACCCATTTCTAATTCATTTATTCTTACAAGGTTATTTTCTAAATTATTGGCCATAAGTAATGTATTCTATAGCACTGGTAATCACCAAAAGTATGTATGTATGTAGTAGTGTTTTATGGCACTACAGCCATATAGTGGCTGCATGGTACCAACTAAAGGTAAAGTTAAAAAAACAAAGATAGATTGCATAAAAATTTAGGAAGATAAACCCTTCCAAATAAATGTAAATATGAAGTGCAGCAAGATAAAATATAAAACGTAAGGTCTGATAATGTAAAATGTGCATACAATAAAAAATAAAGGTAACACATATGACACTAAAAATGCATGCAATATACTTTGTTAGTATTCCCTGTTTAGAGCTCTTGGCAGTGAGAATCCATACTTCCAGGACCTCAGGTTTGTTACAAAACTTTGCTCCTTAACTCAGTTTTAAAAATTGGACGTACAGTATTTCATATGCTGGAGTCGTTATAGTTTGTTCCATTTCCAAGATACCTCAGAGAGCTCTGCCTATTGATTTCAACATCCGAGCTTTCTTGAAACTTTTCCAGTCTTCCTAAACTTTGTCTCTCGTAAAGATTATGATACTAAAATACTGCCCACATCAGTAGGAACATTTCTAATGGTACTTTGCAATGGGTTACCATATATACTCATAAGTAGAGTCCAACTGCAAGCTGCACAGACCCAGATCTGCATGTGTATCCACCATAACCATTTATTGCGAGTGAAACCATCCAGATATCAGCTTCTTCATTTGTGGGAGGTCTGTTACATCTGTTCGGCTTTTTTATCCGACTTTTGCTGTTGACACATTTCACATTAGAAATCCTTTCCTGCATATTTGATACAGGGCAGGAAGACAAAATATAGTTAAAGATGACTTATTACACTTGTAAGAGACCTCTTGTAGTTCAACACTGCCAGGGATAAAACTTGCATCAGAAAATGAGAGAAGTGAGAGAGTTTGGATCTATGCAGTTTGCTAGGAGTAATCAGTAAAACAAACAACATAGACCCTTATCTGCCAGCGCATTATATGATGGCAGATCAGAATCTATGTTGTTTGCAGTTGGGTTTGACTTATACACAAATATATACGGTATATACCACACACACCATCATGGTCAGCAGAATAGTTGATACAACGGTCTGAATACTGACTTAATATAACTCCATTATTTTATTCATTCTTTCTTTTTTGTTTCTTGCCTTTTTTATTTATTTCTGAGAATAAGAATCGATTTATCATTTTACAGATTTGGTCCAGTGGGAGACTGAATTACATTCCGTTGACCTTCATTCCCAATGACATGGTAGAATATCACAAATTTCAGGAGCATTTTGGTTCAGTTCACATACAGGCCACACCAGGACTATATTCAGGGTCTGGATATACAGATTACTCATAGAAATGAGACCCTCCCAAAGTTACTGATGTAAATTATTACTTGTAACAATTATCATATTGCCTCTAACGTTAGGTACCCCGTTTTTTTTTGTACACCATCAATCCATTAAAACTCATTTTGTTTTTGTTCTCTATGGATTGTGTACAGATAACAGCTTGCATAATTTGTATTTAAGAATCAGTTGAGAATTATGAGTAAATAAAGGCCATGGATCAAGATGTGGGACTCCTACAGTAAGCACCTTTCCATTTGTCCATCCACTCATCTGTCTGTATGTCCATTTGCATTTCTTCTAACTACCATAGCTATGTAATCCTTACACATAACTGGATACCATTGGGTAGATAAAATGCTTATTACACTTAAATGTGCCTTTTAAATGTTTCAATGTGTCTGGTCCAATTTTTAGAGAGTTATTGCCCTTTTTCAATCAATTTTAAATCTCCACTAAAGCACATCATTGTAACCAGCATAGATCAGGAACCATTTAGTATATTCTGATGCAATTTGGTGTGTACATTGTCTTATGGACTTAGATGTGCTTTTATTAGGTTTTGTATATTCAACTTTATTTGGAACGAGCTATCATGATCATCAAGCCTGAGAACTCCTCATGGAGCATAGGGCCTTAGCAACGCTTCTCCATCACACTCTTTTTTGTGCCAACTTCATGACCCCTGTCCAGGTGGTTCCCACCATCTTTATCTCTTCCTCAGTGGAACATTTCTATGTTTTCATTGGCCTGCCCACTCTTCTCTTGCCACGAGGGTTCCACTAAGGCTTGATGAGTGATGCTGGCTTCCTCAGTGTGTGTCCTATTCAACTTCACTTTCTCTTGGCTATTTCAGTGGTGATAGAATACTGCTAGGTTGTTTTGAAGTTTTGTGTTGCTGATTGTTTCTGGCAATCTGATTTTGAGTACATATCAGAGACATTTGTTGACAAATGACTGCAGTCTGTTTGATGTGGTTGAGTTGACTCTTCATGTCTCTGATCCATATAGCAGCACTGATTTGACACTGCTATTGAATACCCCGAGTTCTTTGTAGATAGCATGGCAGATACCGAGACAGGTTTAAGAGTGTTAAAGGCATGCATGGCTTTTCCTATCCTGATTTGTACATTTTCTGTTCTCCATTTATTGACACCAGGGTGCCAAAATGTGAAATTTTTCCACCTCCTCCAGGTTGTTACTGTAGAGTTTTATTGCCTGATGTTGTTTGTTATTAACTTTCATAACCTGGGTTTTCCCCGTGTTTACTCTGAAGCCAGTTTGTCGTGCTTCCTCTGCGAGCTTATTTGAAAGAGCTATGGCCCTTGACAATTTCATATCTTCACATGTGATGTTGCTTGTAACTAGCATAGCTCAAGGTCAATTCAACATGTTCTGATGTAATTTGGTATGAACACCGTCTCATAGACTTTTGCTTTTTATGGGTGTAGTCTTCTCCACTCCATTTTTAACAAAGTTATGCACTTGTCGAGCAAAGTTTTTTTTAGAGGAGTTATGTATCATGATTGCCCATTCCTGTAACTTTGGTTTCCCAACACATATTTCTCTGTTTAAGGCCATGCTGAGCAAATTGTACTGTGCAGGCCCTTTGTGATTCACCCATTGTTAGTAGCTCTAGTATTCCTTTTTTCACCTGTAGATCCCCCAAAATATCCATTTAAAAAAATCTACAAATAATTAAAGACAGTATGGTAATGACATTATTGGCCCAACATATAAATTAACTTATTTATCATAAGCCCTATCACAGTGATATAAGATGGTCTTTGACCAGGAGTATGGCATATTTCAATTGGAAAATAAAGATGGAAAGTGAATTAAGTTTTTTACTGTTATTATTTTAGCTGACCTGCACTCATGTTCTGTAGAGCTTATTCACTGTGTCTAAAAATGTTGGTGTCGTCTTGATATCTACATGTTGCAGGCTACAGATTGTTATTTGCATTGTGGTTTTTAGTTCACCTGGCCAAGGCAAGCAATCTTTTTGTATCACTGTCTGTCATCCATCAACATTTGCTTGTTGTCACTCTGTAGGCCATGTTTCTGATCCAATTTTGATCAAACATGGAATGTTGGTTTGTATCATAAAAATCTCAGAAAGCTTCGAATATGAGCAAGATCCATGCATATTAATGAGGTGATCTTGGATCTGATTGGCTGAGCTTCTTACTACTCTTGAGACCACATTTCTGATCTGATTTTGAACAAACTTGAAATATAGGCTTATTTCATCGGAATTTCAGACGAGGTGGATAATGAGCAAGATTTACACATATTAATGAAGTGATCATGCATCTAATTGGCCGAGCTTGCTACCACACTGGAAGCAATATTTCTGATCTGATTTTGATCAAACTTGCAATATAGACTTATATCATTAAGATCTTGCAAGTAAGCAAGATCCAGACATATTAATGCAGTTTATCTTGAATCTGATTGGCTTGTTACCACTCTGGAGACCATATTTCTGACCCTATTTTGTTCAAACTTTAAATATGAGCTAACTTGATCAAGCTGTCAGATGAGTTCGATAACGAGTGAGATTCATGTATATTAATGAAGTGGTCTTGTGTCTGGTTGGCTGAGCTTGTTACCATTCTGGAGGCCATATTCTGTGATCTGATTTTGGTCATACTTGGAATATAAGCTTATATCATCAAGATCCCGGAAGAATTTGATAGGGAGTGAGATCCATGCATATTAATGGGGTGACCTTGCAGCAGATTGGCTGAACTTGTTACCAATCTGGGAGCCATATTTCTGATCCAGTTTTGATTAAACTTGGAATATAGGCTTATATCATCAAGATCTCGGAATAATAAGGTGACCTTGCATCTCATTGGTGGTCTTGTATCTGATTGAGCTTGTTTCCACTCAGGAGACCATATGTTTTTAACTGAATTTGATGAAACTTGAAATAATGGTTTATATGGTCAAGATTATGGAGGAGTTCAGTAAAGAACAACACTGACTCATATTAATATGATCTTGCATCTGATTGACCGTCCTTATTACCACTCTAGAGACTGCATTTCTGATCCAAATTTAATTAAAATTTGGTAAATAGACTTAAATCATCAGGTCTTAAATGGTTATAATTATGAGATGCATGCATATTTATGAGGCTATCTGGCATCTGAATGACTGAGCTTGTCGACACACTTAGTGAATATTTCTGATCTGATTTTTATCAAATTTGGTAAATAGGTTTATATCATCAAGATATCCAATGGGCTTTATTATGAGCAAGATCTGGACGTATTAATGAGGTGATCTTGATCTTGTGTCTGATTGACTGAGCTTCTTGCTACTCAACAGACTGTTTCTGACCAAATTTAATCAAAGGTAAGATTTTGATCATGGTTGGTAAATATAATTATTTCATCAAGATCTACATTTAATCTGATTATGTGCGAGATCCACACATATTAATGATGTGATCTTGCATTTTGCTTGTCTGAGCTTGTCAAGTAGCAACTATATTTCTTATCAGAATTTGATCAAGCTTGTTAAATAGTTGTATATTATCAAGATATTAGACGAGTTTGTTTGAGAGCAAAAATCTGCATATTTATGAGGTAATCTTATATCTAATTGGCTGAGCTTGATACTACTCTAAATTTCAGTTGGATTTTGCTCCATTTTGGTAAATAAGCTTATATCATCGTTTTAGACAGGTTGTATAATAAGCGAGATCTTTGCATATTAATGAGATAATCTTGAATCGGATTGGCTGAGATTGTTTATTCTCTAGATCTAGAGACTATTTCTCATCCAGGTTTGATAAAACTTGGTAGATAGGTTTATATCATCAAGATCTTGGACGAGTTCACTAATGAGCAAGAGACTATGCATATTAATTATGCCTTTGTCTTTGGAAATTTGTTTATCAGACTATAGTGAAATTAGTAAAATCCACCTGATATAAGGTTTGTGAGATAGTTTACGTAGGTTTATCTTACAATACTACATAAGCCTGCTTAGTGAATTGGTCAACTGTTAAGTTGTGCTAGCCAGATGAGCAATATCAGGTCCACTTAGGCCTTTTGTTGTTAATTCATTATATATTCTGTAAGAATTGTGCACATCCGTTTTTGTTTTATGTTCCTATTACTATATTAGTCTGACCTAATTTGTTATTTGGCCTAAATTTTTACCAGTTACAATTTCTAAATACCAAGCTTTCAAAAAATGATATCATTACCATTAAATAGTGGTAAAGTTACCAAGTTTTGTGGTAAAGTTATCAAGTTTTCAGAATGATATCATTGCCATTGATTTTAAAGTTATCGTTATCATGCATAATCACAAAGTTCAACAATTGCTAACAGACTCTTTTATTTGGTTTCTAATTTTTGCATGACAAGTCCGAGATCAGTTTTTATGCTCAGACAGTTTTGTGACTACAGGGCTGGCTCACCTCATGGAAAAACAAACAATTCTCTCAAGACAGTTTTGTGATTATGGATCCAGCTCATCACATGGAAGAACAAGCTTTTCTTCCTACCTGACTTGACATAAAAAAAATCTGTCTCATGGTGGAAGTCATTACACTTTACAAGAACATGTTCCACTCTCAGGGACACTAGCGAGGCACTCTGGTTGAGGCTGACCTTTCAGGAGGTATGTAAGGGTCAGATGTCCTAAATTCGAGTGACACGATAGAACCTCATCTCCGATTTTTTCTATATGAGGGATGCCACTCTTCAATGATGGGTTTGATGTCTTGAAGCTTGTTTGTGGAGTTTTCATTCCATATATTTCATCAAGTAGATATGACATATTGATTAGTATAATACGTTAAGCAGATATCACAGATTATGTAATCTACTATATCATCTATAAATCACCATCTATATGGGATCTTCCAATCGAAATGGATGAATTCAGGGCAGCTTTGTCTGCCTAGTCGCACTGGTATTAAGGGTAATGAGAGAGCAGACAAAACATCCTGCAATTACTTTTTTTAAAAAACAGGTGGGTGGGGTAAAATATGTCTAATGTTTAAATTTAAACAGGTCTATGGCTGAATATCTCTGGCTATTAAAACACCAAGAGTACACAGGTCTCTAGACATGCATTCATGCTGGACAGCACATGACATTATAGGAAAAAGTGGTTTAGAGAAGGTTTAGCATTCTCATTATGTTCTTCAGTGAATGTTGGAAGAAAATAGGAAGCAATATCCATAGACATATTTTAATGGCAATATCCTCTTCACTTTACATGCAGAATTTCTTCAACAGGCATAATGGAATTAACTGGCAAATTGTACAAAGGTGGAGTTAAAAACTTTACCCCTCTCTAATGAAATTTTTCTCCACATTCCTAGTAACAAATGTTAATTCATACTTGAAATGTACAATTGCAGCCTTTTTATTGGTCAGAAAATTTTCAAGTAAGATTTGGAGTCAAGGAAGGTTTAATGATGGAGGGGGCCAGATAGGTCAGTTTGTTAAGTTACTTTGAAAAGACACTTCCCTCCTTTTGGAAGATAGATTGTTATTCTGTAATGCACTTTTTTTTTAGCTCTGCTGGTCATAGACCAGAGCTAAAAAAAAGTGCATTACAGAATAACAATAGTCTTTTGTGTGTAATCTGTCGATCCGTTAGCACAAGTTTGTTATCATTACTCCTCCTAAACTACTTGGAGGATTGCCGTGAAACCTTACACCCACATTCATCCCATTCATCTGGTTGGTCCTATACGAAAATGGTGCCGCTTAGGCATTCAATATGGCAACCACAACAGCCATCTTGAAAATCTTGTTGTCGCAGTATAAAACCATCATAAAACTTGTTTTGTGTAATAGGAAAGAAGAACTTTGAGAAGGTATCAAAATAGAATGCATTTTAGCACATATTATTTACTGGAAAATACCAGGATGAATTCTTAAGTATTTCATTTACGTACAGATGTGATCCAAAATATACATTTTGGTATGGAAAATTTCTTTTCAATGATCCTCAAGCTCATCAGGTAGTTTATATATGCAAATTTATGTCCATTTTTAGAAACTTTGTTTGTAGAAAAATCAGTGTTTGTGAAATTTTTTGTAGTCAAGTTCAAGATATTGCCAACACCTCTTAAAATTATAAGAAACCAAAGCTTCATGAGAATGTACAAATAAATTCCACTTAAACAATATAGTATACCATTACTTCCTGTTATTTATTTGCATGCAGTCCTCATCTATAGTAACGTTTAAGGAATATATGAGAAAATCCTTTAACACACAATGTATATTGTAACACACACTCATCCATGGATTTCGTCAGCATCGTAAACCGGTATGATGATGCACATTTATTATTCACTGGTTTGTTTTGGCCTGAAAAGAAAGAACATACCAACAGTTGTGATAGTGTTTTATTTGACACATAAAACAACATAACTAGTTATTTTTAATATATAGAAGAATCATTTGAAGCTTAGAAAGGTTTGTGCAATATGAGTCCCGCATTTCTTAACGGTTGATCAAAAACAGACTCGGGCTGAAATCACCAAATATGAAAATAGTGACCAGAGATGACTGAATGAGATTGTCACAGGTAATGAAGCATGGATTTACTTTCTGAACCCGACTCATGAGAAAATGATAAAGTGTGGATAGGAGAAAATGAGCAAAGACCACAAATCGTTCCACACAGTCGGATAGTCAAGAGAGTTTTATACACATTATTTTTCCATGCAAAGGCCCGGTTGTCCAGGTACCTGTGCCTCACTCTGTTAGTGTCACTGGACATTTTTATGCCTTCAAAGTATTGCCAAAAGTTGTGGAACACTATCGAAGTATCCCTCTACTCCATGACGATGCACTAGCGCATAAATCCGCTGTCGTTACAGACTTTCTGAAGGAGCGCAGCATCCAAACGTTGCCACCTCCTCTAAACAGCCCTGATTTAGCTCCAAGTGAATTTGGGCTGAGTTCCGTTATCAAAGATTCGCTGAGGGGCAGATGATTTGAAAACCATAATGCAGCTGGAAGTGCATTTTTCCAGTATATGAACAACGTACCAAAAGTGAATACATAATGGCATTTTATGATTTAATATTTGGATAAGCAGACTGAGAAAGTGTGTAGTGGTGCAATGGGGAGTACTTTCAGAGGATTCACTGATGTACTGTTCACTAATAAAGAACTTGCTGTACAGCGCACTGATATTCAGAACTTTTTAAATACTGCTCATATATACCAAAAAAATCGGACAGTATTTTAAAAATCATTTACTTACGCCGATACAGTGTTACCGAACAGTTTGCAGCATGATATTAAACAAGCACCTAATGTTTCAGCTTTTAAGAAAGTATACTGCTACAATTATTTTATGAGCAATCCTGATTTTATGACCACATAACATTTGTACGTAGCAGCTGTGATACATCTATGTGATAACAGCATCTTAACCTTGTATAATTTGTATTAACTTCTGTTATATTTTTGTATTCTTTTATGCCATATATGTTAACCATGTAGATTCTGCACTAATTACATGTATATTTGAATTAATTGTAGGGCCATAATGTAAACTAGCTGTTAGCTAATTGTGACATACCATGGATAATAAAGGATATTATTATTATTATTATTATTATTATTATACACTTCCATATAATTATGTTGTAATGTTCATTATAAAAAAAGAGGTTTATAGTGTACTTTTGTCCAAGAGCAGTATTATCATGTGGACACTAGATACCTTGGATCTCACAATTACTGCTTTCAATTAAACAACAATTTTTAAAAATTTAAACTTAACAGAAAATAAAAAATAAAAAAATTAAAAAAATCCTCAATATCGAACAGTCCTAATTTTCAATAGCCGGGTTCAAATGATAATATTCTCTACAGCAATGGGTTACACAGAGTAAACTGTTTATAATGTTTCAATGTTTATTACAATCACTATGCACAGTCCCTTCCAATGTCTTGCCTAATGTCACCGATAGTAAGAATATTTGCATAAAACTTCATGTATTTAATTTTAAGGGCACCACGGGCATCGTGATGTCATCACTTTCTCATAGCTGAATTGCTGAGCTAGCTTTTTCTTCACAACTGTACACCAGTTATTAAAACCATCCCTGATTCCAGATTCTGTTTATCACTATTTAAAAAGTATATTGTCCATATCTTATATGTTATAAACTTACTTATTTCACTGCCTAGATTTCGTTCAGCATCTCTGTCAATGTCACAAGCCATGACAGTAGCTCGACTTGGCATATCCCTATTGGATGAAGAGGATATCGTTATGATTTTTTTTATCACATATTTTATGTGTTCTACAATTTTTGTCAAACTAAATGTAAAAAAATATTTAAAAAAATACGAAGGTGCCAAAGTTATGGAATATTTTACAATAGAAATTCAAACTTTAAAATGTTTTTATTTTTACAAACGTTTTTTTTATGGAAGAGTAAAACAAATTGGATGCTACATAGCATATTATATGCAACATATGATTCATATTTCTTTTTTAATTTTTATATGGAATGATGACCTGCAGAATGTATCCGCCCAATTAAGATTTTTGTATTTATTGAGATGTTAACAACATTGCTATAAATATAATAGTCTGTTGACTTCCTACTGTGCAAAAGAATAAAGAAGAGAGGATTCAGAAAAGAACATCATCTCATGTATTTCTAATAAGGGACTTAATAAAATGACTGAACGATATTTCTGAATTTATGTAATATCCAAGAGGGGGCAATTTGAGAAGATGTTAATGAGAAATTCCTGAATAACCTAATTAATTACAATTGACTATCAAGAAAGACTTACTTGAAGAATCTTCTGACTTTCTAAATGTTACTTTCAAATAGGAGACAATTGACAATTTCTTTTATTTATGAAAGATCTTTCAGTATTCAATGGGATATCAAAGATGAGTGAATTCTGATGAAAAGTTAATGACCTCGTGTTAAGAAAGGGGCAAAAACTGACTTCTGACTCAACAATGTTAAGTGCATGTCCAGAAAGAGACACGAAAATATGATACCAATAAGAAAACTTTTTATGTTATGTCCAAGAGGCAAGAGGGTTCTGACTTAAAATTTGTAAATTAACACAATGTTTATAAAGGAAAAATGAGAGAGCAAAACTCTCAGTAATTTAAAAGTTGAAAATAAACAAATGGAGATGATTCTCACTAGTAAACCTTTTCATGTACAAAATGGAACACAAAGAGATTCAGGAAATAAACGTTTTATTCATATCATACCTAAAAAAACATACACACAAGGTTAAAAATATTTTGAATAAAGAAGAGTCGTCTTCAAAACACGTTTACTTACTTGATGCCCGAAAGAGGTCATGAGAAGATTCTGATGAGAAACTCCTTCTATATTCCAGCATTCATTGTGGAAGGAACAGCCATGTATCTGCCAGGTTCCACGTTGAACCGGTTTGTCATCTGATTTTACATTTTATAGACACAGTTTTCCTTTCCCAGTTCTTCTTTTACCAGGATGGAACCATTCTCACTCTCTCCTAAAACCTGCGGAAAGAAAATTGAACCAAAATTAGAGTTTGGTGATAATTACTAGCAAAAACATACTTGCAACTTCATCGCATCTGAGAAACAATATTATCTATATTCACAACTCTTTGTGCTTTTCTTTCTTTCTTTTTTAATGAAGCAGAAGACTTTACCAATACAGACTAATAAATGTATGCCCTTCTCTACTATGCATCTGTATTAGTAATTTTGCACCTGCTTTTGGCAGACCCGAAGGCTGTTTTTTTATATTTATTATAAAATGTTTAAAGGTTGTTTTCATGGTTTCTTGTTATGATTAGTATTTTATTTGAAGAAATATAGACAGAACTCACACTAGAATGTGCCTTAGATTCAAAATCTGCCCCAATGTACCTAAATTATTTTATTGTTTCACTCCATGCCTTTGTTATGCTTTTCACTATTATTTTGCAATTTATTTGCAAAGTAAACTAGGCGCATAAAGGATTCAGATTCATTGAATTAGAGTACGAAATGTTAATGTTGGGATTAAAATTTGTGTGGCATGAATATTTGAACTAGAATCAGATTGCCGAACGAAATTTAAAAAAAGATAAAATCTGTGGTATATGCTGATTGCAAGCTAATGACGATATCTGCTGGTGTTACATACATTTACTAGAGTGAGTATTCACAAGCTCTTTTGGTGGCGACTTAAGTATGTATGCGCCATCTTGTTTTTCCCGACAGTACTAAAGTAATTCTCAGCAAACTGTGTATAAATAAAACCAAATCCATGTCAGCTCTACAACTACCATATCTTAATACATAACAATTTATTTAGTAGCATATTTTTCCCATAACTCACAAAGTTTCCATTTAAATCCAATGAAATAGCAATACATTGCACATATATTTAAAGAGAAACATGTAGTTACTTAAAAGAGCATGATTTGTCAAGTTATAAGCGTCATTACATTTTTTTAAGACCAAATTCTTGTAGTCTCGTTCAGTAACTCGTGCATGATTTTGTGAACTGTCTGTCTAACGTGGCCATCATAGTCTGGTTGAACAATACTATTATTTTACCTTTAATATATAACAAATACTTTTTACGCTACCCCAACTCTTACCTTGTAATGGTCTATCCTGATGGAGAACGTCTGATTTTCATTCCTGTGTACGATCTTCTGAATTATTTGAAGAACGAGTGGTACTTTTCAGTCTCGTCCATGCCTAATTTAGGAAGATGTTAGCTTATACATAGAATTTCTCGAAATCTCCATCTAAATTTGTACTATTCAGTGCAAGTTAATTTACGTCAATACATAGGACATAAAAAATAAAGTCTATTTGCAAGACTTAGTACTGGTAATGACGACAGTTTTCAAACTTTAAGCAGACTGTTATGCATTAACTCTCAAACCCATTAATCTTAGGAACAAATTTAATTTTTTATGTTTTAACGAGTTCTAAATATGAAGCTGCCATTGCTGGAGCAAAAGAGATTTTCCAGTATGATATGATTGCAGCATTTTTGCAAGGAATGGAATCAAAAAGCCTATAGGTATTCTTTGCATATAAAATGCAGTAATCAGTCTTCACGATACATTCGTCACAAGTACTTTGTGCTAATCTTAAATTTGTCGATACAATAAGATAAAAATAAAATAACAAAAATAAGGAAATATTATCATTGACAAATACATGACACCAGTGGAGTATTAAGGGTAAATGGCACCCGGGGGACAATGATGGCCCAAAAGGAAAGAATACGAGGCCCAAATTTTTATCAGCTGTTTGGTGCCCCAAGACCTCTGGCATCCGGGGCAACCGCCCCGTCCCCCCCCCCCCATTAGTATGCTACAGCACGACACAGAATATTGCTGTATATTTTGACAAGGATTAAAACGCATGGATGTTTATGGCACCTCTGCAGAAGGTCATAATCACAGTTGAGCTATGACATTTCATTAAATACTTGGTCTTTATTCCACTATCAAATTATTTGATAATTGACAAATAAATTTGGTTGACTCTACACATTTGACGGTCGACAGGAAATTCAGTAGACCACAAATTCAATTGTCGACAAGTAAATTCAGTTGACTCTACAAATTCTATGGTGGATAGGTAAATTCAGTTGGCTCTCTATGTCGAAGTAAAAGACTTTAAATTGATGTTATTGTTTTCGTAAGGACACTAAAGTAATAAAATTTGTACTGTAACTAACACACGCAAGAGCTTGATCGTGCCAGTGGTGTGACTAATATAACTCATCCCTCAAGTGTCAAGGTTCATATCATACAATTTTGAACTGAAGTTAGCCTCGTAAGTAAGTCATATTTCAAAACAAACCAGCATACCTCTACGGGTTTACTTCAGGAAAGTAAGTCAGCTTCGAAAAAAGTGACAAATATATCTAATTCATATCCTGCATGCAGATATATGTATTTGGAGAGAGAGAGAGAGAGAGATGTGTTCATTGAAGTGACAAAGTAATTCTGAATTTATATGAAAAGCTTTAATGGTGCAATTGTGTATCACTTGAGATAAACAGAGCATTATTCGTCAATGCTAAATTGAGAAGTTCAGATTTGTAATATTCTTTTAGCTTTTTGTGATAAACATCAATAATTTTTGTATAAACCAGAAATAATGTCTCATCATATATCTACCAATATTTTGACACAAAATTAAACCATTGTCAATAAATAAGCTGAGAAAAAATTACTGATGAATAATATAAGCCGCAGATTATTGTGGACGTTTTAGGGTATTTCTACAGGGGAGACTCCCCCCCAATCTCCCCCCATCCCAAAATGTCAATAAAAATAACAAATAAAAAAATATACGTTAGATTCAAAATCATAGACATGGTTTCATTTTGAAAATTATGGAACCAAGGTAGTTTCTGGATTATTGGATTGCAACCCCCCCCCCCCCCCCCGCCCCCAATATGGACTTTTATAATATCATGCAACAATTATTTTTTTTAAAAAAACAGGTACTGCATAGACTAGAATCATACCTTCAATTGGACGAAATTTTATTTTGGCTTTAAATATTTAAAACTCGTTATCAGACTGTCTTGTGTTTTGCCAATCTTTTGGAGAGATATGGCTGCATATTTCTTGCAGTCTCTAATTTTCACAGACAATGAAAAAGCCTGACACAAATCAATTAGTTAAATCAGGTAACTGCTGCAAATAATCGGTATTCAAAACGTGTAACATAGACAGCAAAATAATGAGGTATTACGCTGTCTTTGGAGATTCAATAGTAAAGAAAGGAGGCAATTCTTATAAATCACTCAGGGTTTATAGAAAAGAAAATATATGGACATCTTCAAGATGAGTATATACAATGTAGCAGTGTAGCACTATGACTGAATTTCACATTGCATACGTAAATAAATGCAATTCTATGAATGGGAACACAAAGAATGATGGCAGGCAGACATACAACTTTTCTGTCAATTAAATCTCGAATTATGCACAATGCACAAAATAATATCAGTCTTTGACTTTGGTGTACAATATGACCATTAAGTGTGTATGATAAAGTATAATAAAATAATGATAGGCTTTTGGAAAATATATATGCATTTAAACATACTATATGATGAAACTAGCCACCAAACAATCTAAGGCCACACCTACATAATGAACCAAATAATAGGTATAATATTGATAATTTATATTAGAGAAAGGGATATAACAAGTTAATATTGTATATCCACCCAAACTCTCATCGTGTAAAGAAGCTATTAGACTGGCACAATTACTTTTGTTAAGCAGGCAGAAAAGAAGATCATCTGGCATCTCCACCATAAATCTTCATACAATATTCGAATACTCCAGACTTGGAAGTCTTACTCGAAATCGAAACATGCAGCATTTTGATTGGTCAAAATAGTTTACAGCAAGATCTGAAGTCAAGTCAGACATGTTGCAAATCCTGGATTTTGATTTTTGGCTCTTCAAGTTTCATCCTTCTTCCCAAAATAGAAGTTACGGTGTTTATCTACTTTGATTAACATGCAAAAAAAAAAAAAAAAAAAAAAATCGTCCATGGATTTTGATTTTAATTCAAATATAATTTTTGTTTTCATAATATTTGTTTGGAAAGATGGATGGACATATAATATAATCACACTAACTAGCATAAAATGATATTTTAATTAGCTCTAATTTCTCATCAACTTGTTCTTTGGCTGACACCATATGAACTCGCATAATCAGCCATTCATTCTCCGTATTTAAAAGTGCTACTACCAGTTTCAGATATAAGAAAAATTTCAATAGTTTGCGGTACAGAATAATAAAAAAAAAAGACAGGCAAATAAACTTGCGAAGAATCAGCAAGCAGACGGTCCATCTGATAGAACAATAGAAATAGGTTAAGATAAATAGAAATATAGAAATATATATGTTGAAGCAGACAGACATGTATATATAAGGACAAATACACAGAGATTAAGCAATATAAGCAGGCTGAAACAAATACAAAAAGCAGTGACAGAGCTAGTTTCAGGACCGATGTAAGATACTGTATAGTTGCAAAGATGTACATACATATCAAACCACAATAAAAACTTTTCCTCTCTAAAAGCCTTCATGCTGATTTACATATATAGATAGATGGAATGACATAAATGAGAAAAAGGGAGAGAGCTTTCATTTTTTTTATGGTTGTTCAGCACTTTGGCGATGAGCATGCAATAAGGAAGAGTTGAGCTTACCATCTTCTGAAACGGTAAAGAGGTACTTTGGATTTTTAATTTTGTTATGGTATCTAGCAGCTGTTTCTCCAGACCAGTCACTGTATATGCAAGTCTTGTAATCTGCAAAGGCAGACAAAAATCGAAATTTACACCTATTTTAAACAGCTGCAAAAGTGTAACATACATAGGCTCTTTCTTCTTCCTATCTGCCAGAAAAATCACACATAATTTACCTACTTACAACAATCTAAACTGGATAAGAAAACGTGAAATATGCAATCTGATTGCATATGATACAATAAAATAGAAAGGATTATCTTGAAGTGGATTAAAAACTGTTTCTCACTCGTCAAAAAGAAATAGTACTCATGTTTAAGAGTCATTGCTTCAAATAGATCCGTCAGTGAAACCGAGATTATGCACATTTAAATGGAACGTGTTTGCTTTTTTTAAAAAAATAAACGTAACAGTCACAGTTCAGAACGTTTGATTTGAAGCATAAAAAACAGGTTTACATTATTGTATAAGTTATAACAGTCGCCATACATAACCGGTTCCTATCAGACCAATGTTTTATTAGATTTAATGCCCTATGTTACAGGAGGTGTTGAAATAATTGTTATATCAATTGTCAAAATGCTTCCAACAACAGATGTATTATGGAATCAAAGTATCAAGACAATGGCTAGCGACCGAGATTTGTTTGCTCAGTGTTTGGTTGGTATCATCAGTTTTTCCAGCAGTAACTGTAATTAGTTGCCCCATCTATGAAAAAATATCCTCTAATTTTTGTTTTAAATATTGATTAACGAAATTTAGAAGGATACAAATTAATATTTTGGTATTGTTATTTCCGCTTTCCCAAACATGCAGAACTACTTTTTATACATCGGAAGTCTTGAATGGACGCATTCTGAAACATAATTCTCATGTGATGTGGGTGTGCCAGTGTTGTAATATTGTGGTAGTACGTGTTTTGGTTACTCCTAGCATTGAGACAACTGCTCTAAATACAGTGCTATATGCATCTGCAAACAGTCCCAAATACAGTGCTATATGCATCTGCAAACCGTCCAAAATACAATGCCATATGTATTTACAAACAGTCCCAAATACAGTGCCATATGCATCTGCAAACCGTCCAAAAATACAGTGCCATATGTATTTACAAACAGTCCCAAATACAGTGCTATATGCATCTACAAACCGTCCAAAAATACAGTGCCATATGTATTTACAAACAGTCCCAAATACAGTGCCATATGCATTTACAAACAGTCCCAAATAAGTAAATGTAAGAATTAAAATTGCTCAACCTAATTTAAAAAAAAAAGAAAAAAATCGAGAATCTCCCCCTCAAAGTGTCTTCATATCCGTCCCTGTCAAAATCAGGAGTCATGGAGGAAATCGTCAGTCCTGAGAAATATTTGAGGAAGTTTTTTTTTTCTCTCTTCAAAATATACAGAATGCACATTTTCATTACTTTTTGTTGAACGCACACAGTAATATCCACCACCCTAAAGTTGTTTTCATTTCACTGTCTTTTGATTCAAAAACTGCTTTTAGTGCTTAATGAAGAAATTTAAAGCGGACCAGATGGGCTGAGGTAAAAATAAATAAAATAAATAAATAAATAAATAAAAAAATTCAATTATTTTTGTTGACATCTAATACCTTGCAAAAGCTTTCTCCACGAGACATGGCCACATCTCATTCTTGTCATCTTGTGATTTGGCACCCAGGGAGTATTGCCAATAATAATGGGGAGATAATCATCGATATGCACGTCCTCCCACTCCCCAAAACTCCAGTGGAATACTCCATCCTTCGGGATCCAACCGTCCTCTGGAACGACATGTGACAGGTTATACATATTTACAAATGCAATCGAACTGGTCGAAAACTTTCAAAATGCTTAAGAGTATACTTAATCTAGTGGTTAAACATGAGGGTTTCATGATATTTAGTCCACAACAACACTTTGTCCAAAAAGTAGTATTGTCTAATTGTCAAAAACTATCCCAATGAGGAATTCAGTGATAAAAATGTAAATTTTAGGTGAGTTATTCAATAGTTACTTAAACAATGCTGCAAAGATAATGTGTCGATAATTGCCAGTTAGCTGCACCATTCTCACATGGGCTACTTGCGGAAACTGATGAGGATAGGATTGCATGACATGGTCTCAGACACTAAGGTTCTCACAACGACAGGCATTCCAAGTATCCACACTTAGCTGATGAAATCACAGCCGAGATGGGCAGGCCACGTTACTAGGATGCCAGACGAGTGACTACCAAAGAAGATCTTCTACGGCGAGCTGCAAGAGGGAAATTGATCTCAGGGAGGGCAGAAAAAATGTTTGAAAGACCCCTTCAAGTTATTCTTCAAACACTTCAACACTGACCCCCGAGTCTTGGGAAGATCTTGCACAGGATCATTCTACCTGGCGCAGTCTCATCCATACTGGATCTACACACTATGAGCTGATGAGAATTGTAGAGGCAGTGCACTCTGCATCTTTGCCGCTAGGTAAGCGCCTCTGCTATCTGGCGATTTACTATCCAGTTTTGGATATTATCCATACGCCGATCAACTCTGAGGACACGTTTGTATGTCAAAAGTAACAAAATAGTTCCAAACACTTGGCCCCATAACTTTGTTTATTTTCCTGACTTGCTAAGGTCAATCTAATACATGTCTCAAATGTAACTTAAACTATATAAAGTTCTTCGTAAAACAATGTGTTAACATGTGTTTTTTCAAAACGTAAAATTGCTCATTTTTATTGGAGCACTTAAGTTGTCAAATCTTCAGTTTCGGAGGTGGGTAGTTATGCATGTTGTTAAACTCTTCAATTTTGGAGGTAAGTAAATCCTGAATGCAGTCCGCAATCCCATGATGCATAAATAAAAGTGATCCGTTTTGAAAAACATGAACAGTGTAAATCTTGGAACTGCTGCACGTCCTCTTTGATCAAACAACCCCAAGCGGCATCTCCAGTCCAATGTGCCACAGACAGTTCAGAGTACAAATTGGCCTGATCAGTTATGACTTCAATCAAAACCAAGAAACGTTTTAAATTTTCCATAAACTCATAAGAGAGAAGGATTTCCTTGGTTAATATTACTTTGGTTTTGAAAATGCAAGTTAGAAATACACTTATTGGAAGAAAAAATATAGTTGAAAAATTGTACTTGGGAAATGAAAGTTTAATCTGTAAATCTGTTGATAATGATGGAATCAAAATAATGATTATATTTTTTTTAAACAGCCAGCAATTAATCCTTTCTTGTGTCGAATAGCAGACTTACATTTTCGAAATATACTCAGTTTTGTAGAAAAAAAAAGAAGAAAAAACAACCCAAAACCAAAACCAAAAAAACCCTCAACTCAAGCAAAATAAATAAATAAATAAATAACTAAAATAAAATAAAAAATCTTTCAATTATGATGGTAATATGGAACTAAATGACTTACTCTATAAAACAGTTCAGGTTTCTTAGAAAGCTCGGCCACCATGGACAGGAACCAGCAAGTACCAGCTAAACCCTGTCCGATATCAAATCTTGTAGCACCTTGTGAGATTTGGTGCGAATTCCTGCAAAATAAAAACCAGTGAAGCATCAAAGGGAGATAAAACAACTAAATTATTTGAGAAAAATATTTCGATCAAAAATCATTTCTCGATAATTCTGTTTTGTTTTTCTTTTTTTAATGCTCACATTATTAACGTTATCAAATAAAAAAAGAACCATGCTTGTTCGTCATAAACACTGAAAATAAAGGAAATTTTAGGCATGAATACTGGGTCCGTGCATTTTTCATGTTGGCAAGTGGTGACAAAAATGATGCTGTAAAATAAACTAGGTGACAATTTGTATGTACAGAATCCTACTAACCAAAACCGACTATGTGTAACAAAATTAGAAGCATCTCCAAACATGCAACCACACCACAATGAAATGCTTGACAAAAATGTACAGTGTGTCCATGTTTTTTGGTAGAAGAAAACGGTGATGAAAGATTATGATGGCTGAATGAATCGGGCTGCTTAAAAGTCTACACTTAGGAAATATTTCTTTTTCTTAGCAGGATGTATATTTGTATGTCTGTATGCCATGCTATATATATTACGTAGATTATATCACTATGCTAAATCTGCTGATATTGCTGCAGATGTAATATCAATGAACACAATATAATTTCAGCTATAATTTTAATAACATTTTCACTCAGGATAGTATAAAGTGTACATGTGAAACATACCTTTGGTCTTTTCCATTCTATTTCTTCAGTCTTTTTTTCTATTGCATCACCCAAAGTAAATTCCAGATCTACAAATGGGCCAGCACTGGTATTCGGGTATTGTTTGTATAAACAATCAAGTTCTTCTCCACTTTGCCTAAAGTCAACAATACATTCACGAACTCCCCCGAAATCTTCGTAACCATCAAAGATTTCCTTACGGTTGGCCTGACCTGGATGCATAACATGTCTCAGCTCTGTCTCCCTTGCGTGATCCTGTTTTCGTTCAGGTGTGGGTTCCGCTTCAAGGTATATAGAGGTTATTATATAGAATTACAAATATACACCAAACAGACCGGAAAAGCGATATCCTTGGATCCTACAGGAGAATGCTTGATAACAGTAACATAATTTTTAAATATGAAAAAATAAAATTATCATACAGGATACATAATTTTAATTCGTACTCTACGGAGATTCAAACCCAGGTCCGTGGGTTACAGCACCCATCGCCTTGCCTGTAAGCACCAACCCCTATACCATCTCAACCATGCACACATTACCAAAAATGTATGCCACAATGTCGGTGGTATAGGCATCCGTGGTTCGAATTGAAATTCTCTAACCTGTATGATTATATTATTTAAGGAATCCTTATTTGCATAGTATCCTATATCAAGCCTATATCCAGAAAAATATTTTGTTTATACAATCAGTGGTAGGAAAGTGTGAATAACAAAACAAAATTCGAAATATATATATATATATATATATATATATATATATATATATATATATATATATATATAGTGTTTGTGTGTGTGGAGAATGAATATTATGATAATTTTTTCTCTACAGTGAATTGAACCCGGGTCTCCACTGGATACGGCACCCATCGCCTTGCCTTTACGTACACACACACACACACACATATATATATATATATATATATATATATATATATATATATATATATAGAATTTTGTTTTATTATTCACACTTTCCTACCTCTGACTGTATAAACAAGATATATATTTTTCTGGATATAAGCTACTGTGAAAATAAAGATTCCTTACTTTTTGACTGAATAGGACAAAAATGTCAGGTGATAAAATACTTCAGGCAACACAAATTATTTCATAATAGGACTACCATTAACTGTGGTCTTCTAACAAGTTACTTACTGCAAACAATAAAGTTTCATAACTCAAGCACTTTATATTCACTTCTGTAGGTAATTAGTTAGAGTTTAGGTAATATTGAAACAAAGGACGAAGAATCCCCCACCCCACCCTCACCTGACAAAAATTGGATAATAATATGATGAAGTTTACCTGGTTCTGGTTCCCATTCCTGTTATGGTTGTTGTTTAGGTTCGGGATCTGTATACACTGGTGGTGGCGGCGGTGTGGGTTCTCTTTGTTCCTGGAGTGATATTTCACCCTGATGTACCTGCTGCTGCTGTCCTTCTTGATGGTGATTTTGCTGATCATAACTGGGTTGATGATGATTATTTTCACTCCTCCTATGTTTGTCCTGCCAGGCATTTTTGCCATGCGGTTTAGCTTCGGTTGATGTTCCACAACTCATATTTTCGCCACAAAATCAGATTCCTGAAAGTATAAAATAAAACAAGTGATTGGTTTTTATATAACAACAAAACTATTTTAAAGACTAAAAAGTACAGCACTGGGAAAAGGACTTTCTGTGAGTTCCATCCTTTGATTCCATACTTAATATACTGGAGGAATATTTCGCTAGCAAAACAGATGATACATACTGTTTGCCACTCGCCACATGATATACACCAGTAACTACATGTTACAAGTGAAGTAAAGTGAAAAATATTTTAAACACTCCATCAGGCTGCTATCTCTTGTGGAGCGTTAAACGTTTTTGTCAAATATCCTAAGTAATAGTTGGATACAATTTGTGAATTCTATGCCATAACTAAGTATAAAGCCCCCATCCACAATCTATTATAATTTCATCACGTTCACTACACCATAACTAAGTATATAGCCCCCATCCACAATCTCTATTATAATTTCATCATGTTCACTATGCCATAACTATGTATATAGCCCCCCTCCCCGATCTCTATTATAATTTCATCATGTTCACTACGCCATAACTAAGTATATAGCCCCCATCCACAATCTCTATTATAATTTCATCATGTTCACTATGCCATAACTATGTATATAGCCCCCCTCCCCGATCTCTATTATAATTTCATCATGTTCACTACGCCATAACTAAGTATATAGCCCCCCTCCCTGATCTCTATTATAATTTCATCATGTTCACTACGCCATAACTAAGTATATAGCCCCCCTCCCTAATCTCTATTATAATTTCATCATGTTCACTATGCCATAACTAAGTATATAGCCCCCATCCACAATCTCTATTATAATTTCATCATGTTCACTATGCCATAACTAAGTATATAGCCCCCATCCACAATCTATTATTTCATCATGTTCACTACGCCATAACTAAGTATATAGCCCACCCACCCCGATCTCTATTATAATTTCATCATCTTCACTATGCCATAACTATGTATATAGCCCCCTCCCCGATCTCTATTATAATTTCATCATGTTCACTATGCCATAACTAAGTATATAGCCCACCCACCCCGATCTCTATTATAATTTCATCATCTTCACTATGCCATAACTATGTATATAGCCCCCTCCCCGATCTCTATTATAATTTCATCATGTTCACTACGCCATAACTAAGTATATAGCCCCCCTCCCCGATCTCTATTATAATTTCATCATGTTCACTACGCCATAACTTAGTATATAGCCCCCCTCCCTAATCTCTATTATAATTTCATCATGTTCACTATGCCATAACTAAGTATATAGCCCCGCCTCCCCGATCTCATTTATATCCACTTTGCCAGATTCGTTAAAACAATGAGTGGATACCATCATTAAACTCATTACCATAATTTTTATTATCTGTAAATAAAAAAGCATATTATTCCAAAAGAAATGCACTAAAATATGTTTTTTTTAAAGTTTCGGGTAATAGAACAGCATATTCTAAATCTTTGTTTACATTGTCAGAGAGTTCCTTCAAAATACGGAGTGTTTCCCAGCAAATCCAGCGATAATATACTTGATATTTAGCATTACATTTATCTGCAAATCAAGTACACTTTGCTTTATATTTTCCAGTTGTCCTTATTTATCGTCGAACTTAATATTTGCATATAATTAGAATACCTACAGTGGCAAAATTTCATTTCTGAGACTTTATCATAACTGCCATGTAATACAAATAAACCTAAAACTACTATTACACACCTATTACTATTAGACGACTAATGGAGGCAACCTATTTGCTGTGGGATGCATCCCGTGATGATGTTCTAACTGACATCTTGGACCTTTTAAGAGAGTGTCCTTATTTACACACCTGACATTAAGACCATGTGAGCTAGTGATATTGTCCCTGCATTCGTCGTGTGTCACCCGTCAACATTTGATTTTTTCAGCTCTTCTCAAAAGCAACAAGACCCTTTTCAGCCAAACTTGGCAGAGAGCATTTTGGCATAAAGGCCTTTCAAAGTTTTACACACGATTGCAATTTGCCACCAAATATGACTACTATTTCAAAAAATATACAAATGACTTCTCCAAAACCATTGAAACAGAATGTGACCAAATTAGAAAGATAGTATCCTAGCATGAACGCCTTTCAAAAGATGCCAAAATCTGATATCAAATATGGCCACCATTACAAAAAAAAAAGGAAAAAATTTCTTTGTTCCAAAATCGCTAAACAGAATGTGAGTAAACACAACAGAATACATCCTGACATGAAGGCCTTTCAAATTTGTACAAATGATACCAGTCCATCATCCAATATGGCCACCATTACTAGAAAAAAAATAATATTCAAACGACATCTAAAAGAAATCTCAGAACAGAATTTCACTAAATATGACTGAACTGAAATGACATAAAGTCCTTTCAAAATTATATAAATGATGCCAATCCATCATCAAATGTGGCCGCCTTGACTAAAAGTAGAAACACTTTAAAGGACATCTTTTCAAAAACAATAAGCAGTTTGACCAGATTTATCTTAAAGAATATTAGCATGAAAGACTTTTAATTTTATACAAATTATGTCAATCTGTTGTCAAATATGGCTACTGTTAGCAAACATAGAAAACAATCAAGCGACTTCTTCTAAAAAAAAATCACTGAACAGAATTTGGCCGAATTTGTCAATGCATCCTGCATAAAAGGATTTCAATTTGTAAGCTGAGGCCTTCCCATTTCTCATGCTTATGTCATCATTACTATTTACTTATGAGCACGATGTAATTTTTGTGTGTCATCTACTGGTCGCTTCATTCCGTCCCCTAGCAATAAAAGAGAAGATTAGTCCATGGATATACTTAGAAGCAATCTGCCTCAATTTTGACTGATGCTTGATGCTAGTTAAATATTTCTATCATTTTGTCGTTGGTTGAAGTTGTATACAGTTTGATTATATAATGGTGTCGACCTTGCTGGAGCTAGGCTAGTTGTATATCCCTTGCGAGGCAATAGGAGATATGAGCATGTAATGTAGACATTATAATTATAATTATTATTATTGATGTTGTTGAAAATACAAATAATTCCTAAATATAAGTGTAAATGTCTCATAAACATATAAATCATCATTAATAACATTATTTATTTTTCAATCTGATTAAATTTTTTAATTTTAAAATTGTGATACAAAATATCAGCATTATTATACAATATTTCTATTTTTATTTGTATTCATTTTTAATCTGGGGAAAAAGTATTGTCATCTGAATATTTTAATTATTATTTTAATTATTACTTATTCTGCATGCATTTGTATATGTTTTTTTTTATCTTCTATAATATTAATAATGACTAAATTACTTGCTATTTTAAAGGTACTTAATTATGAGTTTTACAAAAATATTATAATGTTATTTTTATTCAGACTTCGTTATTTTGGAATGTGTGGCATATAATTAACAAAAATATTATGTCTATATTCTACTTATATTTTATGATTCAGATATTTTTTTCACTGTAGTTTCATAGCCTTTATTTTAATTTTACTGTTTATAGCGGATGGTATTGTGCACGTTTTATATGGTATAAATGTACTGACTTTTAGTTTTACCTGCAGGAGGATCCGTGTTGCAGCCAGGCACCTTATGACGTGTATTAGGCTGTGCTTGCACTATAAATAGCATTTTCTTTAACATTGCACTCGCCGTTAACAACTTTATTTTTCCAAATTAAAAAAGTATGCGTAGACGGATCAAGGTTTGGTTTGAAATTTTGTAAGGTATAAAGAGATTAAATAATCCTCAGCTAGATAGTAACTGAACCAGGTAAATACTTTTGAAGACCGACGGTGGTGTACGATTCAGAATGGAACGGGTCCATACTATAGTTCCCCTCTATCTACCCGGGAACACGCTACACAGCAGCATTTGTGCTGGCAGTAAGACTCTGACCCATCTCTATCATTAATATCAGGATCCACATCTTACATTGTAGGACTATGTTAGTGTACACATACTGATATATTTTATTTTATATTGGTTTAATAACTTTATGATCGACCAAACTTCCTGAAAAATATAACTCTACTTCGGTAGTAGATTTTTTTTACTTGATTCTTCTGTTTTGACTGACAATAGTTTTATTTGCTCCATTGCAAGGTATAGGATCTCTATGTTTGAGGCTACAGGATGGTAGCTATGGATCTTTTAGATATAACCGTATATGTATAAAGAAATGCTCATACAAATCTACAAATCTTTGATCAAACCTCATTTGGCATACACCATTAAAGTGAGAACACTAAATATAAAAAAAGATACTGCTTTATTACACAATGTTCAAAGGCGTGCAATAAGAATGGACTAAAGTGTTAAACACTAGATTTACAAAGACAATTGTTAAAATTGGGTCTTCAAACACTGCAGTATAGACATGTGCAAAAATAGTACTTCACCTCACCTTAGTGTAACAGGGGCAATTCTTCACAAAACTTATATTTAGATGGTTAGAGGGGGCGGGGTGGAAGATGGAGGTTGGCAACTGAAATAAAAACTGTTCTCTCTGGCAAAGTAGGGGCGCCACTAAAGCACATTTACCCCGGACGCCTCGAACCCTCGCGCCGGCACTGACCCGGAGCAAAGACACATCGGCCCAAAATAAGTTGACCCTGATTTGGGAGAACTCGGTCCCAACCCCGATTCCACTCTGCACGGATCGCCATGGGACAGGCCAGCATCAATTTGCAAGAAAAGTACAGTATAGACCTAACAGGTACACTTAAGTTAAATTCATTTCTGAATAAGCCCTTTATATGACCAATGGAAATATAGCATTTCTTTTGCTTAAAGAGCAATATTAATAAAATACTCCGACCATCAATTTTTTTATTTACCGACTGCAACCGACGAGGTATCTTCAAATTTCAATATGGCGCCTGGCAAGTGTTTTTTAGCCGGGAATATTTGAACCGACCAAAAACGATATCGAAATAGTTTGATGATTTTCAAATTATGAAATTACGTATATTAAAACCAACAACATAAAAAACACTTAACTGTACGTGGACATCAAGAATATTGTCCTGCTCGCCCTAGAGCCATATCCGGAAACAGAAGAGACGCATGCGCGTAGATAGAATGTCTAAATTAGTGGTCGGAATATGATATGGTTATGTTTCAATGCGAGAACATATGTAAGTGGACCAACAAGTTGTTCTCCACCTTTTTTTTTTTTTTTGGACTGGTGGCGCCACTAGAAAAAAAAAATATATATATATAAAAAAAGGTGGAGAACAACTTGTTGGTCTAATATGGAAGCAAAAGGTGAAATTGGGGTCTATTTTAATAAAAAAAAATATTTTGTTGTTGTTGTTTTTTTTTAAATAAAATGGGCATATTAGGTTTCATTTTTATGGTTTTTGGAACTGGGGTCCTTGAAAAATGAGACTCCAGTTAAGGACGAGAGTGTCATTTAAAGAACCCACTTCCTACAGATCACACACACACACACACACACAGAGGGAGAGTCGTTATTGTATATGGACCTGAGACCAAAGCACGAATCGATTACCTTGCTCAGCGTAAATCACCAATTTTTGTTGATAATAGTAAATGACAAGCTTCTGTAAAAGGCAAAGAAGGTGGATTAACTGTAATTAATATCAATAAAGAATGCTACAGCAACAACAAAAAAACAAACAAAAAAAAAAAAAAAAAAAAAAACGAAGCTAACAGGAATGACAATATGGAATGGTAAATCGGATTGCCGTATAGAATTCAGTCTGATTAAATAAATGTATTTCTGATCAACAACATCTATAAAAATGAGAGAGAGAGAGAAAGAGAGAGAGAGATTGCCAGCCTGCAATTTCGATAAATAACCGTGGTCTAGTCTCACCTTTAAACGAAAGAATCAGGGTATACTTCCACATTTATCCAGTTAATTTTATACTCCTACGCTTTATCAGGGTTTATTGACCTTGACTTCCTTCCCAGAACACACCCAGCACTTCTCTATGAATCACAACAGAGCTTATGATGATATTTTTCGCCCAACTTTTCGATCAACAAGGACAGCTTCCACATATTAAAGGGGAAGGATCATTTGAAATGCTTACACTTAAATCTATTTTTTTAAAAATATATTTGTTTAAATAGTAATTGGAACTCAAATAAGCGATTCACCCTAACCTTGCCAGATGCTTTAAAAAAAGCTACAGTGTAGATCTATTTGTTATAATGTTACTGGGAGGGAATAATGTGGAATGTTTGGGTCCCCCCCCCCCCCCGTCTGTGCATGCTATTGCAATTTTGATTGATCGAACCTTTAGCTTTATATTTCAAATTTTTTTAAAATTTAGTTTTTAAATATTGAAATATCATCATTTACAGAATTGCTTACACTTTACACAGGAGCTGCATTTCCGAGACACTGCCCTCGTAGACTTAGTAAAGAAACATTAGCGCACATACTATCTAATGTTTTAAATTCGGAATTAATAATAAATATATTTTGTGGTCTTCGTACGCTACTTTCTTCCCAGGCAGACGCTTTGGTATCATGATATTAAGTAACACGCAAATCGCCCGATCCAGTTAAAGCACCTTTCATTCTGGATATAGTCCTCTGGGTAATAAGTTCTTTTCTACTAGTCGCGGATGTGCCCCAATACTTGTTGGTGTACGATCTTAGTATGGTCAGCATTATCTATGCCGCCGTGAATGACCATGTCGTTTTTTTGTTGTTCTTTTTTTTGGCTGAATCTGGACCTATTGACAATGCACCAGATAAGTAATGTAATGTTTAACAAAACAACTGATAGACAAGCGATGGGTGCATTCTTTGACAGACAAGAGCGAATTATCGATTTTGCAGTTGATCGAACCAAAGAGTGAACAAATGCTAGAGGAAGTAACTGCGACATAACCGGGAGTGTCGACCCTGTTTTAAAATATTTTTTATATATTGGCCAACAGTTTCGTTTATGTGACTTGAAGTGGCCGCAAAACTAAGACCTCTCTATTCTGTTTTCTTTTCTTTGCTTGCAATGCGTGCATTGATCATACGTCATGGAAATAGTAATACTTAATTTTTGAGTATTCAGGAGTGGATTTAATGACAGCAAACTTGTTATTTGATACAAAGAAGAAATTCGCATTATTTAGCATTTATTTTAAAGAGATGAATAACTTGACAATGTACATTTAGGATTCAGTGCTGATAGGGAATTGAAATCTGGAATGTTCTTCTCAAATGTAAACATGTATACTCGCTTATAAGTCGAATCCTAAAGCAAACTTCACAGACCCAGATCTGCCGTCGCATAATGCGCCATCAGATCTGGGTCATTGCAATTTGTTTTTAGGAGTAATCAGTAGAACAAACAACAGAGATCCTGATTTTCCGGCGCATTATGCGACGGGGGATCATGGTCTATGTTGTTTGCAGTTGGACTGGGCTTATAAGCGAGTATTAAGACGGAGCATTATGTAATAATGTCTTGCAAATGTTATTCAATACGGCCACAACCACCTAAGGGGAAAAAATAATCTTTGGGATTGAGAAGTCAGAGATCCTTGAAAAAAAACCCCACCAACTTGGCTAGGTGACCACTGCGTGCGATTGTCCGGATCGACCCCTAAACCACTTGACTGCAAAGCGAGTGTATTAACCATAGTGCTATCCAATCCTTTGAAATGCATTTCTATTCAGATCTATACAATGTAAGTAATGCAAACGAATGTAACTTTGCCAAATAATTGGCAATGTGACCTAAATTGAATAAAGGTTTTGTTTTCTTTGCTTTCGTGTCTCCTTTTATACTAACTTGGTTTTATGTATGTAGTTCTTTCAGATGTAAACTTCCTGCAGACAAAGAACGTCGCCACTAGTCATCCGAACAAATAGGACAATTTATTTTTTAAAATTTTCTTTCCTTCCCATCTTCCTGTTTTAATTTAAGAGTTGAAGTTTGAAATTTAATTACTTTATATACTAATTTAAATTGAATATTCAACAAATACCGTCCAAATCAGAATGATTCTTTAAATAGTATATAAACATAACCGATAGACGAGTCATTTACTTTGCTATGACAAGCTTTAAAAACAAATTATCGGATTATTGTCTTTAAACTATATCTTTGAAATACTTGATGCTTCGATAATTTTGAAACGCCCATAAATTGATTTCTAATAATTTTGTATAAATAGTTTCTCCAAAGTTGACCTGGACAAAAAGGTTACTATACTAATTTTTTTTATATGAATTTCAAAAGGCATTCTAACTAGATTCGCACAGAGCTTGAAAAGTATGGTGCTTTTTGTCAACATTAAAATGCCTCATAAAAATCAATTACTTCTGAAATTACATTAAATTCATTGTTTAGTAAACTTGTAGTTGAGTAAGGAAGTAGCTATTGTAAAAACGTATTGTCACTACTTTGGAACTTAAGTTGTGTGTCATCTTGTGTCATTTTGGCGCTTGTGAACAGAAATGCTATAAGACTTTGATCAGATAGTTCTTGTGACTTTAGTTTAGATGAATTCTAAACGGAAATCTGTTTCCGTTAGTCATTATTAAGGTTATCAACACACTTGAAGAAGAACTTAGTTGTGAACCAATTTTCTAGTCACAGAGCCAAAACGCGCCCCATGTATATCTGGCATGACGTAAATTACGTGTCACAAATTTGATTGGTGTCCCATGGCAACCCACGAGGTACAATCACGTTCCCATAATTCCTGAGGTATAATTGCGTTACTTGCCTCAGCAACCGTTTGATCCCGAGTTATTGAGCAGAATATGGGTTGCTTTTGTGGATGCTTTCGCGGTTTTCGAAAATCGGTAAGTACCAAAATATGTTTTAAACATAAATCTTTGCATTACTATTGCGTTTTATTGGATGGACGCAAGGGATGTTGAAATTTGTTCGTAAAAATGCAGACGATACAAAGCAACGTCACACGATTATCCATGGGTGATGGGGTGATGATATCTAAAATGTATCATTAACTTCTAAAGATATCTTTCAAAGAATGTTATGATAGCGTATACAATTTATGAATATAATGTATGTTATAGCTTATAAAGTCATTCTAAGATTTTTGTAAGCTTTAAAATATGTCTTTTAAAACAAGCCGAATTTAGATATGTTATATTTTCTATTCAAAATACCTATAAAGTTAATAAGATATCTTTTGATAAAGTTTGGGCTATATGGACTTAATTCATGTTATTATTGTAAAAAATAATGTAACAAGGTAGTTATACGATTGTGATAAATATTAACGATTTGTTGGAGGAATTGAGATTTATTTTAATGAGGTGTTGGGAATCAAGACTGAATAGGAAAGCATGAATATGAGGGATATGAAATAAGGGGAGATTATTCAATTTTACCTCTGCATTTATTGTTCTCTTTGCGTATTTAGAAGTGTATTATTTGCATACTACCACATAATAATTTTATGGATATTGAATTTGATGTTAAAATATTTTCACAAAGTTCCTTGATCATGGTATATTTGCAGTGTGGTGCGTTGATAACCAGACTGCGTGGAAGGCTGGCTAGAAGAAAAGTTGGTCCTACAGGAGCAACTGATGTAGGTGAGTAGACTGCAGTAATAGTTTGTTTTATGGTAAATAATATAGTAGGGTTCTATGAAAATGATGATTTGATGTATAATATTATTCTAGATGTTTTAAGACTTACATGCAATTCTGTTTTTTTTTTCTTCTTCTGGTTTTGCTTTTTTTGTATATCCCATAATTCTTCCAATATTTTATAGAAGTAGAGACATATCACTAGTCAATTCTCCAAGATGCAACTAAATTCTTGCATAGACGGCTGGCTAGGAAAAAAGTTGTTCCAACTGACGTAGGTGAGTACACTGCAGTAATAGTTTGTAGTATGGTGAATAATATAGTTCTATGAAAATGATTGGGTTTTTTGTATATCCCATAATTCTTCCCATATTTAATAAAAGTAGAGACATATCACTAGTCAATTCTCCAAGATGCAACTAAATTCTTGCATTTTTGACTAAAAATTCAGAATTGGTTAGTGAAAACTATAAAGCTGTTCCCCTCAGGTGATCTTCAGAATTATAACGTGGCAACAAGACAAATTTGAACACTTTCTAATTACATGCATAATTCAGCACTGGTGGTTTTGAGTACTACTAAAAGTGGGGGAGGCACAGAACTACATTGTTTGCTCTACAAATCTCAAGATGTAGAGAAACTTCACATGCCCTTCCATGTTCACTTGGAATGACATTTATTTTTAATCAGTATTAGGAAAAGCATGAGGTGTGAGAAGCAGACAGCTGATGAAAATGATTGGTTTCATGTGATCAGGAAACATACTGGAAATAGCATAAAGTAAACTAACATTGCCTGTCCTTGAAATATATACACACATGTTCACTGTTGCATCTGATCCTATATATATATATATATATATATATATATATATATATATATATATATATATATATATATAATTTACCTCTAAATTTTGGAAAGTGAACGTGACCATACAGAGATATAAATTTTCTATGAGATGGACATCAGAAATAAGGTCTAGCTGTACAGTCTCTCAAACTTAAACCGACCTTCATCATTTAGATACCAAAATAAAGAAATTGAATGTTCTTTAAACCACATGTAGGATATACTCATTTCTTTGTTTTAAAACAAGGATTATCAGTGAGAAAAATGAAGGCATTAACATGCCTTGAAACTTTAAACCCTGTGCAAAATGGGAAAATCTAGAGCTGGACCACAAGACAAATTTTAACATTCACACATTTCCTTTTTCAGTTGCATATGATAATGTATGGATTTCTGAATAAAATGGTCCACTAATATTTATGCTATGTATAAAAATAAGATGATTGTACATATTTTACTTTTCCTGAAACTACATTCCTTGAGTCAGTAAAGCAAAGTGTAGATTATACTAACCCATCACGAAAAATATATTTTACCTGAATAATCGGTCATCCGGATATTCAAAGTTTCATCAAAAAGTAGAACTGTGAATAGAGATATCTAGATTAAATGGTATTAAATTGTTGCATTTGTGACTAAACCGGGACTTAGTGTTTCTTTAGTACTTATTCTGACCCCAATTGTATGTTTCCCTATATGAATCAGTAATTAAGTAAATATTAACGTCTTTTTTTATAGACGTATGACATATTTAAGAGCAGAAAAATTAAGAACAATAAAAATATTCAGATGCTTTAAATATATACAATACACTTATCGGAGATCTACTTGAACTATCCATGTTTGAATCATAAAGGGCTTTAATCAAGTTAAATTCGATTGACATGGGTTCTACTCATACCTGTGCCAGTAGATGTTTAACTTGTATCACCTGATCAGTCACCATTGATCACTGATCAATAGTTAATTACATTGGCTTGGACTACAGAATGCCTTTGATTGTACCGTTATGAGTCTTTAATTATGCTTGTTAAGATTGGTATTTCTGTATGACAAGTTACATATTGCCATAGCTGCACTCACTTGGCAACAACTTGGTGTAAGAATAAACTTGTTCTCTTTGTATCTTACTCTCGTCCTCCCTCTCTCCTAATTACATTTATATTCTAAAAATATAATTCAGTTATTCATAATACCATTGTATTTATAATTCAGGTATAATTAATTGTTTGATTCTGATTCTTTTATTATATTCTATGCTGGTGTCATGATCAGCAAATTAGTTTCATTTACAGATACATTACATTGCAATTAGTAACAGAAATTGAATGACATGGTAGTAGTACATGCAACTAAATAATCTGGATAATTGATATCCACATAATTCACACAAAAGTTTAATAGGTACTTGGAATGCTGCTTCTGACCCCAACCTTTTCAATATTAGCTCCATATCCCCCTTCTGCCCAAACAGCTTCCTTTTTCCATCTGAATTTGCCTCTTAATGTTGTGCTCTTTTCAGGGATAAAGTGTTTGGTTGTTTTCAGATGTAGACAAGAAAATGCTGTAAACCGAGACTGAGTGATTCTTCATTTGATGCTAAATTGATCAACTGATGTTTGAATTGTCAAATTTTTACTGGAATTGGAATGAAACCTACAGTTTTAGGGAGGCTAATGTTTGCTTTAAGCTAGTCCACAACCCAGGGCCTTAATAATGAATAATATATTCTTTTCTAACAGCTGCATCTGTTTCAGTAAATGAACAGAAGGTCCCAATCAGTGAGCCCACTCCTTCAACCACTTCAGTGACTCAGGAGGATCGGCCAACTTCCAAGACTCCCGATTCACTAAATAGTGAGTAACAAAATGGTTCATGTGTTTAGCAGCCACCAAACAAAAAATAGAAAAAGAACAGAATTCCGAGTGTAACAAGTAGCTCCAAAGACTGATTGATGCTTAATACAGATTTATTTATTTCATTTATCATTTGGTTGTAATGATCGTAATATGTTGGTTTATGATAGAGTTGATTCTTTAATAGATTTACTTATTATTTTTAAGGTTAAATTAAAATACCAAATTTATAATATATAATTATATTTTATTAAATTTCATATGCTATGCAATATTAGATTGATGAAAACTCTCTCCAAATCTAGAATTGTTAAATTTAGTTAATAGGAAAAAATCTTGTGCCAACATCTGATATACTTTGTGTTTTTGCAGTGGTGGTGGAAGAAATCGTGGAGTGTGAACTCCAAAAAATTAAAGCTCTGAGCCTGATTGAAGACAACAACGTTGCAGATGATCTGATTACTTCCGATGCAACCCTCAACGAGATTTGTAAGTGTAACTTCTATTCTATATGGTAACCCAGATTGCATTGTGAGGACCAGTTCTAACTGTGTTTATTTAAGGTCCTTTTCTGAACTATTGCTCATGTACAACATATTTATAAGAATAATTTGTGACAGTTCCTTCAAATTCTTGTCTTTTTAACTGACAGTTGCTTTAAATATTTTGTTCTTACATGGAGTAACTGGCACTGGCCTAACAAGATTATCTATGGCTCTATTTAAACAGGGAAACAGTCATAAGGGATTACCTATAACCACCACCTGTGGCTTCAACAGAGGTAAGCATGAATTATTAGACTGCACTATGATTATGTTTGATAAATTATCACGAGTTTGTTATACTTGTAGATGAAGCTGTTCGCAAGGAGAGAGAAAGTGGAATGCCCAGGGTGGATTGCTAAACAGCCACCCCAACCCCCCAAAAATAGGTTAGTGAATGAATCTTAATGAGAATAAATTTGAATTTGTTTTGGAGGTTTTGTTGCAAATTTGAATTTGTATTGGCAGGTAATGAACATAGATATTGCTGCAGCATGGAGGGCAGTTGTAGCATCTTCAATATTGAGATTTTTTATTGGAGTTTTTGTTTTTTCAAGTCATATACTGTAATATGCATTATAGTCCAGTTGGCAAGTTAGACACAGTGAGTGTCTTTGAGCAAGCTACTTCTTGTTGACCTAACATCAAGAACATTGTTCGCAAATGGTATTCTTAGGTTGATGACTCACATCAGCTCTAAAGTGGAGGTGGACAAGAACAAAGATGGTGGAACATTCTAAATGTATTGTTATGGGATAGCACTGGCTGATAACTTGGTGACCATTCAATGACTCACCATGCTCTTCGTGGCCAATAAACTCTCCATAGAATAAAGGCCCAGTTAAACTTAGATCTAAACTCCAAGAGGTCTCTGTGATTCCCTGATGAAGTGGGCGATTCTAGCTACAAGAATGGGACTAGGGATGAAATGCAGACTCCAATTTAAGTTTCATCTGGTTTATTAACAGTCATAAAGTCATTTGGCAGTACAAATTAAAAACTCAAATAACAGGTGCATTACTTCTATATAATGACTCAATGACTTGATATCACAGTGGTAGTGTGCATTTGGACAAACATACTTAATTTAAATAACAGTTTATTATGATAGAATTTGATATACACATTTACACTTATCTAAAGTTTTAATGTTCAGATTTTATATTGATTTATTATTTAGGGATAGACTTAGAAACATGGGCTGACATTTAATTATATTCTTATTGGTTAACTTCAAACAGAGCCTTGAGAAACACTCAGTGGCTAAAACAATAATAACTGACAACTTCTGCACAAAGCCTTGAAAAACACTCAAAAGCTTTACAGTATAACAAATAACTTATGTAAAGAGCCTTGAGAAATACTCAGTAGCTTTACAATATAACAAAGAACTTATGAAAAGGGCCTTGAGAAACACTCAGTGGCTTCATAGTCAAAATTTTACATTATTATTATTATTATTATTATTATTATTATTCCA
This sequence comes from Margaritifera margaritifera, assembly GCA_029931535.1. Classification (NCBI taxonomy): domain Eukaryota; kingdom Metazoa; phylum Mollusca; class Bivalvia; order Unionida; family Margaritiferidae; genus Margaritifera; species Margaritifera margaritifera. The sequence goes on from JAQPZY010001683.1 coordinate 5,302,493, forward strand.
TAATTTCCTATTCCTATTGAACTGTAATAAGTATTATTATTTTAATAAGGTCTGCAAGAAACACTTGACTTGACCTCACAAGATCATAAAATATACTGTCTGCATATAATTTAATTGATTGGACAAATATCTAAGCTAAGGTTGCTGATTTTAAAACATAAAAATGAAAGAATAAATATCCTAAAAGGTTTAGATTATACAGATGCAGATTTCAGAACTTACTTTTAGACCTGTCCAAAATTAACTATAAGAAACATTATTTTTCCTGGCAATTATTTATAAAGACATTGTGAAATAGCTGTAAATTGCTGATTCGCAGAAAATAATAAACACACTGCCTTATATGGACTTCGTAGTAAAAGAGTAAAACGACTTTCTCATGCACTGTCTGAACACACAGAACTCTTAATGCGACCCTCAGAAACCCGATCAGTTCCTAGCACTGACGCTGACTAGCCCTTTTATACTCCCTGCAGAATTCTGCGCCTGATGGGGAAAATTGTACCGTTCGCTGGTTAGCAACCGCAGTAAAAATTCTGCAAGCATGTACTTGCAGGGGCAACCATACATTGCTACTGATAACAACAAAACCACACCTTAATTAATAATCGTGATTAAAATTATATATTACTTAGTTCTTTAGCTAAGTGCGCATACAGCAAATATATGTCAAAAGGGTCAAAATTAGCAATATTAAAAAAATGTTTAGGTGGCACTCTACAGTTTCATATTTTGCATAGGGGTTAAATTTTTATAGAAAAAGAATTACCCGGGTTATCCTGACTATTTAAAAAAGACCTTGTATATCTTAGGTATTGTCAAAAGAACTTTTAATTCCCTTTATTTTGGTGTATGATTGATGGGTGCAATTTGGGTTATAGACGATACAGCTTGGTCTTACTTAAGATGTGCACCTCTTAAAAAACTGCTAGCTCCGCTTCGTGATTTTCACTTCCTGGGCTTCAAAGGTAAACAAAAAAAAAGAGCCGATAACTTTCTTACTTGTTATATATTTATAATTCATTCATTGTACTTTCAGAGGCTAGTATTGCCTACTCTGGCATAATTCCTTTCCCTATTTTAATAACTGCTGAAAATAGTGTATTTTTGACTAATTCAGGCTGATTTTTCGAGTACTTTGGAGTGTCCATTTCTGTCTGCTGTGTGCTTAGATCGTGTGCAATTTCCACAGGTACAATATGTAACAAAATTTCAGCCACAGTACATGAAAATAGCATAGAGGTATGCCAACATTCTCTTCATTGTGCATGTTGCAAATTCAAACAACTTCACCTTACCCCTGTCACTCTCTCAGAAGTACATAATATCTGTAGAGTGCCCCATAAGCTTTAAAATGGATGATACCGTAAGCAACCATTAAGCGAGATAACTATGGAAGTGTTCCAAATGTGACAAACCTGGAAACAAGACTGATACCGACGATGGATTTACACATCGATCCATGGTGTAACATCATGAATTGAAACAGTTCAAAGGATGATTTATAATCAATTTATATGCGAATATCTAATACTAATGGGAATCAACCATTGTTTGGCATTGGATAACCCTAGGTATTAATGAAAAAATTAATATTAACCATAAATGTTGACAACACCTACCCACCCTGTTTTACCACCAAGAGCTTTACGATTAATGAACTTAATTTTTTTAAAAATATATATTTTGAGGCTTGATTTCCTGCCCATTACAGTATTGTGCCATGTTTGTTGTTCCAAGATCAACTGTTGTTGTTAGGGTGGGCATACTCGGGAACAGATGTGAAAGTAAACTTGTCATCTGGACAAGAATCCCAAAGCAGGTCACCCAGAGATGGCCAATGTTCTGTGGAACCCTTGTTTTTGTATTCAGTAAAGTCTCAGCTAGAGACATGAAATTTAAAAACTTTAGTTTTAACTTCAATGATTTTCATATCATTGGTACTTTGTCTTTTTTCACTAATGTAAATGACATCCAGAGATTAGTCTCTGAGTATCTTTTTATAATTATTGAATTCGGAGGTTGAGATTGTTTTTAGGCTAAACTCATATCACAACCAATATAATATCATTCAGAATACTGATGGAATGGTGGCTTGATTTAATACTAATTTATGCAAGATCTGGGAAAAGAACACAACTCCAGAAGAGATACTGCTATTCATGGTATCTTTTACTGTTGTACTAAAACTGCTCTGCATAATATGTATAATATTTTCTAAATTTCCTTTTCTTTTTTTGTCACCAGAGAATTTATATTAAGATCAGAAATGTTATCTCGGCAAGGATTTTCTTCATCAGTAGGAACAATATCCAAGGGAGATAACCACAATCGGGGCTAAACAATATTCAAGGGAGGTAACTACAATAGGAATATAATTTATAATAATAGGAGTTGCCTTCCTTGATATAATAAAATTGACAAGAAAAGCCAGTGGACTAGTTTAGTTGGTTACTGTTTTTGGTAATACACTATATTTTGTTAACACAGAATATGACATTAAGCCATAAGCATGGAGTGATAATAATGACATCAAGTGATAAATGGGAAACAACTGAACATTTTGCTCCCAAAAAACAAGCTCATGAATATTACAGAGAATCACAAAAATAGAGATAGAAAATTCCAGATACCATGTTTATGTGATGAGCCATTGCTTCATGATAATCCCATCCCCATTTTCAACATTTTTTGGCAAATATTTACAAAGAATATCTTTGATGGAAATGTACCTACTTTTTATGTAGTGTACCTACTATTATAATGAATTTATCAGACTGTCCCCCTGGTGGTCATTTTTCTGGAGTATGGTTATGAATCATGGTTTTCATGAAACATCACAATTATTGATTGTAGTTTGAGATAGGAGGATTCTTTTTTTTCCTTTGTTTATTTGCTCAGCTTGTTATGTGAATATATGTATGAAATAGCTCTATGAATTCAGTGACTTATGGGGCCCTGGGGGCCCGAGTGGTCTAAGGCGCTTGCCTTTACCGATCACTCACACATCTCAAATGAGCCCACGTAAGTTCGAGTCTTGGATTGACCAACCTGGTTATGTGAGAAAGCTTGCTAGTAGCTTCCCATGGAGTGGTGGTTCTTCCCGGGATCTTCTTGGATTCTTCCTCCGCCAAATAAAGTGGCTACCATGTATAGGATATCATGTGCTGAAAAATGCCATTAAATCCACAATTGAGTCACTTTAATTAAAAAATATATTTGTTGTACAGTGCTCACATAATATGATGGTACGGTATTTACATGTCTGGAAAAGGCTATGGAGTGACTACATTTGTGTTAGGAAAATATGTATGCAACCAATACAGACCAAAAGTCTGTCCAACAACTTCAAAAATTTATAAAAAATTGACAAATTTCTATAATGGCATGAAAATATATTCAGGATATCTGTTTGCATTAACAAATATGCCTACCATATTTTATTTGTCTCAAGTGATATTTGCTGACTGCTAACAAAGTTTGTGTGAACTCCCAAAAGTCCAAAAATGTGAAAAAATTTTTAAAATGTACATAATAGCCTGAAAATCTATTCAGTTCATCTACACATGAATATAAAGAAGCTTCTTAAATTAAATTTTTCTACTGCTAGTTGTGTGAACTAGTCATGCTAACATAGATTATGTCACAAAAGTTTTAAAAATGTGTTTAAAGAAAATTGCTGTAATAGCCTGAAATTGTAATCAAGTCATGTACACAGAAATAGAAATATACCAATCAAATTTGTCTACCTCGGGTAGCTTTTGCAAAATCATGCTGACAAGTTTTTTTCAAAAGTTTAATGTCCAAAGAGCATGGGTTCGAATACTACCATTGAATCAGCCCGGATATGCTACTGTAGTGTGTCCTTGGGCAAGACACTTTATTCCAATTGCCTCAGCATTAAATATCCTGCCTGTGGCAATGTTCCATGAAACACCATATCAAACCAAAACATTGCAAAATGTATAAAAAAAATTGAAAGAGGGTTGTCTTGGCCTGAAAACATAATCAGGTCATCTACATAAGGATACAAATAAGTTAGGAAAATTGTATTTGTCTTTGTCATGTGGTTTTTGTGCAATCTTACATTTGGGATGGATGGACAGGTGGAATATGGATGTACAGATGGCACAACATAGCAAGGATAGAAGTAGAGGTGTGCAACTGGTTACACTGAATATCGAAATCATACACATGCTAAATATATATACTGGTATTACCATCCTAGCCTGTTTTACATTATTTTCTAAATATACGAGTTTTAAATTTTTTCATTATTTGTTTGTAGTATTAGGTGGTGAATGCAATGAACATACAAGATTCATTCAATATGTATCATTACACTTTCCATTTGTACATATAAGTATGGGCATTGTTCTTCATCTGCCATCATGTTCAGCATGTGTCATAAACTTTTTTCTTTACTATCTTAATCCTTTTTAAATGTTTGAAAAATGTATCTTCTATTCAAACCTGTTGTATCTCCTGCATTCCAGGAGTTCCCATATATTTTTAAACACAGGAAACAAGATCTCCAGGATTGCAAAAATATACTGAGAGCAAACAATATCAAATGATAAAAAATGGTTTTAAATGATTGCATGATAATGCTTCTCTCATCTTTTGGATTAAAAAAGACAATGGGTTTAATTTAAAAAACAAATGCAATCCTTATTTTCAGGGGAACATTTGTGAAAAAGTGTTAAATGGTATTTCTCTTCAAATATTAACTTGTTAGTGATGTCTATTATTTTTTTAAAAATTGTCTGTAACCTTTAAAGTGGGGTGAATTCATTAGAAAATTTATCCATTTATATCATACACTTTGTCATCTTGTCAATTGTAATATTCTTTTAATATTTTTTAAATGTCACGGCATGTTGGCTTTTTCTTTCTCACTGTCCATTTCTCATTGTACATGATATTAAATAAAAATGATTCAATAATAATCTTTTTTTCTTTTTCAGATTTTCATGCATCCATTTCTGTGAGATTTTTTTTCTGAATCATTACAAAAAAAAAAAAAAAAAAAAAAAAAAAAAAATTTTGACCATAAGTAATCCCATGGTATACTTAGTACGAAACATAGTCTTTAGCACAAGTTTTGATGTACAGTTTTAGTATTTGCAGGAATCATCTTTTCATGATTTATTTTTTACTTGGTTGTAAAATGCATACATATATCTTTGGCATAGTTTTTGTAATTCAATTCCAAGTTTAAACCTTGTCACCTTTTTGCTGTAGATTTGTACACTGATTTATGAATCTATTAATTAAGAAGAAAATGTAAACCCTTTTCCCTATCACCCTTCCCAGTTTTGAATTGGACCTTGTTCAGTTTTTGAAGTAAATGTTCAGTATTTTATATTTAAACATTTTTTTAAAATTAATTATGGTGGAAGCCAGTGTTTCATCAGGGAAGTTATTGGTTGTTCAAGTAAATGGACAAAGTAGGATGAGAGCCAGTTTTGATCCAAAACTGGTGACCCCTCATGCATCTTGTTGGCATTCATTCTTCTGTGAGTGAATCCCTTTTCCATCCCCTCCTTTTTAGATTTGAATTAGAAATGGTAGTTTAAATTGGGGTGGGAACATTTTTTGATTGTTAGTACTTTCCATTTTTTTCTTAATAAATCATGTTTGTTTGTTTTTAGTAGGGAACTAGTCATGTGGAAAGATAGATGTAGTTAAATTAGTTAAGGGTTCAATTAATCAATTAATTGAATCACAGTTAAGATACTGTAAGTTTTGTCCCATGTATGGATGACTGGTTCTTTACTAAAAGCATTCGCTAACATCATCTATAAACAGTTGTTTTCTAAAATTTTAAATTTTGTTATTAAATTCCTTTGGTTTTGAAGATAGAAAAATCATCCTTAAATTTAAAAAAAACAAAACTTTTTTTATAAAAAAAATACTGGTTTCTAATTTTCAAAATTAAATGTCACTGTTTGGGTGATTCACAATCCAAGAAAACTTGAGACATTTTATACATTATATATCGTTTAAAACATTCTAAAGTAGAAGGTAAATTAATGAGCATATTCATTATAAAGTAAACTCACCTCACCCTAGTATAGATATCACTCATAACATAACCAACTTTTTGACAGTCCGAATTCATTTTGAGCCTAATTTTTTGTTTCTGCATTTAAAACAATTACTAAAAATGTATGTATTTGTAAATGGAAATTGTTCCTTTTTTTAAAAAAAAAATTCTTTAGTCGAATTCTGGCTATTTTTGACTTGAGAAGTTGTTTTATTGATGTTGGTTTGATCAATATATTGATCAAAAGTTAAGATGAAATCTTTGATTACCATAGTTTGAATGGCCAGAAATCTACTGATATTTATATCTTCTTTCTTTTACATATATATATATATATATATATATATATATATATATATATATATATATATATATATATATATATATATAGTTACTTTCAACCAGAATTCAAGTTATCAAAGGCTATATGACAATGAATATACTGTATAAAATAAAAGATTATGTTTTTGCTTGATATCTAAGCTAGGGTGTGGGAATACAAAAGCCTCTTAACAGATAATTAAATTCTTAAAGGAAAGTATGAGTAAATTTTAAAAGCATCCTAAATTATGGAAAATATCTTGATTTTCAGTTAGTTGTTTATATATATATATATATATATATATATATATATATATATATATATATAGTTAATCATTAAGAAGAAATAACTTTTATTCATTTTCTTGCTAATTTGAAGAAAAAAATTGTGGTAAATACCAGCCATGCACATGAAAATGTGGTAAAGAACTTCTCCACTTAGCAAAAAAATTACAAAATGATTTTTCAAAAGGCTTTATAAAACTGTGTCTCATTCTTTTCTCATATTTGTATCTGATGTCTTAAGCTCTGATTAATTCAATTTATTTTACTAAATTTATGTATTAATTGATATTAAGCAGTGCAAGAATGTTGAATAGACACAAGGATTCACCTTTGGAAACTTATTTTTCTACAAAATTTCATTTTATATTTAAAAAAATTCACATTTGTAAAGTTTTGGAAACTTGTTTTATTGTTGAATCTTAAAATGTGCCATTTAATGAGAACATTGCATGTTTCAAATTTTTATTTTTTTTACTGTTACTTCACTGTATGGCACAATAACCATTATTAATAACACTATAAAATTTTGATTTGTTTCAACTTCTATATTTTAATAAGATTGCATTTTGTAAAATAATTGTTTTTGATTTAATGCAAGCATATGTTTGGATAAACTATAGTTTGGATGAACAAGTTTATGTTATGGTCACTGGGTACACCAAACCATACATGTGGTTTTATTCAACTGTGCATTTTGTTTACTATCTTTGTCTTAACTATCTGAAGTCACAACTTAACTTATTTTGAAAATTTATTTTTTGAAAAAAGTTTGAAAAGTGGTTTTACAAAATTTAATTCACTCTTTGGGTGATTAACAATCTAGGAAAACTGAAGACATTTTATACATTAGATGTTGTTAAAAATTATAAATCCTACATGTCCAAAAGTATAACGTATATTATTGCACATATTCATTGATAACTAAACTCCCTACCCCACTCCCACCCTAGTATATACATCACTCGTAATATGATCAATTTTTTGATATTTATTTTGAGCCTTTTTTTGTTTTCACATTTAAAACAATTATAAAAAAATGTATGTATCTGTAAAAACAAAATCCTTTTTTACATTTGTGTTTTCTTCAGTAGAATTCTGGTTATTTAGAAAGTTGATGAATAGTTTTACTGATGTTGGTTTGATCAATATATTGGTCAAAAGTTAAGATGAAATCTTTGATTACCATAGTTTGAATGGCCAGAAATCTACTGATATCTGTAACTTCATTTTTCCTTATTTATATTAAAAAAACTATTTTCAAAAAATTTTATTTTTCAACTAGAGTACCAGTCATCGAAGAGTGGATGAAGTTGAGTTAGTTGGAGCAATTTGTTTTTAAAACATCGCCATCCACACTTGGGATGATGGGGGAATTACAGTATAAAAGAAAAGATTTTTAAATTTTAAGCATAGTTTTTTGCTTGATATCTAAACTAGGGTGGGAGGAGAAAAATATTTGTTTCAGTGAATGTAAATAAAAAGAGATCCTAATTAACCTCCTAATATACCTTATTTTGGAATAAAGTTTAAAAGTGTACAAAAATGTGGAAAATGTTTTGCCTTTCAGTTAAATGGTTTTTTAAATAGTTAATCATTAGGAAAAATCACTTTTTATTAATTTTCTTGCAAATTTGAATGAAAAATTGTGGTAAATACCAGCCATGCATAGGGAATGTGGTTAGGAACCTCTCCACTCAGCAAGACAAATTTACAAAATGATTTTACAAAATGAAAAAAAAAAAAATGTCTCCCACTCTTTGCATCATATTTCTATTGCGTGGTTTTAGCTCTGATTAATTCAATCTATTTTTACTAAATTTATATTTTCATTGATATTAAGCAGTGCAATACTTTTTAATAGACACAAGGATTCAACCTTGGAAACAATTTTTCTACAAAATTGGATTTTATATAAAATTGTTAACATTGTAAAGTTTTTGAAACTTGTATTGTTGTTGAAATTTGTAAGTTGCCATTTAATGAGAACATTGTATGTTTTTAAATTTGTACATCAAAAGTTTTATTATTTTGTTACTGTTACTTAACTGGGTATGGCACAATGACCATCATTAATAAAACATCAAAATATCACTGGTCTCTGCTTTTCTATTTTAATAAGATTGCATTTTCGAATATTATTGCTTCAGATTTTATGCAAAAATATGTTTGGATAAACTATAGTTTGGATGAACATATTTATGTTATCGTTACTGGGTACACCAAATTGGACTTGGGAGACATGAATGTTATTTTATTAAAGTGATAATTTTGAGGAACGATGTTGGGACCCAGACAAGTTCTTCTGTATTTCTATGACACTGCCGCATACTCTGGACAGGGCAAGTGCTTTATGCCTTTACACATCTTGACTTTTATTTCAATTCTCTGTTTACTCAACAATTTTAGAACAAATGAATGGATTAAAATGCAATTTGTTATGCACAATCAAATGAGTAAAACACCCTGTTCAACTTTTTCTAAACTGTAATTTACAGTCATAGCATCTGATAACTTACAGTTGGGCACAGTCATGTTACTTGGTATGTGGATACATCTTGATGAATACAACACCAATTTACAAATATAGGTTATTGTGACCTACATTTCATGCTTCCCTGATTTTTTTAAAGTTTGTTGTTTACCAACTATTGGCTAGGAGTCATGCAACATATTTCATGAACAGTAAAACATTGATTATCTGGGCCCAATCGGGGTGTGTAGATTTAGTCCGGATAAACACTTATCTGGAGAATCTCATAATTACATGTATTTTTACTTGAGAAAGATAATTTAGTTAATTCATAATACCATTGTTATTATAACTGTATGCATCATATTAGCTTGTGTCTGTTTTGATTTCTGTTACTCAGTTCTATGTTGGTTTCGTAATCAGCAAATCAGTTTAATTTGTATATACATGTACATTATCATAAGTCTATATGAGCGAATAATAGGTGTCCAGATAGTTTATATTTTACTGTATACATCTTGGATAAAATACCAGATTGCCAAAAAGTAGATCAGTTTCCATTTGGGTCAGTATCTTGGGTACTAGTGGTCACATTATCATGGAAATTGAGTGTCATGGTGTGTACAACACCTTTCTATGAAAAGGAGGTCACTATCAGTTTATCACACTTTTATGTTTCTTTGACTTTGGTCAGTTTCAAGTCCACTATTGCTCAAAGTGTCATGCAACATAGTGTGAACAAGCACCTTGGTGAGTTATATACTATTCTGTGAGCCTGCCTGGGTGAAGATTGACATAGCGATCATGTTGGTGTCTGTGTGCATGTCCGTCCACACATTAGATAAACCTCAATTTTACATTGTGTTACTTTCCTTTTATTTCAATACCATTTGAATATCCCACCCTCTCTGGAACTGGATATAGCTTGGGGGTTTGCTTGACATGCAGACAATGGCCATCTTCTTGTTACTACAGTGATCGTCTAGTTAACGGCATGTGAAACTTCATATCAGTGTACTTATTAACAGTCATAAAGTCATTTGGCAGTACAAATTCAAAACTGAAATAACAGGTGCATTACTTCTATATAATGACTCATTGTCTTGATATCACAGTGGTAGTGTGCATTTGGACAAACATACTTAATTTAAAAAACAGTTTATTATGATAGAATTTGATAATACACATTTACAAATATCTAAAGTTTTAATATTCAGATTTTATATTGATTTATTGTTTAGGGATAGACTTAGAAACATGGGCTAACATTTAATTATATTCTTATTGGTTAACTTCAAACAGAGCCTTGAGAAACACTCAGTGACTATAACAATAATAACTGACAACTTCTGCACAAAGCCTTGAAAAACACTCAATAGCTGTACAATATAACAAATAACTTATGAAAAGAGCCTTGAGAAATACTCAGTAGCTTTACAATATAACAAAGAACTTATGTAAAGAGCATTGAGAAACACTCAGTGGCTTCATAGTCAAAATTGTACATTATTATTATTATTCCATAATTTCCTATTCCTATTGAACTGTAATAAGTATTATTATTTTAATAAGGTCTGCAAGAAACACTTGACTTGACCTCACAAGCTCATGAAAACTACTGTCTACATATAATTTAGTTGATTGGACAAATATTTAAGCTAAGGTTGCTGATTTTAAAACATAAAAATGAAAGAATAAATATCCTAAAAGGTTTAGATTATACAAATGCAGATTTCAGAACTTACTTTTAGACCTGTCCAAAATTAACTATAAGAAACTTTATTTTTCCTGACAATTATTTATAAAGACATTGTGAAATAACTGTAAATTACTGATTCGCGGAAAATAATAAACACGCTGCCTTATATGGACTTCATAGTAAAATAGTAAAATGACTTTCTCATGCACTGTCTGAACACACAGAACTCTTAACGCGACCCTCGGAAACCCGACCAGTTCCTAGCACTGACGCTGACTAGCCCTTTTATACAATTCTGCATCTGGTGGGGAAAATTCTGCCATTCACTGGGTAGCAACTGCAGGACAAATTCTGGAAGCGTGCGCTTGCAGGGGCAACCATACATTGCTACTGATAACAACAAAACTATACCTTAATTAATAATCATGATTAAAATTATATATTACTTAGTGTATTAGCTAAGTATGCATACAACAAATATATGTCCAAATGGTCAAAACTAGCAATATTAAAAAAATGTTTAGGTGGCACTCTACAGTTTCATATTTTGCATAGGGGTTAGATTTTTATAGAAAAAGAATTACCCAGGTTTTCCTCACTGGTTATTTTAAAAAGACCTTGTATATCTTAGGTATTGTCAAAGAACTTTTAATTTCCTTTATTTTGGTGTATGATTGATGAGTGCAATTTGGGTTATAGAGTATACAGCTTGGTCTTACTTAAGATGTGCACCTCTCAAAAAACTGCTAGCTGCACTTGGTCATTTTCACATCCTGGACTTTAAAGATAAATATAAAAAGAGAGACGATAATTTTTTTACTTTTTATATATTTTGTAATTCATTCATTGTACTTTCAGAGGCTAGTATTGCCTACTCTGGCAAAATTCCTTTTCCTATTTTAATAACTGCTGAAAATAGTGTACTTTTGACTAATGCAGGCTGATTTTTCGAGTATTTTGGAGTGGCCATTTCTCTCTGCTGTGTGCTTAGATCATGTACAATTTCCACAAGTACAAAATGTAAAGAAATTTCAGCCACAGTACATGAAAATAGCATAGAGGTATGCCAACATTCTCTTCATTGTGTATGTTGCAAATTCAAACAACTTCACCTTACCCTGTCACTCTCTCAGAAGTACATAATTTCTGTAGAGCTCCCCCATAAGTTTTAAAATGGATGATACCGTAAACGACCATTTAAGCGAGATAAATATGAAAGTGTTCCAAATGTGACAAACCTGGAAATGAGGCTGATACAGAGGATGGATTTACACATCGATCCATGGTGTAATATCATTAATTGAAATAGTTCAAAGATGATTTATAATCAATTTATATGCGAATATGAAATATAAACAGGAATCATACCAACCATCGTTTGTCTTTGGATAACTCTAGGTATTAATGAAGAAATTAATATTTACTGTAAATGTTGACAACACCCACCAACCCTGTTTTACCACCAAGAGCTTTACCATTAATAAACTTAATTTTTAAAAAAAATATTTTGAGGCTAGATTTCTTGCCCATTACAGTATTGTGCCATGTTTGTTGTTTCAAGATCAACTGTTGTTGTTAGGGTGGACATACTCAGGGAGAGATGCAAAAGTAAACTTGACATCTGGACAAGAATCCCAAAACAGGTCATCCAAAGATGGCGAATGTTCTGTGGAACCTTGTTTTTGTATTCAGTAAAGTCTCAGCTAGAGACATGAAATTTAAAAACTTTAGTTTTAACTATTGAATCAATGATTTTCATACCATTGGTGCTTTGTCTTTTTTAACTAATGTAAATGACATCCAGAGACTAGTCTCTGAGTATGTTATCATGATTATCGAATTAGGAGGTTGAGTTTATTTTTAGGCTGAACTCATATCACAACCAATATATAGTCGTTTCTCATTTTCTCGCGGTTTCCATAGTCATATTTCCATAATAAATACAATAGTGCGACACCGTTCTGTTGTTTATCCCAGCAACAGTGCGCCATGGAAGTTATTGAAGAGTTTAAACACCAAAATATCAAAGAAACGTTTCGTTTTGTGGTAAGTTGGGAATAAACATATGAAAGGATAGAAAAAACAATGAAAATTAAATCCACTTGTATACCTAACTTCACCACTACACCCCTAACAAGCACAAAAACAGTATATAATTTTCCTAGTTTACAGAAAATGGTCGTCTGCTTGTCAATGAATGTTATTGATGTATCACAATGACATGACGGCTTACCACATCGCTCACTCAGGTGAACAAAAGTACGGTAGAAAATAAGGACCATAACTCTATAAATCCTGCTCACTTCTTTAAAGCACTAAAACTATGTTACTTTCATTCTCTGTTGCTTTTATTTTTAAAATAAAAATAGTAATATTTCATTATTATGGCATAGTACATATGTTTTCATATCTGATAAAGTGAAAATATTGCATAATTATGAAATTTATCTATTATTTAAGCATCAAACTAAGAAGGGTAAAATTTTATAACAGTATGATCAGAATTGACTTTAGAAACATGAAACATTCAACATTCAAAGTTATACTGAACTGATTGCCCTCCACCACCCACCCACCCTAACTAATAATATATCATGTCAATCACCCGAGTATTGTGGATATTTTTGTTGACCTTTCATTCTGAGACAACTTAGAGACAAATATTCATTTACTGCAACATTATGGTAACCTCCCTTTAAAAATGTTGCCTGTCACCTGATGTGTTGATGAGCGGAAAATGAATGCTAATCTTTTACGGCACTAAGAAAATATTTCTGCCAAATTGAAACAGATGTTAAAGAATAAAACAACAACAGATTTTCAGCCAGGTGAGAATTTTTTTATAATATATAACAGTTCAATTAGTTAGTATCACGAGATTATGGAACGCAAGTATAATATCATTCAGAATACTGATGACACGGTGGCTTGATTTGATACTTATTAACACAAGGTCTGATGAAAGAACACAACTCCAGGAGATACTGCTATTCATGGTCCCTTTTACTGTTGTACTTCAACTGCTCTGCATAATCTGTATAATATTTTCTAAATTTCCTTTTCTTTTTATGTCACCAGAGAATTTATATCAATGTTATCTCAGCAGTTACTGTGATTTCCATTGAAAAGGATTTTATACATCAGTGGGAACAATATCCAAGGGAGATAACCACAATATGGGCTAAGCAATATTCAAGGGAGGTAACCACAATAGAATATAATTCATAATAATATGAGTTGCCTTCCTTGATATAATAAAGTTGACAGGAAAAGCCAGTGGACTAGTTTAGTTGGTTGCTTTTTTTGGTAATACACACTATATTTTGTTAACAGAATATGACATTAAGCCGTAATCATGGAGTGATAGAAATGACATCAAGCCATAATGGGAAACAATTGAACATTTTGCTCCCAAAAAACAAGCTCATGAATATTAAAAAGACTCACTAAAATAGAGATAGAAAATTCCAGATACCATATTTATGTGATAAGCCATTGCTTCATGATTATCCCATCCCCATTTTCAACATTTTTTGGCAAATATTTACTAAGGATATCTTTGATAGAAATGATACCTACTTTGTATGTAGCATACCTACTATTATAACAAATTTTTGAGACTGTCCCCCTGGTTGTAATTTTCCTGAAGTATGGTTATGAATCATGGTTTTCCTGAAACATCACAGTTACTGATTGTAGTTTGAGATAGGAGGATATTTGCTCAGCTTGTTATGTGAATATATGTTTGAAATAGCTCTATGAATTCAGTCACTTAGGGGGCCCTGGGGGCCTGAGTGGTCTAACGCACTAGGCTTTACAGATCACTCACACATCTCACATGAGCCCACGTAAGTTCGAGTCTTGGATCGACCAACTTGGTTATGTGACAAAGCTTGCCAGTTGCTTCCCGTGGATCGGTGGTTCTTCCCATGGTCTTCTCAGATTCTTCCTCCACCAAATAAAGTGGCTGCCATGTATAGGCTAACATGTGCTGAAAAATGGCATTAAATCCACAAATGAGTCACTTTTAATTAAAAAATATATATGTTGTACAGTGCTCACATAATATGATGGTATGGTATTAACATGTCTGGAAAAGGCTATGGAGTGACTACATTTGTGTTAGGAAAATATGTATGCAACCAATACAGACCAAAAAGTCTGTCCAAAAATTTAAAAAATTGATAAAAATTTGACAAATTTCTATAATGGCATGAAAATATATTCAGGACATCTGTTTGCATTAACAAACATGCCTACCACATTTCATTTGTCTCAAGTGCATTTTGCTGACTGCTAACAAAGTTTGTGTGAATTCTCAAAAGTAAAAAAATATGTAAATTTTTTAAAAATGTATATAATAGCCTGAAAATCTATTCAGTTAATCTACACATGAATACAAAGAAGCTTATGAAATTAAATTTTCTACAGCTAATGGTGTGAACTAATTGTGCTAACATAGATTATGTCACAAAAGTTTTAAAAATGTGTTCAAAAAAATTGCTGTAGTAGAAATATACCAGTCAAATTTGTCTACCTCGGGTAGCTTTTGCAAAATCATGCTGACAAGTTTTTGTCAAAAGTTGAGAGTCCAAAGATCATGGGTTCGAATCCTACCATTGAATCAGCCCGGATATGCTACTGTAGTGTGTTCTTGGGCAAGACACTTTATTCCAATTGCCTCAGCATTAAATAACCTGCCTGTGTTGATGTTCCATGAAACACCAAATCAAACCAAACCAAAACGTACAAAATGGGTAAAAAATTGAAATAGGGTTGTCTTGGCCTGAAAACATAATCAGGTCATCTACATAAGGATACAAATAAGTTAGGAAAATTGTATTTGTCTCTGTCAAGTGGTTTTTGTGCAATCTTACATTTGGGATGGATGGACAGATGGAATATGAATGCACAGATGGACACAACATAGCAAGGATGGAAGTAAGGGTGTGCAACTGGTTACACTGAATATCGAAATCATACGCATGCTAAACATATATACCGCATTACCACCCTAGCCTGTTTTACATTATTTTAAAAAATATATGAGTTTTCACTTATTTCATTATTTGTTTGTAACATTAGGTGGTGAATGCAATGAACATACAAAATATCATTCAACATGTATCATTACACTTTCCATTTGTACATGTAAGTATGGGCACAATTTTTCAACTGCCATCATGTTGAGTATGTGCCATAAACTTTTCTCTTTACTATCTTAATCCCTTTTAAATGTTTGAAAAATGTATCTTCTATTCAAAGCTGTTATATCTCCTGCATTTCCAGGAGTTCCCATATATTTCTCAACACAGGAAACAAGATCTCCAAGATTGCAAAAATATACGGAGAGCAAACAATGTCAAATGAAAAAAAAGGTTTTAAATGATTGCATGATAATACTTTTGTCATCTTTTGGAATTAAAAAAGACAATGGTTTAATTTCAAAGACAAATGCAATCCTTATTTTCAGGGAAACATTTGTGAAAAAAGTGGGAAATGGTGTTTCTCTTCAAATATTGATTTATTAGTGATGTCTATTATTTTTAAAACTTGTCTGTAACCTTTAAAGTGGCGTGAATTCATTAACAAATTTATCCATCTATATCATACACTTTGTCATCTGGTCAATTGTAATATTCTTTTGATATTTTTTAAATGTCACAGAATGTTGGCTTTTTCTTTTTCACTGTCCATTTCTCATTGTACATGATATTGAATGAAAATGATTGAATAATAATCTTTTTTCTTTTTCAGATTTTCATGCATCCATTTCTGAGATTTATTGTGTGTGTGAATCATTAAAAAATAAATAAATAAATAAATAAAATAAAATAAAAACAACAACATTTTAACCACAAGTAAAAAAGTTGGTTATAAAGTTGGTTATAAAATGAAGATATAGTATAGACAAATAAGCTGTACAGGAGGCTAAAATCCAAATTAGTTGCTGGACAACATCATTGCGGGAATCATCTTTTCATGATTTATTTTCTACTTGGTTGTTAAATGCATGTATATATATATATATATATATATATATATATATATATATATATATATATATATATATATATATATATATCTTTGGCATAGTTTTTGTAATTCAATTCCAAGTTTAAACCTTATCAATTTGTAGATGAAGCTTTTTACACTGATTTATGAATAAATGTTTGGTATTTTATAATAATTTTTTTAAAAATTAATTATGGTGGAAGCCAGCATTTCATCAGGGAAGTGATTGGTTGTTCAAGTAAATGGACAAAGTAGAATGAGAGCCAGTTTTGATCCAAAACTGGTGACCCCTCGTGATTCATGTTGGCATTAATTCTTCTGTGAGTGAATCCCTTTTCCACCCCCTCTTTTTTTAGGTTTTAATTAGAAATGGTAGTTTAAATTGGGGTGGGAACATTTTTCGATTGTTAGTACTTCGTATTTTTTTTCTTAAGAAATCCTGTTCATTTGTTTTGTTTGTTATTTTTAGTAGGGAACTAGTCATGTGGAAAGATCGATGTAGTTTAATTAGTTACGGGTTCAATTAATCAATTAATTGAATCACAGTTAAGATCTTGTAAGTTCTGTCACATGTATGGATGACTGGTTCTTTACTAAAAGCATCCACTAACATCATCTATAAACAGTTGTTTTCTAAAATTTAAAATTTTTGATGAAATTCCTTTGGTTTTGTAGATAGAAAATTCATCCTTAAATTTAAAAAAAACAAACTGTTTCCTTTTTTAAAATACTGGTTTCTTTTTTCAAAATTAAGTGTCACAGTTTGGGTGATTCACAATTCAAGAAAACTTGAGACATTTTATACATTATATATCGTTTAAAACATTCTAAAGTAGAAGGTAAATTATTAAGCATATTGATTATAAAGTAAACTCACCTCACCCTAGTATAGAAATCACTCATGACATAACCAACTTTTGACAGTCAGAATTCATGTTGAGCCTTATTTTTCGTTTCTGTATTTAAAACAATTACTAAAAATGTATGTATTTGTAAAAGGATGTTGTTTCTTTTTTTTTAAAAAAATTCTTCAGTTGCATTCTGGCTATTTTTGACTTGAGAAGTTGTTTTATTGATGTTGGCTTGATCAATATATTGATCAAAAGTTAAGATGAAATCTTTGATTACCATAGTTTGAATGGCCAGAAATCAACTGATATTTGTAACTTCTTTCTTTCTCTCTCTCTCTCTCTCTCTCTCTCTCTCTCTCTCTCTCTCTCTCTCTCTCTCTCTCTCTCTATATATATATATATATATATATATATATATATATATATATATATATATATATATATATATATATTGTTACTTTCAACTAGAATTCAAGTTATCAAAGAGTGGATGATGTTGAGTTAGCTATATGACAATGAATATACTGTATAAAATAAAAGATTTTGTTTTTGCTTGATATCTAAGCTAGGGTGTGGGAATACAAAAGCCTCCTAACAGATAATTAATACTTTAAAGGAAAGTATCATGAGTAAATTTTAAAAGCATCCTAAATTATGAAAATTATTTTGACTTTCAATTAGTTGTATATATATATATATATATATATATATATATATATATATATATATATATATATATATATATATATATATATATATAGTTAATCATTAAGAGAAAATGACTTTAATTCATTTTCATGTTAATTTGAATTAAAAATTGTGGTAAATACGAGCCATGCACATGAAATGTTGTTAAGAACTTAGCAAAAAAATTACAAAATGATTTTAAAAAAAGTTTTATAAAAAGGTCTCTCACTCTTTTTCTCATATTTTAATCTGATGGTTTAAGCTCTGATTAATTCAATCTATTTTACTAAATTTATGTATTTACTGATATTAAGCAGTGCAAGAATTTTGAATAGACACAAGGATTCAACTTTGGAAACTTATTGTTCTACAAAATTTCATTTTATATTTTTTAAAAATTCATATTTGTAAAGTTTTGGAAGCTTGTTTTATTGTTGAATCTTAAAATGTGCCATTTAATGAGAACATTGTATGTTTCAAATTTTTTTGTTTTTTTTACTGTTACTTCACTGTATGGCACAATAACCATTATTAATAACACTATAAAATTTTTATTTGTTTCAACTTTTATATTTTAGTAAGATTGCATTTGGTAAAATAATTGTTTTTGATTTAATGCAAGCATATGTTTGGATAAACTATAGTTTGGATGAACAAGTTTATCTTATCATCTCTGCGTACACCAAACCATACATCTGGTTTTATTCAACTGTGCATTTTGTTTACTATCTTTGTCTTAACTATCTGAAGTCACAACTTAACTTATTTTGGAAATTGATTTTTTGAAAAAAGTTTGAAAAGTGGTTTTGTTTTTCAAAATTTAATTCACTCTTTGGGTGATTAACAATCTAGGAAAACTGAAGACATTTTATACATTAGATATTGTTAGAAAATTATAAATCCTACATATCGAAAGTAGAAGGTATATTATTGCACATATTCATTGATAAGTAAACTACCCACTCTACTCCCACCCTAGTACATATATCACTCGTAACATGATCAATTTTCTTTATATTCATTTTGAGCCTTTGAACAATTACAAAAAAATGTATGTATCTGTAAAAACAAAATCCGTTTTTACATTTGTGTTTTCTTCATTAGAATTCTGGTTATTTAGAAAGTTGATGAATTATTTTACTGATGTTGGTTTGATCAATATATTGATCAAAAGTTAAGATAAAATCTTTGATTACCATATTTTGAATGACCAGAAATCTACTACTATTTATAACTTCATTTTTCCATATTTATTTTAAAAAATTGTTTTCAGAAAAACTTATTTGTGTCAATTTATTTTGTTATTTTTCAACTAGAGTACCAGTCATCGAAGAGTGGATGAAGTTGAGTTAGTTGGAGCAATATGTTTTTAAAACATCACCATTCACACTTGGAATGATGGGGTATTACGGTATAAAAGAAAAGATTTTTAAATTTTAAACAGATGTTTTTTGCTTGATATCTAAGCTAGGGTGGGAGGAGAAAAATATTTGTTTCAGTGCATGTACATAAAGAGATCCTAATTAACCTCCTAACAGATCATTAAATTCTTAAAGGAAAATACCTTATTTTGGAATGAAGTTTAAAAGCATAGAAAATTGTGGCAAATGTTTTGTCTTTCATTTAAATGGTTTTTTAAATAGTTAATCAATAGGAAAAAATCAGTTTTTATTAATTTTCTTGCAAATTTGAATGAAAAATTGTGGTAAATACCAGCCATGCATAGGAAATGTGGTTAGGAACCTCTCCACTCAGCAAGACAAAATTACAAACTGATTTTTAAAAATGTTTAAAAAAAATGTCTTCCACTCATTTCATCATATTTCTATTGTATGGATTAAGCTCTGATTAATTCAATCTATTTTTATTAAATTTCTATATTCATTGATATTAAGCAGTACAATACTTTTTAATAGACACAAAGATTCAACCTTGGAAACTTTCTATCTACAATATTGGATTTTATATAAAATTGTTAACATTGTTAAGTTTTTGAAACTTGTATTGTTGTTGAAATTTGTAAGTTGCCAATTAATGAGAACATTGTATGTTTTTAAGTTTGTACATCAAAAGTTTTATTATTTTGTTACTGTTACTTAACTGGGTATGGCACAATGACCATTATTAATAAAACATCAAAATATCACTGGTCTCTGCTTTTATATTTGAATAAGATTGCATTTTCGAATATTATTGCTTCTGATTTTATGCAAAAAATATGTTTGGATAAACTATAGTTTGGATGAACATATTTATGTTATCGTTACTGGGTACACCAAACTGGACTTGGGAGACTTAAATGTTTTTTTTTATTAAACTGTTAATTTTGAGGAACGATGTCGGGGCCCAGACAAGTTCTTCTGTATTTCTATGACCCTGCCGCATACTCTGGACAGGGCATGTGCTTTATGCCTTTACACATCTTCACTTTTATTCCAATTCTCTGTTTACTCAACAATTTTAGAACAAATGAATAGATTAAAATGCAATTTGTTATGCACAATCAAATGAGTTTAACACCCTGTTGACATTTTGTTAAAATGTAATTTACAGCCATAGCTTCTGATAACTTACAGTTGGGCACAGTCATGTTACTTGGTATGTGGATACATCTTGATGAATACTACACCAATTTAGCAATATAGGTCATTGTGACCTACATTTCATGCTTCCCAGACTTTGGTTAAGTTTGTTGTTTACCAAGTTTCTTATCTACTATTGGTTATGGAGTCATGCAACATACTTCATGAACAGTAAAACATTGAGTATCTGGGCCCAATCGGTGGATGTAGATTTAGTCAGGATAAACACTTATCTGGATAATCTCATAATTACATGTATTTTTACCTGAGAAAGAGAATTTAGTTAATTCATAATACCATTGTTATTATAATTGTATACATCATATTAGCTTGTTTTTGTTTTGATTTATGTTACTCTTTTCTATGTTGGCATACTAATCAACAAATCAGTTTAATTTATAGATACGTGTACATTATAATAAGTCTATATGAATGAATAATAGGTGTCCGGTTCTTTATGTTTTACTGTATACATCTTTGATAAAATACCAAATTGCCAAAAGTCGATCAATTTCCATTTGGGTCAATATCTTGGGTACTATTGGCCACATTGTCATGAAAATTGAGTGTCATGGTGTACACAACACCTTTCTGTGAAAAGGAGGTCACTATCAGTCTATCACACTTTTATGTTTCTTTGACTGCAGTCAGTTTCAAGTCCACTATTCCTCAAAGTGTCATGCAACTTAGTGCGAACAAGCACCTCGGTGAGTTCAATACTATTCTGTGAGCCTGCCTGGGTGGAAGCTTGACATAGCGATCATGTTGGTGTCTCTGTGCATGTCCGTCCACACATTAGATAAACCTCAATTTTACATGTCATTGAAATTTAGTATGCAAGCAAAATAACCAATGTCTAAAAAATCCTGAAAGTTCTAGAATTAGATCATTATTTTAGAAACAGTTGTGGAATCAAAACATTATTGTACTTTAAGACGCAATATGAATTTTGTGCTGATGAAGTTTTGAAAATATGGGTCAATACCAACATTTGCTAGAGTTAGTAACTATAGATTATAATGTAAGTACTGTTTGATATTGTCAGCGAGACCAAGTACAAACAGGGCCGATTAAGACATTTAGAGGCCCTAAGCACTGAAAAGATTATGGTTCCCCCCCCCCATGTAATTAAAATAAATATATATATATATATAAAAAAACAAACACAAAAATAAAAAAATAATAATAATGAAAAGCAACGTAATTTCTCATTTTTATTTGGTGCCCCTGCTTTGCTGGTGCCCTAAGTCCGTGCTTAGTCTGCCTATTGGGAATTCCAGCACTGTACTCACCCCTTAATGTAATAAGGAGGGGGGCCAAAATAACTAACACAGAAGTGTACTAACAGGAGTTGTGCATCTACCGGAATAAAATAATGGAACTTATAAATAGAGTAATGTATCGATTATAAGCAAATTAATACAACAAATTGGATGACTGGCTAGAACCACGGTCTTCTTGTATATTACCTAATAAAAAACTGTTTGAAGTTTGACCCCCAACTACCCCAACCCCCATGTTCCATGATTACTCCCCTTGACCTTATGTGTGTTCATTCTTCCACAGCAAATATAGAATGTTGTCAAAATTATTATAAAATGTCATGATAATTTTAATTTTTAGTACAATGGATCTTTTGATCCCCTTTGAGTGATCCTGGGAGAGGGATGCAAAATAATACCCTTCTTGCTCATGGTTACGATATGGACAACTAATGTATCAAGAGTGGTAAATTTCCATCAAGTTGTTCAAGAAGAAATAAAGTTTCAAACGATCGAACAGACGGACGGTATTATTAATCTTGACACTATTATAAAACAAGAGGCTAACGTGGATCTAGCATCGCTCACGTGAATGACATCGGCCGAATATTCAAATACAAAAGCAGTGTGCCAAGTAATCTGGGTTAGTAACTGCAGCAATATGTACTTGTGGTATGGCATCATCTGTACAAATTTTAAAAGTCTATACATTTAGTCCGATTCTGTTGAGCAGCTTTTTTAATATTCATATTTAGTAAGTGTGTCCATTTTTGATAATATATTCGCATCATTTGCTTAGACACGAAAGGTCTTGAGGTCAAACGTTGACGTCAAACTTTGGTCAAATTGTGAGTAGCGCTTTTGAGAAGAACTCGTTTGAAGGTTGTTTTGTTTTATTGATTGCGACCATATTTGATGCCTTATCGGTATGTCAGTGATACAAATCGAAAATGACATCAGGATGCTCTCTTTCTAACTTGGTCCAATTTTGTTTTAGGTTCCACAGTTTCGTATTTTGCACACGCTGAATTTCTGACATTTGATCATGTGTTTTTTAATTTAGAATCCAGAAATGTTTATGTTGTCGTGAATCAGTTTTAATTAAACATTTAATACGTACCACATAATGCGGGTATATAGCTCTGTAAGATTACCAAATGGTTCGAAAGGCAAACAATGCACTTAGGGTGAATGCACGGTTGTAAAAGTAAAAATATGTACTAAATATTTGAGACTAAATTAAAAAAGTTTAATCAGTTAGATGTTTTCAAATATTGCCTTGAAAAAGGCCAATTCCATTGCTTACATCTCCATACAAGTGTAGTTGTAGAAATATTTGTTTGTCAGAACTGGGACAGGGCACAAATACCGAATTTCAGCTATTTTATCAAGCAATTTTGCTAGTTCACAAGCTGGATTAAAACGGGCGCTGAAATCTTCTGACTTTAACAAAATATGACAAAAACCATCAGCTTTACAGATAGAGAATTCTATTTTAGATCGTAAGAAATGAAAATACTCCAAGTATTAGGCAGTTTTCATCGCATTGAACCGCAAGCAGACGATATAGTTTGAGAAAGTTACATTTTGTGAAAATTGTCCAGCGTAACCCGTGAGATTTGTGAGAAATTGTTGAAATGTTTTTATTAATAGCAGCCATATTGCAGAGGGGTAAATTTATAAATAAAATGTGAATGCCGACATTTGAACAATAGCAAAACTTATTATTTAAAGAAAAATCCAAGAATGCTTATGCTGGCGCGAATTAGTTATGTTTAAGCATTCAGTATGTAACAGACGATGCAGATATCTAGCTCAGTATGATTGCTGGAGCTGATATATTCGAATCAGTCTATTACTTATGAAACAATGTCGCAGTAAAAATCATTTTATAGTACAATAGGTCATTGTTTGGTAAATGGTCAGTTATGTTTCACTGCACATAAATGGTTTTGCTGGTGGTATAAAAATCTCAAATGAACCAAAAACTCAGAAGTACAATTTTGGTCCATTAATATGTGTTTATACGCGAGTCAATGATCATGCATACCAATTCTCAGGCAAGTAAGACTTACAACTTACAACTTCACTGCCGCTAACCTCTCTCACGAATGGCATGACATTATGCTAATCTGATTAAATAAAATGAAGAGTTTTATCTATCTGATTATGTATTAAAAGGAAAGTGGAATTCAGATGACACAGTGGTTTTGCTATGAAAATTGACATTTCTCTCCTTACATACCAAGTTTAAACAGGTGTTTAAGTCACTTTTGCTCTACTAGTCAAATTGACTTTCCAAGAATACAGGATACAACTTTTTAATCTTTTTAACTGCTGAGTGTTGAAACCATATCTGATATTCTTAAGTGACAACAAGAATTTGATTTGGCCACTTTGGCGGTCATATTGGATGCAATATCGACACCATTTTGATTTAGGATCAACGAAACATCATTGGACGCATTTTGGTGAAAACTACATGTCAATATACAATGCATTCAGGAGAAGTACCAAAAACAAGATTTTCAAGATGGCTGTCATGGCAGTCATATTGGATGTCAGAACAGAACCATTTTCATTTAGGAGCAACTAGATATTATAACAAGTCTTTTGGTGAAAACCACATGTCATGTGACCATCCGTTCAGGAGAAGTAACGATAACAATATATTCAAGATGGTGGTCATATTGAATGTCAGATCGGCATCATTTTCATTGCGAACCAACTAGACACCATAATAAGTCTTCTGGTGAAAACTCCACGTTGATAGGGCTCCGATTAGGAGGAGAATTGATAAGAAGATTTTAAAGATGTCTGCCATGGATGCACTATAGGCACCATTTTCATTTCGAAACATTATTATAAGCATTTTGGTGAAAACTCCATGTCAATATACAATGCATTCAGGAGAAGTAGCAAAAACAAGATTTTCAAGATAGCTGTCATGGCAGCCATATTGTATGTCAGATTGGCACCATTTTTATTTAAGACCAATTATATATTATATGAAGTCGTTTCTTGAAAACCACATGTCATGTGGCCATCCATTCAGGAGGAGTAACGATAACAAGATATTCAAGATGGTTGCCATATTGGATGCCAGATCGGGATAACTTTCATTTAGATCCAACTAGACACCATAAGAAGTCTTCTAGTGAAAACCTCAATGTTGATAAGTCTCCGATTAGGAAGAGAATTGATAAGAAGATTTTAAAGATGGCTGCCATGATAGCCGTATTGGATGTCAGATGGGCACAATTTTCATTTAGGGCCAAGTAGACATCATAAGTAGTCTTGTAGTGAAAACCCCATGTTGATACGGTCATGTCAACATTAGCATGCATGTAGGGGGGACTACTGAGTGATGAGATTTTCAAGATGACTGCAATAGTGGCCATGTTGGACGTCAGATTGACACCATTTTCAATTTGCATCAGCTAGACATCATGAAAAGTCTTGCTGTGAAAACCCCATCTTGATACAGCCATCCATTCAGGAGAAGCGGCTATAACATGATTTCAAATGGCTGCTGTGGAAGCCATATTGGATTTCTGAGTGGCACCATTTTCATTTAGGGCAAACTAGATCTTGAGATGAATGTGAGTGTAAAGATGCATGGCAATCCTCCAAGTAGTTTAGGAGGAGTAGCAAGAACAACTTGTGCTAACAGAAGATGGATGACAGACAACGGGATATCCCATACGTTCTTCTTGACTAAAACAAGTAGAGCTAAAAATCTAAG
This sequence comes from Margaritifera margaritifera, assembly GCA_029931535.1. Classification (NCBI taxonomy): domain Eukaryota; kingdom Metazoa; phylum Mollusca; class Bivalvia; order Unionida; family Margaritiferidae; genus Margaritifera; species Margaritifera margaritifera. Next base: position 5,328,459 of record JAQPZY010001683.1, read on the forward strand.
AAGTGATTTAACCTGTTTATTACTCTTGCTGGCCTTGAAAATCTTGTCTAAATGTAAAGATTTGGTGCTGCCTTTCTTTTGTGAAGTCATATTTGATTGAATATACATACGGAAGAACACACACCCTGGTGGTGTGACGATTAATCAGAATAATAGAAGACTGGTCGGAAGTGTCCAACAACCACACATTCAATTGTGATTTTTCTATAAAGATTATAAACGAACAAAGGGCAGCTTCACAGCATTTGTTTTATCAAGAAATGTTTTGTTAATATCTTTCTTTCTCAATCCTATTTCTCTAAGCTTCATAGTATTAAAACACGTGACGTTATGTAAAATCATCCCCAATTGCCAAGCCCCATGCAATGGAGGATAAATCAAAATTATAAATCTATTGTGCACATCACCCCCAAACAATATTCCGAGGTTTTAACTCTTTATCTTTAATGACGTAAGAGGAGTTGACAACATTACAAATGCACACATATACAGATGGACAGATAACACAAATCCCCATGACGTCTCTAAAAAGCAAAAGGATAATTTTTTTTAATGGTTTTTAATTTTTTAATTCTATCATTTAAGTGGTAGCCACGGTAGCTCAGTTGTTAGAGCATCGGACTCGTAATCCAATATTCACGGGTTCTATACCCGCACAGGCCTGTGTCAGCTGCCTCGGTGTGCCCTTGGGAAAGGCACTTATTTCCCATTTCTGTGGCATGATATAGCCAATAATGTGCTAAAAGTCCCATTACAACGAAGGGGAAAAAAAAAGAAAGTTATTGTTTAAAGTAGTCTGCTTTAAAAAATCAGTGCTGAATTATGCAGCTCGAAATGATGTGATCATTACATTATGACATGATCGATAAGATGTCACTTTTTACCTTGGTGTAACTTAGTGCTGTGAACCATGGGTAACACTGGATGTAAACTGACATGGTTGCAACTTATGTCTCGTATTAATTAATAAATAAGAACATTTATTTTTGACAATTTTAATAATTGTAATAACAGTCATATGAATATGTGCAAATTTGATGCATTTTTAAATACTTGTTCAGCTATTTCTGGATGCATCACATTATTCCTCCATATATAGGTCAACGTTACTTGTATATAAAAGCCTAACTGGCCTTGGTAAACTTTTATGTGCAAGTTAATGTCAGGCTCACGTAATAGTTGTCAGAGATGGTGAGGGGATTAGTTCTGTCAGTACTATGGCCTCGTCTAAGGTATTTGAAATGAGGGGATTAGCTATGTCAGTACTATGGCCTCATCTTAGGTATTTTAAATGGGGGATAACTCTGTCAGTACTATGGTCTCGTCTTAGGCATTTTAAATGGCACTGATTTTGTGCTTTCTTTAAATTTAGTTTTCTTTCCATTTTTTTCTTGTCCAGGACAAGGTAGAGTTGTGGAATATGTTAGGAATGAGGATTGATTTCTGCTGCAGAGGTATTGAATGTAGATTATTGTGACCCATATTTCATGCTTTTTTTAACATTTATATTTATTTTTTCTAACTTGACACCCAGGTTCCATCCCACTGCAAATTTAATCCCGATTCTTACACTCATGCTGTTACTACTATGAATTGTTCAGTATATTAGGAAGAAATGTATATTCCATCTATCTATCTGAATTTATTTTATCCCTTTTTCTTTCTGTCTGCCTTTCTTTAAGTCAGTTCATTTGTTTATCTATCCATTTGATTGTCTGTATTTTGTGTTTGGTTTGAGAATTTAAATTCCATCTATCCATCTTTTTATCTATCTATCTATTTGTATATCTATCTTCATTTTCTCCTTATTTCTTTCTGTCTGCCTTTCTTAAAGTCAGTTCATTTGTTAATCTGTCCATCTGATTGACTGCTTTTGTTTTTGGTTTAAAAATTTAAGCATAAGCAGAAAGATTTTAGTTGCTAATGGAGCAGTGTAGGTTAAACTTCATATTCAACTGTTTTTCTATCTCTCAGATAGATCTTTATTCGTTGAAGTGAAGGATATTATGAACATGTTTCATATCTGTAATGGAGAGAACTCATATTAACCACATTGTTTAAGGGATAAAAAGTTCATCAGATAATAACAAATCCATGCTGTAAAAATATGATGTCAGCTGGAATTGAAATGAGTCATAAAACCTATAAGTTTTTGAATAGCTTCTATGTTCATGTCAAAAGCTTGAAAATTGAGGTCAAAAGATGTAAAGGACAGTCATACAATTGATTTGCATGCTTTGTTTATCAGAAATAATAGATATAATTAAAGGTTCCATTGCATTAGTGTATGTACTCGCTTATAAGTAGAGTCCAACCACAAAAATATATTGTAATCTGCTCTAGCATAATGTATGTTCTATTGATTACTTATAACAAAACTCCATAGACCCAGATCTGCCAGCGCATTATAAGCGAGTGTAGACAATATTTCAATACATGCATTTAGTATTTACAAACTGACACAAAGTTTATTACAAGTATCAATCATCCTGTCCCCATGTCCACAATCGTGGTCATCACAATTATCATCAGGAAGATGGTCACTGCTGCCACCACTATTCCAATGTCAGATTCTTTGGAATTTTAACAGGCAGAGACAATCTATACCCATCCCACCAAATCCACCAGGCCCCTGTAGTCATGAAACTTCCTCAGCACAAAATGTAAATTTCTTCAGCATTAAATTTGAATTTCTTGAAGATGAATTTTGAACTTCATGAGCAAAAAGTTTTAACTAAGACTCAACATTCAAGAATTTTGTTTGTATATATCTTTATCATTATTAGTGGGAAAAAATGATGTCATTACCATTAAATAGTGATAAAGTTACCAGGTTTTTAGAATAATATTCTTAACATTAATAGTCGTAAAATTACCAAGCTTTCAAAATAATATCATTACCATTAAATAGTGGTAAAATTACCAAGCTTTCAAAATAATATCATTACCATTAATAGTGGTAAAATTACCAAGCTTTCAGAATGATATCATTGCCATTGATTTTAAAGTTATCGTTCATAATCACAAAGTTGGACAATTGCTGCAAATTTTCTTTATATAGTTTCTACTTTTTGCATGACAAGTTTGGGATCACTTTTTATGCTCAGACAGTTTTGTGACTACGGGGCTGGCTCGCCTCATGGAAAAGCAAACAATTCTCTCAGACAGTTTTGTGACTATGAGGCCAGCTCACCACATGGAAGAACAAGCTTTTCTTCCTACCTGACTTGACATAAAAAAATCTGTCTCATGGTGAAAGTAAGTACACTTTACAAGAACATGTTCCACCGTCAGTGACACTAGCTAGGCAAGCACTCTGGTTGAGGTTCAGTCTACAGGATGTATGTAAAGATCAGGTACGCGTGTCCTAAATTTGAGTGACACGACAGAACCTCGCATCCATTTTGTTTCTATATGAGGGATGCCACTCTTCAATGATGGGTTTGATGTCTTGAAGCTAGTTTGTGGAGTTTTCATTACATATATTTCTTGAAGTAGATAGGACATGTTGATTAATATAATATATCAAGCAGATATCGTAGATTATGTACTCTACTATCTCATCTAAAAGTCACTATATGGGATCTTCCAATCGAAATGGGTGACTTCAGGGCAGCTTTGTCTGCTTAGTCACACTGGTATTAAGAGTAATGAGAGAGCAATTACTTTTTTTAAAACGTGGGGCAGGATAAAATATGTCTAAATGTTACAAATTTAAACAGGTCTAATGCTGAATATTTCTGGCCATTCAACATGAAGAGTACACAGGTCTGTAGATATGTATTTATGCATACTGGACAGCACAGGACATTATAGGAAAAAGTGGTTTGGGGAAGATTTAGCGTTCTCATTATGAGGCGTAGTTTTAGTGGTAATATCCTCTTCACTTTACACACAGAATTTCTTCAGCAGGGCATAATTAAATGAACTGGCATATTGCAGAAAAGTTAAAAACTTGACTCATCAGCAATGAAGTTTTTCTCCACATTTTCTTGTCACAAATATTACCTCAGACTTGAAGTTTTACTTGAAATGTACAATTGTAGCCTTTCTATTGGTCATAAAATTATCAAGTATGATTTGGAGTCGAGGAAGGTTTAATGACAGAGGGGGCCAGATAGGTTAGTTATTTAAGTTGCTTTGAAAAGACACTTCCCTCCTTTTGCAGGTAGATCGTTATTCTGAAATGCACTTGTGTGGTATCGTAGTTAGTACTAATTAATAACTGTTCCCCTCAGTAGCTGCAGCATTAGATAGGGACTGCTCCCTGAGATAGGGTGCCCCGTGATCCATCATGGAAGATATCTGATGTGTATTATGAACGTGCGTCAATAAACCCTGTGTGTTTCACAACTTGAGACTTCCTCGTTTTCATGACAGCACTTTTTTTTATAGCTCCGCTGGTCATAGACAAAAGAACTTATGGGATGGTCTTTGGTCCGTCGTCCATCGATCCGTTAGCACAAGTTTGTTATCATTACTCCTCCTAAACTACTTGGAGGATTGCCATGATACCTTACACCCACATTTATCTCATGGTCTTGTTGGTCATAAATGAAAATGGTGCTGCTCAGACATCCAATATGGCCACCACAGCAGCCATTGTAACCTCAAAATCAATAGGCTTCTTTCACTGTGACTGAAAGAGTAAAAATGCTTTCCACACAAAAACAATTAGTTCTGTATCACATACCTGGATCAAATTTTGTGGATGGTTTGCACTTGGGGTAAGGAAGAAGCCTATTGATTTTGAGGTCAAAGGTTAAGGCTACTATGACTGAAAGAAGATAGATGGTTTCTGCTGATGAAAACGTTTGTATCTGAATTAAAGTTTGACAGCATTTGTTTGAGAGGCAGTACTGATTGCCAATTGTATGGGTCTGTTAGAGCTATTACTTCATTGATTATAATTATTTTCTCAGTTGCTTTAAACTTCCATGAAGCACTTAAAATAATTGATAACAATTATTGACTACCAATTAATAAAATGGTTGTACCAGTGTGTAATATACAAGCATTGTTAGCTTTGTCTAATAGAATGAGAGATAAAAATCACCGTGATAATGAAGACAGTTTTGTATTGTATATTGATGAATATTCTGTATTTGTTAGTTTATTCAAAAATATGGCTCATTCAAATCAGTTTCCAGCATTTTACAACATCCCTTAGGGGCCCCTGATTTCCCATCCTCCTTACTTTGGAAGATGCATCATAACTTTCATAAGGATTCTTGGATTACAACCAATTTTAGCATACAGAAACCTTGAATTATTTTGATTTCTAATGTTTCGTGACATAATTTAGAAACGTTATGGTCCCTGATTGGGTTTCCTCCTGACGTTGGTTTCTGTTAAATTACCAAAGATTGTTGGATTTGAATCAAATTTGATATATTAATGAGATCTTGAATAAAGATTGATTTCCACCATTCCATTTGATCACTTACAGGAGTTGTGGCCCCTGAATGCCCATTCTCCAAAGTTTGGATTCCCAACACAAGTTCGTCTATTTTGAAGCCCTGCCGAGCAAATTGTATTGAGTGGGGCCCTTTGTGATGCATTTATCACTAATAACTGGTAGTTATTTGATAGTTTTGGAGATTTGTTAATTAATTGGCTTGATTACAGTACCAATATGATAAGACCCAGATGATTCAAGTATGTTGGTTCTTTCTCGATATGTATGTGTAAAAGCTACATATTTTATCAAAAGGGGACAGTGAACAGGACTCACATATATGTAAAATCGTGTAGACATTGTTTTGTATAAAGAAGGTGATATCTGATGCAATCGGTATTGTAAAAGAAAGTCAGACTTTTCATCCCTCCATAAACTTGCAATTTCTTTTGTGATTTGGATATAGATATAAAATGTAGATGGCTTACACAAAATATCCAATATATTCTTCTGCATTTTGTTAAAAAAAAAGCGGTCCTCGTTTTTTTCTTACAGATGTGCCTGATGTGGAATAATGTTATAATATATCTGGTAAGTTAAGATTAATGTAGTTATCATATTCTCAAATTCCGAAGAATTTTTTTAATGTTTTCCAGTCCTTTATTTAACATGTAAATATACATACCGGTTGTCATGCACGGTTCTTCAACTTATTCTACTTACCGGTCTAATTAGTATTTTGCATTATTAGATTTATAAATTATAAATAAATGTATATTCCTCATTTTATATGTCACCCTACCACCAATACATACAAAATCAATACAATTGAACCCGTTTTCTTCTGAAAGAGCCCCTGTAATAGATGATCATTTAAAAAAGGCTGTCTAAGCAAAAACAATTGCAAACATCTAACTGTGCTGTGAAAAAGCCAATGTTCTGTAAAGAATGAATGGTGTTGAAAAATTTAAGCAATATTTCACAAGAAACCGCCAAAATTCTTTTTGTATTCGATGAATATGTATGTATCTATACATATGTACATTCTGATAGGTGCGTATGCCCTCGTGCATGTTCCTTTGTTCCCATGTGAAAATTGACCATCTGCTTTCCAAGCCTGTGGAAAATTTTGAAACCATATTTAATGATTGATCCAGATGTTTATATCTTGGTTCTTGTTTTACTTCTATCATGTATTCAGTGTTGTAAAACGCTAGCTCTTTTGTCTGTTTGGGAGTTTTCAATTTGCGTAGGGTAGTTGTAAACTTTAAGCAGTGATCGCTGAGTCAAATGTATTTTGGATGTTGTAAAATATACAGAATTTCCTATGTATTGGAATTCACTGGTTATTTAGTAGCCATTACTGTGCGCAACCAACACAGACAGTGGCACATACAAATCATGTGCGAGAATAGCAGGTGCTTTGCTAGTATTTATGATACCAGGGGTTTTCAAAGGTCTACATTCATTTAAGAAGTCAGTTGTCATAAACGTGGTTAGCTATGCCATCCATCCTCACTTCCAGACATGCTATGTGTAATTTGGAGAATTTTACATAATTAGCTAGAACAATTGTACTTTCTACCATGCTTATTATATGAACACTATATAAAGGTGTACCCATTATTTGTTAGCTATACTGATCATTGAGAAGAAGAGCTCTGTGATGGCCTTTTGTCTGTCATCCGTTAGTTAAAGTTTATTGCTATTCTTTCTAAACTACTGGGAAGATTGCCATAGAGCTTTACAATCACATTTATCTCAAGGCCTAGTTGGTGCTAAATGATAATGATACCCCTCAGATGTCTGATATGGCCATAATGGCAGTGATCTTGAAAAGTTTTGTTATTGGTACTACATGTACTTCTGAATGGATGGTCATATCAACATAAGTTTTTTATTAGTATAATTCATATGATGTCTAGTTGGTCTAAGTGAAAATGGTGCCGATATGACATGTACTTCTGAATGGATGGTCATATCAACATAAGGTTTTTATTAGTATAATTCATATGATGTCTAGTTGGTCTAAGTGAGATGGTGCCGATATGACATCAATTATCTTAACATTTTGTTGTTGCTTCTTCACCGGGAAGGATGGTAATATAAACATGGTCATTTCACTACAAAGATTTCTTGTGTCTAGTTGGTCCTAAATGAAAATGTGTTCTTAGACGGCCAATGGCAGCCATCTGTTGTCGCTGCTTCTGAATGGATAATCATATTGACATGGGGTTTTCACTGAACGACTTCATATGATGTCTAGTTGGTTGTAATTGAAAATGGTGCCAATCTGACATTCAGTATGGCTGCAAGTATTTATCTTGCAAATTTTTTTATCGCTACTCCTCTCAAGCAGATAATCATATCAACACATTTTTGTTTTTGGTAAAAAATAAAAGACTTCTTATGATGTCCAGTTGGCCCTAAATGAAAATGGTGCAATATTTAATTGGTTCTGAATGAAAATATTGCATATCCGAGCACCATCATACCCACACTTTTGTGAAGGAGTTTTGAAAACCTAGCTGAAAGATAATTGCTTGCATTTTTGTACTTCACTGAGCTTATGAACACGGTGACTTGTACATATACAAGTGAATTTTGACTAGACTTTGTATTTAGTTGCATTCCAATGAACAAGTAGTAGTCAACACTCTGACATTGATTTTATAGTCAGCAATCATAACTTAGGTTTTTAGCTGTATTGGCTTGTAAGCATGGTAACACAAACAAGTATGAATGGATTTTTATCATTTAACCCAGCTTGTGAATACATTGGAAGAACACCTTCAGTAATACTTCGTTTTCTTTTAAATAATATTACTTATAGATTTAACCAAAGTTAGCATATGATGGTATCTCGACATTGTCTGAGGCAATTTCAGTGATCTTCTATCCATGCTATCAGGTCAAAAGCCTGGATAAACAATTTTGTACTGCACTTACAGCTATCTTGTGAAAATGTTAACTCAGACGTATAAAAATAGTTTTGTTGCAAACTTTAATATGTTGAGTTTCTCGAGAATGTCAGAGTTGGTTTCAATAATCGGCGGTTGGAAAGAAGAAACAGACTGATCTTGAATTCCTGGAAATTCTTTTCGGTCAGTAGAGCGTCAGTCCCTTGGAGGTATTTTTTACGGTGACTTCAGCAACCAATATCAAAAGTCATGCACAAGTAAAACCGTAAAATAAAGCTTACAAAAACAGTACACATGTCCTTTGTTCTTTGTTTGTCTTTCTCCATCAAATCGCTATTGAAGCATGCACATGTTGATTCTAGGTTTTAAATCATTGACCTTAAATGAACATTTGCTAAGGGCATCAAAATGTCTTCCATAAAATTGATGAATTAATGAATTTTATGGGACTCTGTCTCTCTCTCATCTATTATAATCAAGTTTTTAAGGAGAATAACATCTACTCGGACAAGGAAAGAATAATTTAGTGGTCTAGAGTGGATTGGGCGGGTTTTTGTATGTCACCTATTAAATCAGTATATTGTCTTGTACGATTGAATGATATTGATGGGTGGCATTATTGATGCTTTTGTATTTTCATTTGTTAAGTATCAAATGAACATCTTCACCTACAAACTCTTTCGCATTGTTATTGTTGTTGTTGTTGTTATTATTATTATTATTATTATTATTATTATTATTATTATTATTATTATTATGATTACTACTACTACTACTTCTACTACTACTACTAATACTACTGCTACTACTACAGGGATATCACTGTTTGCACTCATACCTCCACTCCATACTCGCATGATGCGTTTCTTTAAATATAAAAAATACACACAAGAAATGAGTGTAAGCATGCATAGAAGACATTTTATATTTTCCAAAAGTAATTAATATTTCTCAACATACTTTAAATGGTGAATAATTAAGAGAATACTACTTCTTCGAAAATATTGTATCTACATGTACATATTCCCCAGTTTGGCATAGCAGTAGGCTTGAAAAGGCGCTTTCAAAACATCAGTACCTGATATAACAACATATAAGTTGCTTGTACAATATTGCTATGTAAAGTTATCATTACCTTTTTACCTGGACTGAGTTTTATCAAACTTCAACTGCGCTTTTATAATTAATATTCCGCTTCCTTCATTATGTAAGTTTCAAGGCTCATTGTAACCTTGACTGCTTATACAATTTTGTTCTGCTACTTTCTGATAATCGTATTTTACTTTATTTCTGTGTTTGAACCACATCCCTGGTCCTCTCTAAACTTGGTCCCTATCTAACCATATCCCTGATCCTCTCTTAACTTGCTCCCTACCTAATCTGAGACACACGACATCATAATCGCTATAAGGACATTGGTGCATATATTTGCTTCCAACATAGCAATCAATATAGATTTTGATAGTTGGATACAAACAATGCGTCAACAACATAAACTATGCGTATTTTTCTTTATATGTCATTCATCATTTCTAGGGTAAAAGGCTCCCTGTCAATTCATGGATCTTGGACACAATTAAATTATCTAAGAGGATGTTTGCATTACATTTCTTCCAAAGTGGCCGCCAATCATTGGAGAAAGCATTCTTTCTGTGTCTATTATTATTATTACTATTATATATATATATATATATATATATATATATATATATATATATATATATATATATATATATATATATATATATTGAAATACCGATATAAATTTCATGTTTTGATAACATTCAAAATATTTTACCCTCAATCCTGTAACAAATTCTCCTAAACGGATGGCCGTATGAATATGTGGTTTTCACCAAAAGTCTTCTAATGGTGTCCAGTTTGTCCTAAATGAAAATGGTGCCAATCTTAAATCCAATATGACTGCCACAGTGGCTGATTTGAAAATCTTGTCGTTCAAGAATATCAGAGATGGTTTCAACATTTGGCAATTAAAAAGAACAAATGGTCTTTTCTTGAATTCTTGGAAATTCTTTTCAGCCAGTTGAGTATCAGTCACTTTGAGGGTTTCTTATTTGTTAGGGTTATCTCCGGTGAAACTGAAAAATTTGCTAGCTGTTTTCCCTGTTGATGTGTGGTTATTTGCATATATTCCCTGTTTAGAGAAAATAACACATCATGACTGCACCACAAAATGTTTTCTATTGTGATAGTTTTTCAGGTGTAAAATTTTCAAAGCAATTATCCTGTATTTAGCAGTTACACTTCTGTATATGTTTTATTAACCGTTACTGGCATACTTCATTCACATCATCGTAAATTTAATTGCTTTCCTTTGATGTTCATATATCAACAAAAGCGACTTGGTGATTTGACTACCCATTACAATCTTCATTAGTTCATTATCCATGTAATTAATAGTGGTGTGCGTGCATTGTATATTGTGCATAGTTGATATAAAGTTTGTACCGTCAATATTTTCAAAAGTTTCCCATATACTGAACACCCAACAAGAATATATGACTTTTTATAATAAAAAAAATTCTGAAAGGATTTTTTGTTGAGTGAAATTTGTTAAATCTATTCATTTTGTAAATTTGAAAACAAAGACAAACTCACATTTTTTTTCTTCTTTTAAATCACGTTTAAATCAATAGTGAAAGTAAAACAGATACGTCATCGTAGGTTTAAATTGATTTCCTTTGATGTTCCTATATCTTCAAAAGTTACTTGGTAATTTAACCGTTCATAACAATCTTCATTAGTTCATTTTCCAATAATTACTAGTGACATGCATTCATTATGCATCGTGGATATAAGGAAGAGAATTTGTACAAATATTGTTCACTGTTTTTTACTAATAAATAATTGACTGAAAGGTTAAAGCAGATTCTTAAAGTTTGTCATGTATCGACATTACGTACGTTTATCATCACTGACCCTGTGAATCACATCTGTCAATATTTTCAAAGTTTCCCATTTATTGAACACCCTTCAAGAGTATATTATTTTTACAACAAATGTTTTGAAAGGATTTTGTTGTTGAGTGAAATTTGTTAAATCAATTCATTTTGTAAATTGGAAAACAAAGATAAAGTAACATTTGTTTGTTTTGGTTTTTTACATCACATTTATATCAATAGTAAAAGAAAAAACACATATATATAGATAGTTTAATTTTAAAAATACAATTTCATTTGCATGTGTAAAAACTGATTTCAATTAACTTGATAATGGTGATTTCTATAAACAAGCAATATTAACAGAGGCCTGAGTGCGACCTTTAATAACATATATATAAACACAATCATAATGACTGTATAGTTCTGATAAAAATGTACAGCTTTTGTAAAACGCAACAAATTTAATTTGAAATTAAATCTACAGTAATTCAGTATCACTGTCATAGAATACATACATTCATATATACATTAAGTGCTATTACAAGACAAAAAAAAAACCAACAAAAAAGTAACACAAAAACAATCCTCAAGACGGTAGTAGATATTTATATTTCTATAGACTTGTGATAAATGTAGTTTATTTTTATTTCAACAGACTTGTGATAAATGTAGTTTTTCTGTAATGAAGACAGGAGGTATGAAGAGGGAGGTTAAAAATGGAATAAGAATCTATATACATTTGGAAGAAATAGACAAGGTAGAAATTAATTTATTTTACGGGATGACCGTCATTTTATCTATTGTAGATCAAAATTGAAAGGAATTAGACCACATTTTCTTCACGATAAAAATTCAGTTGAAAGAGGCTCTGGATATATAAAGCGTATCCTTTATAGATGGACAATTCGGTTCATCAAGCAATAATAACTGATGACAGGGCTTTAATTTATTTCTTGTCAGAGATCACAGATCGACGGCATAGTTCTGTTTCAACACTTTAAAGAAAATATACCGACGATATAAAGTAAATTCATAGCAAATTAATATCACAGGCAGGCAACAAATAAAATAAGTAGTATACAGAAATAAATACTATGAAGCAGTCAACGATACAAATTGTCTTCTATTGCCACATAATTGTTCAAACTTTAAAAAAGTACGGTAAACCCTACTCATTATATTACTACATGAGGCATATAAAGAAAAAACTCCACTTGCTTTCTTACATCTAAAGCCATGGCAGGAGTATACAATTAAACTAGATCTTCTTAAGAGTTGACTCATTTGTTTGTCTACATTAAAAAGTACATTGATTTTTTAGGACAAGATGGGATTAAAATAATTATTGATATGTATCATATCCTGGTTTTAGAAAAAGATCAGGATGTCAATCAAGTGATGCGTTGACCCAAAAGATATTGAAGTTAAGAATAAAAGAACAAATACAAATTATCTGATGCAGAGCCAAGCAAAATTATAATTTCTTTATCATCCATGAGACTCAGTGTCCTGCCACTTGATGCTGTATCGGTTGGAAGAATGGTTGATTGGGAGCAACATTTATATTACCAGCAGTATAGAACCACCATAAAACTTGTTTATTGTAATAGGAAGGAAGAATTTTGAGAAGGTATAAAAAAAGAATGCATTAAGCACATATTATTTACTGGAAAATACCAGGAAGAATTCTTAAGTATTATATTTACGTACAGATGTTATCCAAAATATAAATTTGAATATGGAAAATTTCTTTTCACTGATCCTTAAGCTCATCATGTAGTTTATATATGCAAATTTACGTCCATTTTTAGAAACTTTGTTTGCAGAAAAATCAGTGTTGTTAAATGTTTTGTAGTCAAGATCTAGATATTTCCAACACCTCTTAAAATTGTAAGAAAACAAAGGTTCACGAGAATGTACAAATAAATTCCATGTAAAACATCTAGCGGTCTGTATACCATTTACTTCCTGCTATTTATTTGCATGCAGTCATCATCTATAGTTATGTTCAAGGAATATATGAGAAAATATTTGTTCAACAGGCAGTGTGTATTGTAACACACACACTCATCCATGGATTTCATCAGCATCGTAAACCGGTATGATGATACACATTTATTATTTACCGGTTTGTTTTGGTCTGAAAAAAAGAACATATCAACAGTTGTGATAGTGTTTTATTTAACACATAAACATAATTAGTGAGAGGTAACCTTGAATTTCTGAGAAAATATACTTACTAAAGCTATTAACAACGCACATTTATACAACCAAATTATACCGATTCTGGAGAAGACTTGGTTTTATAAGCAACCGTGTCGTATACTATTAACATATAATCTGTGTCTTAACACAGTAGTATAGGGATCATATATGTCTTTTCTGGTCTCAACGTTCACAGAATCCCGAGGGGGTCGGCAAAAGTTGATACCAGAAAGATAAACATGTATAATTACTATTCGTACATAATAATAATAAAAATAATAAAAATAATAATAATAATAATAATAATAATACAATTGAAATTATTAGATGCAATTGAAAATGTCTCTAGTAAAGGCACCGATTCGGTAGGTTGGCTTTACTTAATCCTCTTCTGTGGTAGCGCGCGTTGCGAATCAACTGATGTAAAATGGTTGATGTACATGAGTGTCTCGCAACAAAGTCAACTTTGAAGATCTACTGAGCAATAACCACTGCAGCAAATTTTTTCAGCATACTATCTGTAATTTCTGAGGAATTAAGAAAATACCAGATGTCTGGCAAGCAAATACGTGAAACTGCAATACATAAATGAGAATACAACAGTGACACACCAGTTACTGTGAATTACCCGAGTTGAAATTGCATTTGCTTCCATCGTTATTTTATTATTATGAGTGAATAAGATGTATTAAGTCAAGATTACGCGTCTTATTTATCTCCAAAGGAAATTTCTCTCTTCTGAGCGACTGGAAAACAGAACAGGATCGCACGTTTTCAGTGTATACACACATGATATGGGATTCAGAGTCATTTGCTTTGTGTACAGTCCGGGACAAGGATAAATATATCAACACACCAGGGCATGAAAGCCACTTGAAATCCGGTGTTGATACATGGATAGGGCTTCATTCATACACCTCGTCCAACAATGCTGACCATGCACTTTTAAAGACTGAGTATTGACTTAAAACGCTTGATTGGTCAATCTTAAATGTTGTCCAATCTGATTGCCAGATTCTCATCTTAAGTCTAAGTTTGGACTTAATGGTCGTGGCCACACGGATTAAAGCATCTGGTCTCATTATGACGATGCCTGCAGTCGATTTAATATCACTTTCCGCACTCTGATTTGCTCTTTCACTTCAGATGTTGTGTCAAGAAATAGACAGGTTTAACCGGAGGAATGTGTAGGCAATTCACACAGGACATGCAATATGATAGGTCAGATAGCTGATAAGCTTTAATGATAACTGAACAATGTTTATATGTCAATTAGTATACAATGCCAAACACAACCTGACTGACTATTTGACAATAGATTTTGACCCCTCGATTTATTAGCTGTCAAGACAATCATGCTTAAGAAAAAAGAGGTTACCGTTTGGACACGAATCTCGGCGTTTAACATCTAATGGTGAAATTTAGCCATGTTTTAGGTTATACTTACTCAATATTTAGATGACAGCTTGCACGACAGACGAGAGCATATATATTTTGGTCTGTTGTTTCATTCATATGCATCAGCAGCAAGTATCGGCCAGGTGGCAGACGCCAGATGCTGATGATGCTGTTTGATCTGACAAAAGTCCCCTGGGAGCCTTCAGTATTGGCCGGACAGCTTTCGTAATTACTGTATAGATAATTTTGATCTACTGGAACATCACCCTCCAACTGAAAAGTCGAGGAATAATCTTTTGAAATTTAGATGTCAATATAAGACATAAAAATCTTTTAAGAGTTCTAGGTGAGAACATTTTAAAAAATAAACAAGAAGGTCCCACATAAGGTGAAACTCACGAAGTTCCTTTATTTTATACTTTTGGTGATAAAATCAATTAATAGTGTGTGGTCCAGCAGAACCCTATGACTAACAAGATGCAATTGACAACACGTAAAATCTACTTCATCATAGAGAATACCATGCATTCATTTATTTTTAAGAGTGTAAATTTTACGATTTCGTAAAAAATTAGATTTTCATTGGTAGTTGCATCCTCAGATATGTCTCTGGCGATTATTATTTATGACGACATTTTCTATTGGGCCTTTATATTCGTGGTTTGTAGTAACCACAATATCCCGGAAAACAGATACTCTACGATTTAATCCACGGTACTGCGTTCCATTAACTTTTGAAACATAATTAAATCAGATAGTTCATAAAGCACTCTCCCTACAGAATATTGCGCATCATTAAGGATGAATTTCACTTCATTCTTAATAGCATCTGCACATGGCGTACATATACATACATTTATATACATAAGAGTCGTTACTTTCCCAGATGAATGTCACCAGTTCTTGATTTCGTTTAGGGTACAATCAAATGCGGATGACTGAGTCAAACACATAAAGAAATAATTCTGTCTGGACCGGTTGAAAAATAACGTAGTTTGTTATGTTAGATTTATTTTCCGTGACTCACCGGATAAACTCTAAATCCTATTGGGTCCTGTGGTGACTTTGGTGCCTGCATTAATGCAAAGGAAACTGTCTCCTCTCCTCCTGAAAATCATTGGATAAAGGCTTGATATATACCATTATTTAACTTTACATGGATTAATTTCATCGTTGATTTACACAAGGGCCCTAAAAGTATCAATTTTGTTGTGATATTCCTTCTTCTCTAGAAGCAATTAACACAACCGTTTATGTATCATCTTTCGTTTCTTTCCAAGTGCATCGTTGGGCAAGACACTATACTCCAATTGCATCGGCACTAAATAACCTACTTGTGCTGCTGTGCCGTAACACACCAAACCACATCAAACCATTTTGTAATGACAATGTAAGTCCTTAGCAACACATTTTTAGACAGTGTACATTTAGCAAAAGTGCTCATATAATTATTTTCATGATAAAATTTGGATTATACCATGAAAATTCTCCGTATTTTAAATTATGACTGTTTTGGCACCATAATTAAATTACACAGAAACGATCCATTCTGCAGTAAGTGTACACTGTATACTGAACAAAAAAAGGTATTTAAAAAGAACCCCATGCAATTTTCACTCTATTCGCGAAAACAATCAAGTTCATCAAGAAATTAAATGCAATTCAAAATCTTTAGCATAAGTGATGAAATAAGATGAAAACAACCAAAAGCTTCAATGCTAGTCCGAAAAAAATGTTTATCGTTGTGAATTTGGTTAAAATGGTACATACCCCTATCTGGAATAGTGAATCCATACTGTGGATTGAGATAATGTGTTGGATGTGATATCTGTCCACCGGCATTTTTTTGGTGTACCCATTTGCCGAAATAGCACTCACAGAAATCTGAAAAATGTAACCAATTTTGAAAACAAAATATTACTGTAATAAATACAACACTCTTCCATAAAATCAAACTTGTATTCTTTCATGGATATGATTAAGGATTACATTATTTTAGAAAAGCTGTTCTTATTTTCAAGGTCTTAAGTAATTTAGGGTCAGAGAATCTTAATGTTTTTAAGCTTGTAAGGGACATTAACACAAGAAGAACATGGATGAATTATACGAGGGGTATTTGACAAGTTCATAATATTTTGTTATAATTTTGTTTGTTTCTTTGAGCTTGTCAATAAATTGGGTGCCGATCGATAGCAAAATAACGTTCTATAAAATGATCTGTATCTTTACGTGCAGCACGCTGGAGACCTGCAGATATATGCGTGTGAAATAACATAGGTAAATGACAGTGACGTAAAAATGTCGGAGGAGGAGAACAATTCTGCTTCTATGCAAACATCATACTGCAAAATCATGGTGCTCTTATGGTACTTTCTGACTGATATCAACGCCGACTTACAGAATATTTGGGGATGTAATTCTCTGTCATATCCTACAGTTTTGAGGTGATTTCATCATTTAAAAGATGGTCGCAAACCCATGGAAGATGACCCACATTCTGGAAGACCATTGTAAGCAATTGGTGAGCGGGAAGTGGCTGCTGTGAAGAGGGCAAAAATATAATCCAAAAATAGTGACCAGAGATGTTTGAATGAGATCACATGTGATGAAGCATGGATTTACTTTTTGAACCCAACTCAAGAGAAAATATTAAAGTGTAGATAGGAGAAAATGTACAAAGACCACAAATCGGTTGAGGTAGTCGGACAGTCAAGAGAGTTTAATAGGCCTTATTATTTGAGGCAAAAGGCTCTGTCGTCCAAGTACCTGTGTCTGACTCTGCAGGTATCACTGGACATTTTTATGCCGTCAATGTGTTGCCAAAAGTTGTGGAACACTATCGAGGTATCCCTCTTCTCTATGACAATGCACCGGCGCATAAATCCGCCGTCGTGACAGACTTCCTGAAGGAGCACAGCATCCAAACTTTGCCACATCCTACATACATCCCTGATTTAGCTCCAAGTGATTTTTGGCTGAATCCCATTATCAAAGATTTGCTGAGGGGGAGATGATTTGAAAACCATCACGCGGTTGGAAGTGCAGTTTTCCAGTATATGAACAACATACCAAAAAGTTAATACTTAATGGCATTCACATGGTTGCCACGCTACCGGGAAATTGGGAACAAGTCGGGAGAAAGAATAGGTTTGTTACCGATCAGGAAAAACCCTTGGAATTTGCATATATTGATCAAAGTTGGGAAAAATCAGTGAAATTTCAACCGCCACTTTATTACAAGAAAAATTAAAAATTAAAAAAAGAAAAAAACGAAATTAAGTCATAACTGAATAGACCGGGAGTTAAATTTATTGAGTTCTTAATAAAAATGTTTGAGGTTGCAGAATTCTTCAATCAGTTGAGATACAATTGCTGTATGGATAGTTTGGGCGCTTGCCCTAAAGATATTTGTAGTCAATCAAAGTACTCAGGTGATTGGATTGGTCAAGTCGACTGGTTATCGCTTAGTCTGCGTTTTATTGGTAATTTTTTTAAATATTTTTTTAATTTAGAAGTTATGAGGACAAGTCTAATGTCACAATGTGTCAGCACGTCTGTGACTTGTGATCTTTGTGAATGTAAGAGAAAATAATAAAGCTTTTCTTCTCCAGTTTCCCGTTTGATATGTAAAGTGAACGAAAATATATTGTGATAAATCTTTGCTTATTACTTAATTTGGCAGTTCACACTGGGAACACGGTGTTAAGCATTATCGTCAAGAGTACCGTCAACTCCCCCAACTCGCCTTTGCGGTGCATTGTACTCTCAGACCTAGCTAACTACTTCAGGGATTATTCCAACAAGAAAATTTTGTGGAGCCCATCCCTAGAATTGGGAATATTTTAAAATCACAAAACAAGTATTTTGGGGAAGTTTGTATTTTGGGGAATTGTTAACACATAGTCTTATGGTTTATAACCTCCTATCCATTATCACTAGTATTTTTTGTTGCAATTTATTTTCAGATGTCGCTTGATAGCATATTAAAAAAATTAATGGGCTTGTGTATAGTGTAAACCATAATGACTCATATAAGTTTGTTCATGTTTTGTAGAGAAGTTGTCTTTTTAAATATCAGCGGTAGTAGAAGTTGCTGTTGTTGTTATGTTCTTGGCATAAAAACAGCTTTTTTAAAATAAGAAGTCCTTAAAATGAAACCAAGTTATCTGTTCATTCATTTAACATAATATAAATTTAGGCTGCATTATAATAATTTTGTTTGTTACTTACCAGTGTTACTTGAATAAAGGTGCTCTATGATCATATGGCACAGTTGGTTTCACATCAAATTAAAGCTCTATACTGTTTAAAAGGATAGGAATCTTTGCAGCATATTTACCAAGCAGACACAAATCAATAAACTAGAATACTGAGCACTATTAAAAACTATAAGTAATTCAAAGCGCAAAATTTGTGTATCAATCATTACCAGTATGTATTGTCAACTATCGAAGCAGCTAGTAATCAAACATTATATTATTAAGAAAGGAACACGTATCCGTCACTATGAAAATGGAAGATCCGTCTGCTCGCTTGCCAGATTTTCGACAATGCACGTATGTTGGAGAATCCGAATACTTACAGAGGAACACGATATGGGGTGATTTGGACGAAATATTCGTCTAATAGTCTGTCATCACGTCTAAACATGACCAAAAAGCAAAGTTCACTTCGCCTTGTATCGATTTAACGACATTCCCCCACCCGCCTTTTGTTTCAATACATTGCATTAATAATCAAAGTAAAACGTCGACTTTTAGTGCATTTTCTCTTCAAAGAGGAAGGTGGAAATATGGAAAAAGAAGCTTTATGTTCTGTAGTCAATTTAGGTGCTAATGTGATGACCATTAACGCTAGAAATTACATTGCTTTCTACAGAATTCCTGCCAACAATTCACACATCATCCATGAAAAACAAGTGAAATATTGAATTTGTGTAGCCAAATGTGAAGCAAATTGTGACTCAGCGGACGTATCCATGTCCATTACTAATGAAATAATCACTGTATCCAATATTTCATCATACAGACATATGAAATGAAGCCTTCTAATATGGAAACGGTTGCCGATTGTCGACTGTAACCTATTTTGGAAACTGAAATTTTATGATATACAACAACTATTGCGAAGCAATATAAGACAAGTGTTATTATTTGTCTAAACTTCTAATAGTTATTCATCAGCATTTTAATGACCTGAAATGAAAATATGCAAAAACAGGAAATTCAGATGACTATTTTGAACTTTGTACACCCGCTACACCCTATTGTCGCCAACGTCGACCTATTCTGGCTCGAGAGAGGTAATTTCGCCTTAACATTGGAGTCCAGCTTATACATTATGTATATTTTCTCTTCAAAGAGGAAAGTGGAAATATGCATCAAATTAGCATCCATAAATTCATGTCATTCAGCTTGGCATTGCTTTTAATTGCATTTAATGATAATAAGCCAGTTATTATGATTAAATGCAATTAAAAGCTATGCCAAGCTAAATGGAATGAGGTCGAAGTTCCAGCAAGCAAGATTTACTAACATTCGATTGGGAAATTTCAAAATAAACATTCTGGGGCTGCCAGGCGGCCCCAATTAATATAGCAGAATCACCAATGTACATAGAAATCTGCCAACTACTGGTGTAATTTTAAGTGCAAAATCCCATGCTCTGGGTGTCCTTGACAACCTCTGCATTAAATATACAGTCCATAGTCAGATTGCATTTAAAGAAGATGTTAGGGCACTAACTAGACATAAGTGAAATTTTAAAAAAATCTGTCCTTTTTTCATACAAAGGTATTGTCCAGATTTAAAACAACCCTTGCCTAAAAGACTTTCTTCATACCAGCATGTGCAGTTAAGCAGAGTAAAGTTAACATTTTTATTCTGTAAATTAAAATGAGTTACACTCAAATTCATATCAAATTCAAGAGGTATACATGTTTCTTAAGTGATACATTCTGTGTTTTGGTACATGGTAATATGTTTAATTCAGATGTTCTCAAAGAGTCTCAAAATAGAAACAGCTTTTGATTTTAAAATTGCAGTTATTCTAAACCAAAGTGATCCTTTAACCAAAGTGATCTTTAAAAAATAAATTTCTGGAAAAAACCTGGAAATGTTTGTTTTAAAAATCAAGGGAACCCTGCATTTAATAACTGGATAATCAGACTGAGAAAGTGTGTAGAGGTGCATGGGGAGTACTTTCAGAAAATGCACTGATGTACTGTTAACTAATAAAAAACTTTGCTGTGCAGCGCTCTAATATTCAGAATTTGTTCAATACCCCTCGAATATACCACAAATTCGGAGAGAGTATTTTAAGAAATCGTTTATTTACGCCGGTACAGTGTTACCGAACAGTTTGTAGCATGATATTAATCAAGCACCTAATATTTCAGCTTTTAAGTATACCGCTACAAATATTTGAATGAGGAATCCTGATTTTATGACCGCATAACATTTGTACGCGGCTTCTGTTATATATCTATGTGATAACAGTATGTTAACCTTGTATAATTTGTATTAGCGTCTGTTATATTTTTTGTATTCTTTTATGCCGTAGATGTTAACCTTGAAGATTCTGTACTAATTACATGTATATTTGAATTAATTGAAGGGCCATAATGTAAACTAACTAGCTGTTAGCTAATTATGACATACCCTGGATAAATAAAGGATATTATTATTATTATTATTATTATTATTATTATTATTATTATTATTATTATTATACACTGTCTTATGATTATGTTGTAATGTTCAAAGAAGTTTATAATGTACTTTGTCCATGAGTGGTATTATTATGTGAATGCTAGATATCTTTGACCTCACAATTAATGCTTTTCATTAAACAAAATTAAAAAAAAAAAAACTTTAAAAACAAAATAAAAAATCCAACATCGAACAGTCTAGATTTTCAATAGCCGGGTTCAAAAGATAATATTCTCTATACTAATGGGTTACACGGAGTAAACTCTGTTTATATTGTTACAATGTTATTACAATCACTATGCACATTACCTTCCAATTTCTTGTCGAATGTCACCGGTATTAACGATATTTGCATAACACTACATGCATTTAATTTTAAGGATCCTACGGGCATCGCGAAGTCATCACTTTCCCGTATATGAGTTGCTGAGCTAGCTCTTTCTTCATGGCTGTATACCAGTTATTAAAACCATCCCTGATTCCAGATTCTGTTTATCACTATTTAAAAATTATATTGTCCATATCTTATATGAAATAAACTTACTTATTTCACTGCCTAGATTTCGTTCAGCATCTCTGTCAATGTCACAAGCCATGACAGTAGCTCGACTTGGCGTATCCCTGTTCGATGAATAGAATATCGTTATTATGTTCTACAATAGAAATTCAAACTTTAAAATGTTTTTATTTTTACAAACGTTTTTTTTTATGGAAGAGTAAAACAAATTGGATGCTACGTGGCATATTCATATTTTTTTCTTCAATTTTTATATGGAATGATGACCTGCTGAATTTAACCGCCTAATTAAGATTTTCGTATTTATTGAGATGCTAATAATATGCTGTGAATATAATAATCTGTTTACTTCCTACTGTGCCAAAGAATAAAGAAGTGAGGATTCAGAAAAGAACATCTCATGTATTTCTAATATGGACTTAACAAAATGACTGAACAATATTTCTGAACTTACGTAATATCCAAGAGGGGGCAATTTGAGAAGATGTTAACGAGAAATTCCCGAATAACCTAATGTATTACAATTGACTATCAATAAAGACTTACTTGAAGAATCTTTTGACTTCCTAAATGTTATTTTCAAATAGGAGACAACTGACAATTTCTTTTATTTATAATAGATCTTTCAGTATTCAAAAGGATATCTAGATGAGTGAATTCTGATGAACAGTTAGTGACCTCGTGTTAAGAAAGGGGCAAAAAACTGACTTCTGACTCAGCATTGTTAAGTGCATGTCCAGAAAGAGAAGCGAAAATATGATAACAATATGAAAACTTTGCAAGTTATGTCCAAAAGGCAAGAGAGTTCTGACTTAAAATTTGTAAATTAACACAAGGGATGATAAAGGGAAAATGCCAAAGTAAAACTCTCAGTTACTTAACAGTCGAAAATAAACAAAAATATATGTAAAAACCTGATCACAAAGAGATTCGGGAAATGAACGTTTTATTCATATCATACCTAAAAAACATAGACACAAGGTTAAACATATTTTGAAAAAAGAAGAGTCGTCTTCAAAACACCTTTACTTACTTGATGTCCGAAAGAGGACACGAAGAGAAGATTCTGATGAAAAACTCCTTCTGTTCTCCAGCATTCATCGTGGAAGGAACAGCCATGTATCTGCCGGGTTCCACGCTGAACCGGTTGGTCATCTGAGTTTCCATTTTATAGACATTGCTTACCTCTTCCAGTTCTTCTGTGACCAGGATGGAACCATTCTCGTTCTCTCCTAAAACCTGCGGAAGGAAAATTTAACCCAATTTAGAGTTAGCGATAATCATTAGCAAAAACATACTTGCAACTTCATTGCAACTGAGAAACAATATTATCTAGGTTCACAACTCTTTGTGCTTCTCTTTATTTCTTTTTTTTTTGATCAAGCGGAAGACGTTGCCAATTAAGACTAATAAATATAAAACCCTTCTCTACTATGCATGTATATTAATAATTTTGCACCTGTTTTTAGCAGACCCGAAGGTTGTTCTTTATATTTATTATAAATATTTAAAGGTTGTTTTTATGGTTTCTTGTATAATTAGTATTTTTATTTGAAGAACAATAGATGAGACTCTCGCTAGAATGTTATGTGCCTTAGATTCAAAATCTGCCTCAATGTGCCTAACTTATTTTATTGTGTCACTGCACATGCCTTTATTTTGTTTGTCACCTTTATTTTTCAATTTATTTGCAAACTAAACTAGGCGCATACGATATTCTGATTCGTTGAATTAGATTACGTAATGTTAATGTTAGGATTAAAATTTGTTTGGCATAAATATTTGAGCTAGAATCAAATTGCGGAACGAAATTTAAAAGAAAGATAAAATCTGTGGCATATCCTGGTTACAAGTTAAAGACGATATCTGCTGGTGGTACATATATTTACTAAAGCGTATATTCACTAACTCTTTTGGTGCTGACCCAGATATGTATGCGGCGTCTTGTTTTCCAGACAGTCCTAAAGTAATTCTCTGCAAACCGTGTATAAATAAAACCAAATCCATGTCACCTCTATAACTACCATATCTTAATACATACGAATTTATTTCGAAGCATATTTTGCCCATAACTCACAAAGTTTTCATTTAAATCCAATGAAATAGCAATGCATTGCACAAATATTTAAAGAGAAACATGTAGTTACTTAAAAGAGCATGATTTGTCAAGTTATAAGCGTAATTACATTTTCTTCAGACTAAATTCTTGTAATCCCGTTCAGTAAGTCACGCGTGATTTCATTAGCATACTGTCTGTCTAATGAAGCCATCATAGTCTGGTTGAACAATACTATTATTTTGCCTTTAATATATAACAAATATTTTTTACGCTACCCCAACTCTTACCTTGTAAAGGTCTATCCTGATGGAGAACTTCTGATCCACATTCCTGTGCACGATCTTCTGAATTACTTGAAGAACGAGTGGTACTTTTCCGGTTTCGTCCATGCCTAATTTAGGAAGATATTAGCTTATACATAGAATTTCTCAAAATCCCCATCTTCAATTGTACTATTCACTGCAAGTTAATTTACCTCAATACATAGGACAGAAAAAATAAAGCCCATTTGCAAGACTTGGAAATGACATCAGTTTTCAAACTTGGAACAGACTATTATGCATTCACTCTCAACCCCATGCATTAATCGTAAGACCAAATTTAATTTTGTCTGTTTTAACGTGTTCTAAATATGAAGCTACCATTGCTGGAGCAAAAGAGATTTTCTAGTATGATATAAATGCAGCATTTTTGCAAGAATTGAATCGAAAAGCATATAGGTATTCCTTGCATATCAAATGCAGTAATCAGTCTTCACGATACATTCTTCACAAGTACTTTGTGCTAATCTTAAATTTGTCGATAATAAGAAAATAACAAAAATAAGGAAATATTATCATGAACAAGTACATGACACAGAATGTTGCTGTATATTTCGACTATGATTAAAACGCATGGATGCTTATGGCATCTCTGCTGAAGGTCTTAATCGCAGCTGAACTATGACATTTCATTAAATACTTGGTCTTTATTCCGCTATCAAATTATTTGACAGTAGGCAAATAAATTTGGTTGACTCTACACATTTGACGGTCGACAAGTTCATTCAGTAGACCACAAATTCGATGGTCGACAAGTAAGTTCAGTTGACTCTACAAATTCTACATTGGATAGGTAAATTCAGTTGGCTCTCTATGTCAAGGTAAAAGACTTTAAATTGATGTTTTTGTTCTCGTAAGGACACTAAAATAATATAATTTGTACTAAAACAAGCAAGTGCTATGATCGTGCCAGTGGTGTGACTAATATAAATCATCCCTCTAGTGTCAAGGTTCATACCATACAAATTCAAACTTAAGTTTGCCTCGTAAGTAAGCCAAATTTTTAAAAAACACGCCAGCATACCTCTACGGGTTTACTCTGGGAAAGTTAAGTCAGCTTTGAAAAAGGTGACAAATATATCTAATTCATATTCTGCATGCAGATATATGTATTTGGAGAGAGAGAGAGAGAGAGAGAGAGAGAGAGAGGGAGAGAGAGGGAGAGAGTTATGTCATCATTGAAGCGACAAAGTCATTCTGAATTTATAGGAAAAGCTTTAATGGTGCAATTGTGTATCACTTCAGATAAAACGAGCATTATTCGTCGATGCTAAACTTAGAAGTTCAGATTTGTAATATTCTTTTGAGCTTTTTGTGATAAACATCAATAATTTTTGATAAACCAGAAGTAATTTCTCATCATATATCTACCAATAGTTTGACGCAAAAATAAACCATTATGAATAAATAAGCCGAGACAAAATAACGGATGAATAATATAAGCCGCAGATTATTGTGGACTTTTTAGGGTATTTCTATGGGGCAGACCGCCAACCCCCCAAAAAGTTACAATAAAAATAAAAAATAAAAAATATACGTTAGTTTCAAGATCATGGACATGGTTTCATTTTTAAAATTATGGAACCGAGGTAGTTTCTGGATTATTGGATTGGCTTCCCCACCCCCAAATAGGGACTTTCATAATATCACGCAACAATTTTGTTTTAAAACCAGGTACTACATAAAGACTAGAATCATACCTTTAATAGGATATACATTGATTTCGGCTTTCAAATATTTTAAACTCATTATCAGACTGTCTTGTATTTTGCCAATCTTTTGGGGAGAAAGGACTTCATATTTCTTGCAGTCACTAATTTGGCACAGACAATGAAAAAGCTCGACACAAATCAATTAGTGAAATCAGGGTAACTGCTGCAAATAATCAGTATTCAAAACATGTAACACAGACAGCAAAATAATTAGGTATGACGCTGTCTTTGGAGATTCAATAGTAAAGAAAGGAGTCAATTCTTATAAATCACTCAGGGTCTATAGAAAAGAAAATATATGGACATCTTCAAGATGAGTACATACACTATAGCACTATGACTGAATTTCACATTGCATTAATAAATAAATGCAATACTATGAATGTGAACACAAAGAATGATG
Source organism: Margaritifera margaritifera (assembly GCA_029931535.1). Lineage (NCBI taxonomy): Eukaryota > Metazoa > Mollusca > Bivalvia > Unionida > Margaritiferidae > Margaritifera > Margaritifera margaritifera. The sequence goes on from JAQPZY010001683.1 coordinate 5,355,005, forward strand.
GCAGGCAGATATAAAACTTTTCTGTCAATTAAATCTCGAATTATTCACAATGCACGAAATAATATCAGTCTCTAACTTTGGTGTATCATATTACCATTAGGTGTGTATGATAAAGTATAATAAAATAATGATAGGCTTTTGGAAAATATATATGCATTTAAACATACTATATGATGAAACTAGCCATCAAACAATCTAAGGCCACACCTACGTAATGAACCAAATAACAGGTATAATATTAATAATTTATATTAGAGAAGGGGATATAACAAGTTAATATTGTATATCCACTCAAACTCTCATCGTGTAAAGAAGCTATTAGACTGGTACAATTACTTTTGTTAAGCAGGCATAAAAGAAGATCATCTGGCACCTCCACTATAAACCTTTACACGATATTCGAATACACCAGTGTTGGAAGTCTTACTCGAATCGAAACATGCAGCATTTCGATTGGTCAAAATAGTTTACAGCAAGATCTGAAGTCGAGTCAGACATGTTGCAAATCCTTGATTTTGATTTTTGGCTCTTCAAGTTTCACCTTCTTCCCAAAATTGAAGCTACGGTGTTTATCTACTTTGATTAAATTGCCAAAAAAAAAATAATCGTGTGTGGTGTGGATTTGGATTTTAATTCAAATATAATTTCTGTTTTAATAATATTTGTTTTAGTGATATTTGAAAGAATGGAAGATTGATGGACATATAACATAATCACACACTAGCATAACACGATATCTTAATTAACTCTAATTTCTCATCTGCTTGTTCTTTGGCTGAGACCATATGAACTCACATAAACAGCCATTCGTTCTGCGTATTATAAACGGAAATATAGAAATATATATGTTGAAGCAGACAGACATGTATAGATAAGGACAAATACACAGAGATTAAGCAATATAAGCAAGCTGAAACAAATACAAAAAGCAGGTACAGAGCTAGTTTCTAGACCGATGTAAGATACTGAATAGTTGCAAAAATGTACATACATATCAAACCACAATAAAAACTTTTCCTCTCTAAAAGCCATCACCAAGCTGATTTACATATCTAGATAAATGGAATGATATATATATATATATATATATATATATATATATATATATATATATATATATATATATATATAGAGAGAGAGAGAGAGAGAGAGAGAGAGAGAGAGAGAGAGAGAGCTCTTTCATTGTTTTAAATGCTGTTCAGCACTTTGGCGATGAGCATGGAATAAGGATGACCTGAGCTTACCATCTTCTGGGACGGTAAAGAGGTACTTCGGATTTTTAATTTTGTTCTGGAATCCAGCGGCCGTTTCTCCGAACCAGTCACCGTATATACAAGTCTTGTAATCTGCAAAGGCAGAGAAAGATCAAAATTTAGACCTATTTTAAACAGCTGCAAAATATTTTTACATACATAGGCTCTTCTCTTTCTGCTTCCTATCTGCAAGAAAAATACACAAAATTTACGTATTTACAACAATTTTTACTGGATAAAGAAAATATCAAATATGCAATCTGATTCAAAACTGTTTCTCACTCGTCAAAAAGAAATAGTACTCATGTATAAGAGTCATTGCTTGAAATAGATCCGTCGGTGAAACCGAGATTTTGCACATTTAAATGGAACGTGTTTGCTTTTTTAAAATAAATTTAACATTCACAGTTCAGAACGTTTGATTTGAGGCATAAAAAATAGCTTTACATTATTGTACAAGTTAAAACAGTCGCCATATATAACCGGTTCCTATCGGACCATTGTTTTATTAGACTTAATGCCCTATGTTACAGGAGGTGTTGAAATGATTGCTATATCAATTGTCAAAATGCTTCCAACGACAGGTGTATTATGGAATCAAAGTATCAAGACAATGGCTGGCGACCGAGATTTTTTCCCCAGTGTTTGGTTGGTATCATCAGTTTTTCAAGCAGTAACTGTAATTAGTTGCTCCATCTATGGAAAAATATCCTCTAATTTTTGTTTTAAATATTGATTAACGAAATTTAGAAGGATACAAATTGATAATTTAGTGTTGTTAATTCCGCTTTCCCAAACGTGCAGAACTACTTCATTTGATATATCAGGAAGTCTTGAATGGACGCATTCTGAAACATAATTCTCATGTGATGTTGGTGTGCCAGTGTTGTAATATTGTGGAAGTGCGTGCATTGGTTGCTTGTAGCATTGAGAAACCTGCTCTAAATACAGTGCTATATGCATCTACAAACCGTCCAAAAATACAGTGCCATATGTATTTACAAACAGTCCCAAATACAGTGCCATATGCATTTACAAACAGTCCCAAATAAGTAAATGTAAGAATTATAATTGCTGAACCTAATTTAAAAAAAGAAAAAGAAGAAAAAACAATTGAGAAAAAAAGACCCCTTACTTAAAGTATCTTCAGATCCGTCTCTGTCAAAATCAGGAGTCATGGAACAAATCGTCAGTCCTGAGAAATATTTGATGAAGTCATCAAGTTGCATCCAAAATTCTCCGTCATCAATATTGGCATGCTTCACACTATTTGCTTGCACTAAGTCCCATTCTGGTGCCCTGAATAAAAAATTAAAAAAATATCAAATTCAGTCCATTTCAGAATTGCGGAACGGATGAATTAAAATGCAAGGTGAGAGGGAGATATATTCTACTTCAACTAAGTTAAAAAGTATGCGCCTACGTTAACGGCTGAAAATAATCATGAGGCTAAGAGAATTTATCCCTATAGCAAATGTTAATATTATATACGTCAAAATCTGTCTTTCGAAATCAGACGCTTTCCAAATAACAAATAGATTCTGAGATTCCTATCACTATGAAACAAGCGGATTTATCTCATGAAAGCAGAGAACTTGTGCAAAGTCCGATACAATGTCCAAATTCGAATATTTTACCTTATGTGTTTATAGTTTCAGTCAAACCGATAGCTGAAATAGTAAAGTTTTTTGGTACTTGTCATTTTCGCAGTCAACGAAAATTTCTCGTCTGTCGCCTTTGTCGTCCTCTTCTTCTTGGCACATGTGTGAATATTTGCCTCTGAGCATGCGTGTATGTATGTACTTACGTATCACTCCATCTTCCTTTCCACTCCGTGTGTCCCCATGGGTTCCGTATCCTAATCAGTTGGACTTTTCCACCATTTTTCCGTTTGACCTAAATAAGTCAAGTAAAATGCAAGTCTCGGTAATTACAAGTAAACCTTTCAATTGGTAAGTCAACTTTTTAAAACAGAAATCTACAGCCAATAAAAATATTCCAAACCTGTATTTTACTTTGTTTATGTTATCTGTAGTTATTGAAAATGTCACCAATATGAATTGATGAATTATAATTCTAAAACAGTTACATCATTTTCAAAAGCACAGAGTTCCTTGTCCATAACACTGAAATGAAAAATCCTTTCCCGCCAAAAGATAACAAAACAAAACACAAAAAGACAAGAAAGCAACAATGTAAGCGCTCATGTATGGGCAGGAAGATACTATCTCGTTTTATCTGAAATGTGAAAAAGGATACAAAATAAATATATTTTCTACAATGTATGTCATCACAAACATTACGTAGGTGCCTATTTCCATGTTAATAAAGTTCCAGTATCGACTTTCTTACTGATGCTTCCTGTACACCTTTTTGATAATATTTTGGTACAGTGAAGTTTGCAGCTTGCTGGACTGATACACCATTGATTTAAACAAGCAAGACTAGACATTGCTAGACTCATACACCGTTAACTTAATTAAGCAAGACAGAGGCTTGCTAGACTGATACACTATTGATTTAAACAAGCAAGACTACGGCTTGCCAATGTAGCAGTATATGTTGTTTTCCTAATTTCGTGGTCCGTATAGTTCGTGATTCATTATCATAACAAGTCTAGTTAGATAGCATCTTTAAACAAAACGATACACTAAGTTTGCGTTGAAATTGAGATTTTCATATGTTACTTTGAATATGTTTTCCTGCATTAATGAAGCCCCCTCCCAAACAAAACAACAGCCTGTTTTATTCTAGTGGTTGCATGTTTGGTACACGAACCTCTTCCGCGTCCGTAAGTGAATAGGCATGGCCTCCCACTAGGCCCTTATAGTTGTCATGCTCATCCTGAAAAAAAAAGATTGTGAAAAATATTGGTTGGCTGCAACTATACATTTGCTCATCTCTCTCTCTCTCTCTCTCTCTCTCTCTCTCTCTCTCTCTCTCTCTCTCTCTCTCTCTCTCTCTCCAAAAGTCGATAACTTTTAGCAACGATTGACAATCAAATGTTACCATCTATTATATTTGCGACGATGGACTCGCGAAAAGTTACATTCCAATTTACAATGTTACTATTGGGCGAAAATAATCTCTACTCCTGACAGTACTTACTGGAACTTCACATGCAAGAATCGACCCAGTTCTCAGGGCGTTTTTTACCCTTTGGAACACGGCCAGTGCTTTTTGCATCGATCCCTTACTGTCCGCTTCTAACTCCTTGTCAAAGTCTATGTATTCAGAAATGCCTCCCGTCAGTGCCAAGTAAGCATCTCCAGGTTGTCCGCCATAGAGGGCGTTGTAGTTCCCATGGAACCTAAATCGGATGATAATAATATCTAGAACAATCGTTTAGATTATTAACATCCAGAATTTACTGAGGTACTTACCTGGTTGGTAGATCATAAAACTTTTGAAGATTGAGTTTGAATTCGAAATTTCTTGTCAACCAATTACTAAAGAGCATTACTTAAGAGGCGCTATTCACATGTTTAATGTAAAGAATGGACTCAAATGATTATATCACAATCCTTTTGACAATTTCAATGAAGACCTTTTACGAAAACAATAAATACTTTCCATCCATGGGGATGTGGGTGTTGATTAATGTGATCGTAATTTTATGCAAAAATTATATCACACCTCATTAGTATGCAGAGATCAGCAGAGCCGACAAAGTCACATGGTACAAATGACCTCATTTATCTCGTGTGAAGGACATCCACAAAATATTAATACAAGAATAAAACTGGTACTTTAAAAAAAGTACAAAGAGAGGATGCGAGGGAAATATTACATGAAACAGAGTTTTTACTGTGTTATGAAATCAACCCATATCAAATATTTTTCTCTTCCTTCACGTGTATAACCTAATACTAATCTAAAAGTAAGTGCTAAGATTGAACCACCAGGACATTCTGTAGAAAGCTGTTTTGCCTCCTTCGCGGTACAGTACATAATCCCAACTAGTTTAGAAACAAAGATAGGTCATTGCAACCACAGTTTACTTGTTATGGGTGCTATCATAAGTAATAAAGGTGGACGCACACATAATATTTCATGACCATGCAACCAACAGTGTTTTAGATCAAGGAAATGTGTGACGTAGGCGTGGAACGAAGTGGATCGATGAACCTTTCACTAAGTAAGATTTTTTTTAAAGGTGAACGCACTCAACAAATGTTGTTGTTGTGGGTTTAACGCCATTTTTCAGCACATGAAAGGCTATACATGGCGGCCAGTATATTTGGTGGAGGAAGAACCCGGGAAAAACCCGGAAAGAACCACCGACCCACGGGAAGCTACTGGCAAGCTTTCTCACATACCCACGTTAGCCGAGCCCGAGACTCGAACCCACGCAGACAGAGGTGAGATGTGTGCGTGATCTGTAAAGGCGAGCGCCTTAGACCACTCGGCCACCCGGGGCCCATCACTCAAAAAATTTAATGTATGTATAGATAAAAATGTATGTGCTCACCTGAACTTGAAAAGTAGGTCACTGTTACCTACTTTTGCCCATAGTACTATTTAGCGATAACTCGATAGGACTGATTCACTTGCAATTTAGCACATATAAAGTATCTGATGTATTTGCGCAGGTATTATAAAACCCATGTCTGACTTGAGAAGGATACCCAAGGAGCAGATAAGATTAATATATTTAAAGCAAAGTATTGCTGTTTTATATTTAGATCGCACATTTTCTTTTAAAACTGCATCTCTGGACGATTCCGCTAATACCCCACCACCACCACCACAAAGCAGAAAGGGAACATGATATCATGAATAAAAATAGATTCTTGTTGCATACACTGTTTTCTTTACATCGTGCGTGCTGGGTACACCATTTTATATTATAGTCAAATCTCTATTGCTTGTAAGTATGAATGAAAGTCCAATATTTTCGGGCACATTGTTCTATTTACAGTCAATCAGAACATCTCTCGGCCGTTTCCGTCATGTCATGAAATAACCTCGGATGTAGTTGAAGGAATACATATATATTTTATGGGTTTGGTGATTTTCCTCCTGTGGAGTGCACAACATATATTGCCTGGTACACCATTCTTCAATTATGGTAAACCTTTCTTGCATTATTGACCATTTAATTTTTGGGGAGGAGTGGGGACATCCTGGTTGGAAAGAAAATCACAGCCCCCTCTCCCATTAACTGGTCAGTCCTTAAAATATCCATATGTAACAAAACAAATCTAATAAAGAGGACGAGGGAGCGTCCTCTAAACAGATTGAAGAATGTTACAGTCGGTACATCTCTCGTTATGACCTTGAAATGATACATTCTCGAACATTTAATAGTTAATTTCCTTTAATTCTCGATTTGGGATCTATACTTGGACTTCTTTTTTATATATATATATATTAATGATCTACCTCTAACTATTTGGTCTAGTGATTCTGATATGCAAGCAGATGGCACAACATTGCACACTTTCTCAAGCAACCTTCATGACATCGAAACCGATCTAAATGCTGATTTGAGGAATGTGAATGATTGGTGTCTGACTAATTAAATGAGATTCAACCTGAAGAAAATCAAAAGTAACGTTATTTGGTTCAAAGAATATGTTAAGATTCAATGCTGCCAATCCAGATTATGCAAGCAATGAAAAGCTTTTAGGACTTTATGTGGATGAAACTTTATTTTGGTCCATTTATGTACAAAATTTATTTTCTAGTATTTCATCCCGCCTTGCCCTGTTAGGTAGAATTAAGCCTACCTTCCTCTAAAAGCAAGAGAATTATTCTATATTGGTTATATCTTACCTCTGAATGACTATGCTTGTATTATTTGGGGTAATGCATATAACAAAGAAATTGATCAAGTTTCCAAACTACACAAGAGAGCAGCGCGTCTGATTCTTGATGTCAATGTCCGTGCACCATCCCTGCAGTTATTTAAAGAATTAAACTGGCTCATTGTCAAAAATAGAATCACCTACCACAAACTTATTTATATGCTCGAATCTATTCATAGCTTATCTCCTGAATACCGGAATGAAAACTTTCCATTGATTACTGACTCCACTTAATATAATTTAAGATCACTAGAAACCAACAATCTTTTTCTCTCAAGAGCAAATTTTGAATTTTTTAAGAAAAGTCTCCAGTTTTCATGAGTGTTATTATGGAATTTACTACCACCTAATTTGAAAGTTGGATGCAATATTGAAGAGTTCAAGAATGGTTGCAAAAAGTACCTTCTTGAAGAACAATCTATTTGAAGTTCTCTAAGGATGTAGATACGTTTCCTCTGTCTTCTCTGTGTGTGTGTGTGTGTGTGTGTGTGTGTGAGAGAGAGAGAGAGAGAGAGAGAGATGAATTTGTGAAAAGTGCACAAGTTTTATGGAAAAGTTTAATCGTTTCTTTTTCTTTTTTTCTTTTATTTTTTAATAGGGCCACAGGGGAGTATTATGTTTGTACCACTAACTGTGTTACCCTCTGGAAATAAAGTATTATTATTATTATTATTATTATTATTATTATTATTATTATTATGTTGCTGCCGTTGTTGCTGTTGTAAAAAAAAAACATTTTAGGTCAGTGTATGTGCTTTACACAGTGGGGTAAAGTAATTAGTAGTGGTAAATGATGTGAAATTACAAAGTCGGTAAATGGACGAAAATATTAAAAAAATACAGTATAAGGAAAAGAGAAAGGATCATTAGTCTTGACCAATATACGTGATGAAAGAAGTACATCTGATTTTCTTCACCTTTATGGATGGCTGCAAAATAATTCTTTAATCGTGATTTTCCATGGACTTGTATGTTCAGCTAGCAATTTTTTCATCAGCCATTTGTACGTACGTGTGTGAACACCAGATAGTATGTATGTATTAGGGTTTAACAGCCGTCAGCACAATCATAGCTATATGGTGGTGTTACGACTCTATGGTCTAAGAAAAATGTAACAGAAAGAAAGTGAAACCAACAAATCAAGTAAAAAATCAACAAGCAATTTATTACTAGATAATTAAAATGAAAAATCAAAAAGTCACTTACAGTAATGTGTTTTGAAATCCTAATAATCCAATAAGAATGATTGTTCTAATCACAAGTCCTAAATATAGAATGTTCCGAATTCACGGCTGTGTCCTTGAATGTTATGATGTGCTAATGGTCTCCAAAGTCCTGATGTACTAGTAATCTTTGATGTGCTGATGTCAAAATGAAGTATTCCAAAATCTCTGAATAAGTTCACATAAATTCCAAAATCATCAATTAAAAATCCAAAATCGAAAAGTTTATGAGCACTGTTATAATCCAATGAATATTTAAAATAATTCCTCTCTTAGAATTTGGAATGAATTTTCACAACTGTAATAGCTCTTTACTAGACTGATGGTAATGTCAAAACTGAATAAATGTCCACCAAACATGGCATATATAAAGATTGGTCACATGACAGAATGTTCTAGAATATGAGTCATCTTAATGGAATTTTTACTTGTAAATAAAAATCAACCTTGACCTTCAAATTGAGAAAACATATTGATCAAAACAACCTAATTCAAGGACACTAGTTAAACATGTTTTTCCCGATAAACATTAAGATTTAAGCAAATATCAAAGTGAAGAAACATTAATAATTTCCTAAAATATTTATAATATTATATAAACATCATACATAACACCTCCCCTCATAAAGAAAAAGAAAGATTTATATAATAAAGCTTTCTTTTGAATATACATCTAATACTATAATAACCAAAATTACATAAGAACATGTTTTATGATACTGGACTTAATTACATCAAGCAATATTACATTTCTAGGCACGTGAGAGTGCAACTGCAATCACATTGTCTTTTCCCCTGATGTGTTTGATGTCAATGTTATATTCTTGCAATATCAAACTCCATCTCAACAATCTCCGATTTTTATCTTTCATTTTGTTGATGAAAGTAAGGGGATTGTGATCACTGTACACAATAATTGGAGAAAGAGCTGAGGTGACATACACTTCAAAATGCTGTAAAGCCAATATCAAAGCCAAACATTCCTTCTCAATTGTGGAATAATTTTTCTGGTGCTTGTTTAGTCTTTTAGAAAAATAACACACAGGGTGATCCACACCACTTTTGTCTTCCTGAATCAATACTCCACCAACCCCTACATCACTTGCATCAACAGATAATTTAAATGATTGGCTAAAATTTGGTGTAGAAAGAACTGGTGCATTCTTAAGCATGGCCTTTAACTTGTCAAAAGATTCCTGACACTTGTCAGACCAATGAAATTTGGTTTTCTTACTCAATAAACTTGTCAATGGTTCAGCAATTTTGGAAAAATTGGAACAAAATTTCCGATAATATCCAGCCATACCTAGAAATCGCATCAGTTGCTTTTTACAAATTGGAACTTGAAATTCAGAGATAGCTTTGACCTTAGCTTCTATAGGTTTAACTTGACCTTGTCCCACAATATGTCCTAAAAATGTGACACAAGCATGACAAAACTCACTTTTGCTCAAATTAATTGTCAGATTCGCATCGCTGAGTCGATCAAAGAATTTTCGAATGGTTTCCAAATGATCTTCCCAGGTGTTGTTGTAGATAATGACGTCATCGATATAAGCGTCACAATTATCAAGACCAAATGTTATCATGTTCATCAGACGTTCAAACGTTGCAGGCGAATTTTTCATTCCAAACGGCATGACTTTATATTGATAAAGTCCATCTGGAGTTACAAATGCTGAAATTTCTTTTGCCCTTTCCGTCAGTGGAATTTGCCAGAATCCTTTTAAAAGGTCAAACTTGGTGACATATTCCGCATTTCCATTGTTATCAATGCAATCGTCCATTCTTGGGATTGGAAATGAATCAGTTTTGGTGACACTGTTGACTTTTCTATAGTCAGTACACATACGGAATGTATTATCTGGCTTGGGAACAAGAATACATGGTGAACTCCAGTTACTTTTACTTGGTTCTATGAAATCATTCTCCAGTAAATACTGAATTTCTTTCTTGAGATAGTTCTGTTTGAGAGGATTCATCCTATAAGGATGCTGTTTCACAGGCGCAGAATCTACAATGTCAACGTCATGATAAATTTTACTTGTTCGTGTTGGAACATCAGGAAACAAGTGCTCATAGTCATGTAATAGCTGTTTTAGTTCATTTCTTTCCTGTTGTTGTAGATGTGAAAGTTTCTGGTCTAGGTTGTTCAATATTTCTGAATTCCGAAGATTGATTATACCAGAGTCACTATAGTCTGATTGTATTCCATCGTTGATATCTTCACTGTGTGGGACAGGTACAACTAAATTAACAGAATAATTAGCTGAGCTATCTCTGTCAAAATATTCCTTTAACATATTTATATGACAAAGTTGTTTCTGTTTCCGTCTCCCAGGAGTGTTAATGATATAATTTAAGTCATTTACTTTCTTTTCAACGGTATAAGGACCATAAAATTTAGCCTGAAGAGGATTCTGAGGTATGGGAAAGAGAGCCAGAACTTTGTCACCAGGTTTAAAACTCCTTTCCTGTGAATTTCTGTCATACCTTAATTTCATTTTTGACTGGGTAGTGTGAAGATTAGTTCTTGCTACTTCACAGGCCTTTGACAACTTGTATTTGAAATCAGAAACATAATCAAGAAGATTAATCTTTGAATCTTCATTTGAAAGAAGTTTCTCTTTCAATAATTTCAATGGTCCACGGACAGTATGACCAAAAACTAGTTCAAAGGAACTAAAACCCAACGACTCTTGAACTGATTCCCTAACAGCAAACAACAACAAATGAACACCCTCTTCCCAATCCTTTTCTGTATCAAAGCAATATGATCGAATCATATTCTTCAAAGTCTGATGAAATCTTTCCAAAGCACCTTGACTTTCAGGGTGATAGGCAGAAGATTTAAACTGTTGGAAGCCTAATTCATGCACAACTTGTTGGAAAATTCCAGACATAAAATTTGACCCTTGATCCGACTGGACAGATTTGGGAAGGCCAACAAGTGTAAAAAACTTCACCAAAGCTTTCACAATAGTTTTAGTTTTTATATTTCTCAGAGGAATTGCTTCTGGAAATCTTGTAGATGTACACATGATGGTCAACAAGTATTGGTTGCCTGACTTGGTTTTAGGTAAAGGACCAACACAGTCTACTATTATTCTACTAAATGGTTCATCAAATGCAGGAATAGGTTGCAGATGAGCCTTAGGTATCTTCTGATTGGGTTTTCCTACCATTTGACAAGTGTGACAAGATCTCCAGTATTTAGAAACATCACTTTTGAGTTTCGGCCAATAAAAATGATTCAAGATCTTGTGATAAGTCTTACGGACTCCTAAATGACCAGCCAAAGGAGTTTCATGGGCTAAATTAAGAATTTCCTGTCGATATGACTTATGAACAACAATTTGATAGCTCACTGACCACTCGTCACCAGCGGGTACATCAGGTGGTCTCCATTTCCTCATAAGGACCCCATTTTTCACAAAGTAACACACTGGAACTTGTGTGGCTTCAGTTTCACTAATAGCCCTCTGAAACAAACAAGATATCTCGGGATCTTGCATCCTGATTAGAACGAAGAGAATGAGTTGCCAAAAGAGGATCACTGTGATCAATACCATTTGATTGATCAATACCCGAGGAAAAAGTGACCTCATCAAAAGACTGACCAATACATGTGTCAGCTAAAGGAATAATATCCTGATCAACATCACTCTCAAGAGCTTTTTTTGCCATAGCTCTAGTAACTGCACAAGCAGGGTACAAATCAAGGATTTCAGTTTCGACAGGATCAACTTTCTGATCCAAACAAGGCTTGTCAGTTACAAGTGGATTAACCACAACCTTATCTCCAGCTAGGTCATTGCCTAGTAATAAATGAACACCCTCTATGGGTAAAGAAGTCACTGCCCCAACAGTCACAGGTCCAGAAACTAAGTCTGATGCCAAATTTACACAAGGAAGAGGAACATTTACAAAGCCGCACTCTACTCCCTGAACAAGAACACTTTCACTTGAAGAAGACTCCTCAGACAAAGGTAAAGTACCTGATAATAAAAGACTCTGAGAAGCTCCAGTGTCCCTTAATATTTTAATTGGGATAGGTTTGGCAGAATCACCAATAAGTGATATAGAACCTTCTGACATGAATGGTTCATAAGCCTCCAAAATAGAATCAGACTGGGGTTTGTTTGACCCAACAAATGTATTGCTTTCAATACAAGACCGTGACCTTGACCTCGTAGAAATAAGAGCATTTGGAAAAGCTCTGTCTTTACTCTGTTGCTTATTTTTCAACTTGAAGCAATCAGAAATAATGTGCCCTTTCTTTTTACAATAAGTCCACGTAGGAAGAGATAAGGATTTCTGATCAGTCTTATCAGATGTTTGATTCCTAACAGTTGTGCTGTTGTGAAATTTGGAAGTACTCGAATGAGATTGAAATGGTTTTTTACCAGAAAACTGCTGAGAGGACGACTTATTGCCAAATGAAATTTTGTGAGTCAAAGAATAATCATCAGCCATACAAGCAGCATTTTCCAAAGTTTCCACATTCTGCTCGTCAAGATAGGTTTTAACATCACTATGGATGCACCTCTTGAACTCTTCAATTAATACGAGCTGTCGGAGGTTATCATAAGCTTGATCAACTTTCTTGCTCCACCTATCAAATAGTTGTTCTTTATCCCTTGCAAATTCGACATGAGTTTGTCCAGTTTCTTTTCTACAATTCCTAAACCTTTGTCGATATGCCTCTGGTACCAACTCATAAGCTTTCAAGATGTACTCCTTAACCACATCATAATCAGTGCTTTGTTGTACTGACAGTGAAATGTAGACTTCACGAGCTTTGCCAATTAGTACACTTTGTAATAACAAAGTCCAATGCTCTCTGGGCCATTTCAAGTTTTCAGCTATTTTCTCGAAATGAAGAAAGTATTTATCTACTTCTTTTTCCTGAAAAGGGGGTACTAACCTAATATACCTAGTAACATCAAAACCTGAACTTGTTTTTGAAGGAGTGGAGTGTGCTCTGTTTGCCAGTTCTAATTCTCTTAACTTAAATTGCATTTCCCTTTCTTCTCTTTGCATCTGTCTCTCCTCTTTCTCTCTCTCCCTCTCCATCTGCCTCTCTTCTTTCTGCATTTGTATTTGCCTCTCTTCTTTCTCTCTCTCCATCTGTATCTGCCTCTCTTCTCTCTCTCTCTCTCTCTCTCTGAATCTGAAGCTTTGCCAATTCTAAATCCATCTGGTTCTTTAACTCTAATTCCCTTAATTTCCTGTCAGAACCAGATACAGGCTTTCTCTTCAGACTTAAAGCACTATTTTCAAAAATTCCCTTTCCTACTAAATACTGAATTAAAATAATCTTTATCTCCTGTTTTGTCAATGATAATTTTGCCTCAGATAGACTGTATTTTCTGGCAAGCTCGAGCAACTCATCCTTTCTCATGCACTCTAACCCCTCCTGGGTAGGTTTTGAAATGAAATTCTGAACATTAGATGCCATTGTAAATGCTTGTTGGTTTCACACACAAAAAATGTCTCTATTAAAAATCTTTGCCAAAGACAAAAAAAAAAATTCCAAGACAAAATCAATATGAATTTCAAAGATAAATTTAATATCTTTAATATGCTTTAAAGAAATTCAATCCCTGACGAGCCCCCAATTTCTGTTACGACTCTATGGTCTAAGAAAAATGTAACAGAAAGAAAGTGAAACCAACAAATCAAGTAAAAAATCAACAAGCAATTTATTACTAGATAATTAAAATGAAAAATCAAAAAGTCACTTACAGTAATGTGTTTTGAAATCCTAATAATCCAAAAAGAATGATTGTTCTAATCACAAGTCCTAAATATAGAATGTTCCGAATTCACGGCTGTGTCCTTGAATGTTATGATGTGCTAATGGTCTCCAAAGTCCTGATGTACTAGTAATCTTTGATGTGCTGATGTCAAAATGAAGTATTCCAAAATCTCTGAATAAGTTCACATAAATTCCAAAATCATCAATTAAAAATCCAAAATCAAAAAGTTTATGAGCACTGTTATAATCCAATGAATATTTAAAATAATTCCTCTCTTAGAATTTGGAATGAATTTTCACAACTGTAATAGCTCTTTACTAGACTGATGGTAATGTCAAAACTGAATAAATGTCCACCAAACATGGCATATATAAAGATTGGTCACATGACAGAATGTTCTAGAATATGAGTCATCTTAATGGAATTTTTACTTGTAAACAAAAATCAACCTTGACCTTCAAATTGAGAAAACATATTGATCAAAACAACCTAATTCAAGGACACTAGTTAAACATGTTTTTCCCGATAAACATTAAGACTTAAGCAAATATCAAAGTGAAGAAACATTTATAATTTCCTAAAATATTTATAATATTATATAAACATCATACACAACAGTAGTGATTACAAGTTGAGTTAAAAATGTAAATATAAAGAATTGCCAAAAAAGGAAAATAAACCCTTCCGAATTAAAAGTAAACATAAATAACTACAAGATAAATGACAAAATGTAAAAATGTTAATATTCCGTAAAAGGTCTATGAAATAAAAGATATAGAGAGAAAGATTGAAGAAACTAGTCAACGAGACTAATTTAATGTTCCCAAAGTGAAATTGATCGTTGGTATCATCAGCGATCAACAAGGGTAAAGCACACCGGCTTATGGAGTTATCTGGAATTTACCACATAACTGACTGTGAAGCCCTAATTATTTTTTAAATAAAATCTTTTTGCAACATTTCAAATATGTTTTCTTTTATATTCACCTGTTATGAAAATATTTAGATATGTAAGAAACTACAGCGTTAAAAGAAAGAATTACTTCTATGACGTTATATTTGTAATCTTTTGAAAAAATAATGCTCATTAAACAAACAACGGACCATTGTTTTATGAATCTTCATCACCTTGAAAATGGTTCAGATTATTCACTTCTTCACTCTTTCTAGTATATGTACTCCTGTGTGAGAAAAAATACATTTCCAACTTCTTTTCACTCTATTAAAAAAAGTTTATCTTTTTACATAAAATCACCATACAACACTGATGTAAAATGCTTCCCCATTAGTCAACCACAGTATTTCTTGATTTGAATGATCATATTAACAACAACAACAACAACAACAACGACAATACTAACTAAACAGCCTTAGCAGTTTAACAACAAAAGTAATATCAGCAGGAGAGCACCACCACCACCACCAGCAACAAAGATATTAATAATAATAATAATAATAATAATAATAATAATAATAATGTCCTGCAGAAGCAGGAGGAGGAGGAAGAGGAGGAGAGGGCTGACAATTCATGCTGAACTTGAACCGTAATGTGAAGAGCATAAGTTTTCATTGTTTTATATATTTTTTATTTTTTTTAATTTTTTTATTTTACGTACACGACTCTTTCCAGGATTGAAGATATTTTCCATGATTTCAAGAACAAAAATGTTAACAATGACTTATTCACATCAAAGTTGATGAAAGCAAGATTAAACAGCTCAACAACAAAAAAATGGTAAACATCTCTTTCACTCTATTAGATATCGTGTATCAGTTTATTTTTTATTTTTTATTTTTTTATTTTTTTTAAACATTATGTGACAGTCTTAAATTTGCTGCATCAATAATACAATTCCTTTATTTCCTTTTCCCGGATTTGTTGTACTTATTTCTTTATAATATTTTCATTATCCATTATGTTTTGGGGATAATTATTAGAATTGTCTTGATATGTAAATAATACACACACACACACACACACACACACACACATATATATATATATATATATATATATATATATATATATATATATATATATATATATATATATATATATATTTGTTTTTCTTCTCCCCATGGAAGCAACAGTTATAATACATATGATATATTTGTTTTTCTTCTCCCCATGGAAGCAACAGTTATAATACATATGAGATGGAAATATATCAGTTGTTCATTGCTTAATAGATTTAACAAATCACGGGTCATCATTATTGCGAGAGTATTCACCAAATCAATTTAGGACATTGGATCTAAAATTTATCAATGATATGACACCAAAACTTGTCACGGTCTTGTGTAAGAAAACTACATACGGATAGAAAATGATCAACTACTCAAGAGCAGACTGTTTGACAACGAGTACATGCAGTTTCTTCCTGAGATGAAAAGAGTTTAGTCACGATATTGGCAACGAGCCGACAAGACTCAAGAGATCCTGGAAATCTTTTTCCTACTTTCCATATTACAGAGGGAATCAAACTGCCATTAAGCAATAACTTCTGAAATCGACTAAGAGAAATATATTCATAAAGTCTACATTTTAAAGCATTTTCATATAACAAACGGACTTGGAATTTAACAATAATTTTCCATTTAGATTTATTAATCGGGAATCGACCTTGAAGAATGTACGATTCTATAACGTCTTTTAGAATAAATTTATCAAGCAGTTTATACGTTTATGGATTAAAGCCAGTTTGTTTAACTTGCAATCTTGGGATCTGAGAGTTAAAGAGACGGAGTAAAACTACTTGTTTTGCAAAATAAACTGCAGACAGCCCGCAAAGTTGGTCAAAGAACATTTTTTTTTATATCGATGTGAGCTTCAATTGGTAAAATACCTATTAGGCTTAACGCAACGTCAGTTCGTGTATATCGAGAGATACGTTGTATATGCTTAGCGCAAAATCGACGGCCTCTCTCTAGTACAAGTATATTCTGAGGACTTGGGTTAAACCAAGTTTCACAACCATACAAACCTCGGGGTATTGCAATAGTTTCATATAAAATCTTAGTTGTGAGCGGATTAAATCCATTCTTATTTTTTCCAATATCAATAAAACTGAATAACGAACTTACAAGTTTATCTTAAGCCTCTTAAAGAATGGTATCTTTTCTGCTATACTTTGACAAGCTGACACCTAAAAATCTACATGACTCTGTTTCTTGAACACTTTCAAAACCCAAGAACCATTGTCTATGGTTTCTTTTGTAGTCAGATGAGCTTTCGTTGAATACTATAATGTTAGTTTTCTTGGAATTATATCCAAAAGTCCACTTTATGGAGTACTCGTTACATTTAATCAGTAACTGGTCTAAGCCTGACTTAAAAGAAGCATATCATCTGCTACAGTAGGACACGGGCAAGGGTTATGAAAAAATACAAAACCATGAAGAAGTTCATTTATAAACACAATGTAAAGCCACGGGGATAATATCCCACCTTGGCGTGTTCCTTTTAAAACAGGAAATCTTCGAGAAATTCTTTTGGAAAGAATAACTCTGCTATACATATTTGAATATAACCTGACAATCACTTTCCATATTCTGGGATTGATACCAGTATGATATCATTTGTAAAATAAACCATCATGCCATACGTTGTCAAAAGCTTTCTCTGTGTCAAGAAAAGCTGCATACAACTTGCTTTGATTTTCATTAGCGTAACAAACTAGTTCATAGACTAAAAGGGAGGTCATGTTACAACCCAGACCCTTCTGAAATCCCCCCTGTAGATGATTAATTGAAAACTCTGAAAACTTAAGATCATTATGTATCCTATTTAATAAAATCTATTCAAAAACCTTACAAATAACTGGTAAAAGCGTTATAGCCCGAAAATTATTTGCATCACTTTTTGTTTTATTCCCTCCCTTAAAAAGCGTTACTATCAGACCTTCTTTTAGTTGATCAGGAACATGCACAAATATCAGCACCGTACTTAAGATGTTCATAATTAATATTATCTACTCCACCTGCCTTACCCGATTCAACATCAGAAAGTACAAATAAAAGCTCATCATGTGTTTTGTAATCTGACTCTTTACTACAGGAGGACTCCTTCCATTTTCCGACAATTTCACTAAATTTCTTGTGGAAATCCTTATACTTATTTGTCTAACTTCAGAGGCGGGTACAAAGTTTCAAAGTAGAACGCCCACTGATCTACAATATTTGCAGGATCGCGATAAACAATATCGCTAAATTGCATTTAAACGGTCTTTTAGATTTCTGTTTTCGTAAATTGATGGTTCTCAAAAACTTGGTTTTGATCTACCTCTGCAAACTTATCAATGTCATCATTTTCTTGCTTAAAATAATCTGATACATTTTCTGTGAAGTTTTCGAAAGGTTGTTTTCTCATTTATGTAACGGCGAAAAATATATCTTTTCAATCATTAGCTTTGTCATTCTGAACCCACTCTTGTATGCTTTTAATCATGGTTTTATTCAAATCATTATTCCAGTAGGGCTTTAAGAAGGGTTTGAATTTTGAAATTGAGAGGTTATTTCTGCTCGAAAGAGCTATAGCTTGAACTATTTTGCTATGCAATAAATCAATTTGCTTCTTGTTTATTGGAAGAAACGTCTTGTAGGACTCTAATAATCGGTCTAAATCTTGCGCATATACATATCTTTTGCTAGGGTCAGCTTTTTTCCAATTGTACTTCAAACGATAGAAGTTTGAATTACACATCTTGTAAGACTGAAATTCAAAAGGTCTGTGATTTGAAAAATATAAAGCATCATCACCAATTATCATTGCCTCTATGACCATATCTATCTTCGAAGTATCAAAAATGATGTGATCAATTAGAGACTTACTTGCACCAGAATATGAAACATATGTGTAGCTGGGACCTTTGCAAAAGTCAACAGTGCTCAAAGAAAATAAATTGTTGCGAAAAAAAACAGCCATTGCAACATTTTACTTTTCGTGTCCTTCGTGTACGAACATGGATTGGAGTTAAAATCACCCATAAGGATAACAATACCATGCTCTGAATACAGTAGGATATCCATGACACAGTAAGTAGACCTGAATGAAAAATACAAAAGTATTATAAACTGATCTTAATCTGATGCCAACCATGCGATCATCATTTATCTCTAAAAGATTAATATCATTATATTTAGTATGCCACAAGATGGCCACACCACCCTTTCCACGGATTCTGCGTAAAGGCCAAATCGTATCCTGGTCAACAGTGGCAGTAGACAAATAGTTAGCATCGACATAGTCTAAGAATCTAAGTTGTTCCTGAAATAACCAATGTTCGGAAATGCCACATATATCAGTATGTTGTTCTGATAGTACCTGACTAAGACAAAAAGCACTTGACATAATGCTTGTGACATTCCATGAAAGTATATTTAGATTAAACCCAACCATACTTATGTTGGATAAAGACAAACAAACGAGTAGATAACAGGGAATTGGCATGAGTGCTTATTCAACAGATGAAACTATACTTGGGGATATATCTCCCTTGAAATCTATTTCTATAACATGTCGATTTGTCTTATTGTTGCACTGGTCAGTGAGTGATTGACTGTAAGTCTTGGAGAATATGTTCTTGCAATACTTTGTTTTGCTCACATTTGTATCACGCTTAGATGCAATAGTTATACTAACTTTGCGACCCTTTTGACGTACTTGATCTGGTAGTCGAAGTTGAAGTTGCGCTACCATTAGCTATACCACTGTGGCCCCTAGCAACTGGTGAATTTTTGTACCA
This sequence comes from Margaritifera margaritifera, assembly GCA_029931535.1. NCBI lineage: Eukaryota > Metazoa > Mollusca > Bivalvia > Unionida > Margaritiferidae > Margaritifera > Margaritifera margaritifera. Next base: position 5,374,797 of record JAQPZY010001683.1, read on the forward strand.
GTGGTTGTGAGCTGCTCTCTATCAGTAACATCTTTATTCAAGCTATTCACATTTAAATCTTGCTTAGAGGTGGGCTGCTCACTATTAGTAAAATCTTTATTGAAGCTTTTCTCCGAAAATAGGAGCTGTAAGCTACTTATTTGTATCTGAAAATTATTGATCTTTGTTTCAACCTTCTCAATATGCAATGACATTTTATTGATCGATTGTTTCAGTTGTTTAAACCTAGCGTCTATGATAGACTCTATGTGTAATTGATTCTCTTTAAGTACAAGTTGTTCGGCCCTCAAACAGCAAATAGTTCTGTTTTTTCTTCAATCAGTGGCACACACTCACATTTTGAAGATTGATTCTGTGAAGAATATAGTACTTCGGTGTCTCCAATTGTAGTAGTTGTCAACAACGAAGACCGCGTATGTGTACATGTAGTACATTTAGTTCTGTTTTGACTCTGACTAGAGGACAAGACTGACGCACAACACCTTTTGATGAAGTAATCATATCGCTTACAACATAAGTCTCTTCACCCTCCAAATATGATAGGAGACCGTAAATATCATTGGCTAATTTGACTGCAACCGATTTACTACTTCGAGTGTCTAAGCGCCGTTTTAGCTCGGCATTATTCCCCAGCGGAAAATCTTTTGTTCCCTTCACTGTTTCAAACATGATCTGCCTAAGTTCCTCAATCTTGACTTCATCCTAGTTAAAATCTATGAGGATTCTATTTGTGAATTCTACTTTGGGCAGTTGTCTGTAGACCTCGGCATATGCGCTCACTTCATCTGGATACCAATCACTAAATACTTCCGCTGCCTCTGTATCAAGCTATTCTTGACTCTCACAGTTGATCTCATCTGATTGACTATCAAACTGTACTGGCTAGAGCTCCATCTACAACATTTGTGCCAGCATTTTGAATCATTGATGCGGAATTAAGACAAAAATCCTCAAGAACTTTGTCATCACTCATGACTTCTTTCAATCAGAAAACTGTTTTACCTTTATCCGCAGTATCGATGTTTATAGCTCATCATTAGCAATAGCAAAGAGTATAACTTTCTTTACTGCACTATAGGTGAAAACGACTGAGCGTGCGCTACATGCATGACCACTACACAACGCATTCACTACATTTATAAGTACTACACAATGGATACAAGAAACCAATCATGCATGACAGTAAGTACATAAAACTAACAAAAACTAACAAAATCTCCACGAATTAAGATGTAAACTAATGTCTGAGTCATATCTCTGCAATCTCCACACCTTTAAGAATGTTGTGTGCACAATCACTGTAGCGCTGTATACGAGAAATCTAATGAAATGAAGAGTTTACCATGATCAATCTTACCGCTCTTACGAAACACGTCCATCCATTATTTTGTTCGCAAACATGCATCATTGATAAGATTGTAATACAATGCCGTTTCCGTGTCTTATTAGTAAGTCATTATGCGCCATTGTGATAAGTTTAAACTTTGCAAAGAGATATACAGATAAAGGCACGTGTTAATGCAAGACATGTAAACACTCACAGGTCCAGAAGAATTTTTCACTTACTAACATATAAATTTGACCTAAACTTCTGAACAAGAGAATTTCACTATCCCAACTATCTACCCATGTAGTTTTTCCGATTATTGTCTTTCCGCGTCTCTCTCTCGCTTCTTCTATTTCTCTCGAAAAGTTCAGATTTTAAAAGGTTATCGACAAAGCGGGAGCATTCATAGCTCAACATTGTTTTGTAGTCGGGATATGAGGAGCTGAAAATTAATTATTTTTTTTCGGCTCGAACAAAATGTGAATACCTTTAAGTTTTTAACCGATGACATTTAATGAAATTTACTAAGATTTATAACTTTTAGAGAGCAACCAAATAACGCAAATCAGACTGGCCAATATCAATCGGACATGGTTTTGTCTTATCCGTCTGCTCTAAGACAATGTGTGTCCCATATAACATAATAGATGTATAACTGTGTATGTATCGTAAATAGAAACAAAATATTTAATTGTCACGGAATATTTTTATTCCATTGTCACTATTGTCACTGAACATTTTTATTTCATTGTCACTATTGCCACTGAATATTTAAGCATGTAGGAGAGTGAGAATATAATTTTGAAAGCTTTTGTCGTTCTTCTCAAGGATGACAAAGTGACGTTGCCATTCGATTTAGGGCGTCAGTATGTTTATTGTTATAATGATGTTCTGATACACTACAGCTGCCTGTATCTCAATCGTTTTTTGTTTCTTCACTTCGAAATAAACAGAATACACATTTTCATTACTTTTCGTTGAACGCTCACAGTAATATCCACTACACTAAAGTTGTTTTCATTTCACTGTTTTTTGACTCAAAGACCACTTTTAGTGCGTAAAGAAGAAATTTAATGAGGGCCAGATGGGCTGAGGTAAAAAAATAAATTAAAAAAATCAAATTATTTTCGTTTACGTCTAATACCTTGCAAAAGCTTTCTCCACGAGACATGGCCACATCTCATTCTCGTCATCTCGTGATTTGGCACCCCAGGGAGTATTGCCATTAATAACGGGGAGATAATCGTCGATATGCACGTCCTCCAACTCCCCAAATCTCCAGAATCGACAGTGGAATACTCCATCCTCCGGGATCCAACCGTCCTCTGGAACGACCTGTGACAGGTTATACAAATTTACAAATGCAATCGAACTGGTGGAAAACTTTCAAAACACATATGGGTATAATTAATATAGTAGTTAAATATGATGATTTCACGATATTTAGTGGACAACAATTTCTTGTCCAAAAAGAAACATCGGCTAATTTTGAAAAACCCTCCCAATGAGGAATTAGTTTTCTCAGGCAGCCCTCGTCTCTTAATGATGACAGGACACTGTCCCAGACACTGAGCTTCTCACACGGGCAGGTATTCCAAGCATCCACACTCTGCTGATGAAATCACAGCTGAGACGGGCATGCCACGTCACCAGGATGTCAGATGAGCGACCACCAAAGACGATCTTCTACGGCGAGCTACTGGAGGGAAAACAATCTCAGAGAGCTCAGAAGAAACGCTTCAAAGACTCCTCTAAGTCCTCCTTGAAACACTTCAACACTGACCCTGTGTCTTGGAAAGATCTCGCACAGGATTGTTCCACCTGGCGCAGTCTGATCCATGCTGGAGCTACAGACTATGAGCTGAAGAGAATTGAAGAAGCAGTGCAGAAGCGCGAGCAGCGTAAATCTCGGAACTGCAGCACGTGCCATAACTGTAGTGTAGTGCCATAAATAACGGGGAGATAATCGTCGATATGCACGTCCTCCCACTCCCCAAACCTCCAGAATCGACAGTGGAATACTCCATCCTCCGGGATCCAACCGTCCTCTGGAACGACCTGTGACAGGCTATACAAATTTACAAATGCAATCGAACTGGTCGAAAACTTTCAAAACACATATGAGTAAAATTAATCTAGTAGTTAAATATGATGATTTCACGATATTTAGTCCACAACAACACTTTGTCCAAAAAGTAGTATTGTCTAATTGTCAAAAACTATCCCAATGAGGAATTCAGTGACAAAAATGTCAATTTTGGGCGAGTTATTCGATATTTGCTTAAACGATTCTGCAAAGATAATGTGTCGACAATTGAAGATCCCATGAATTGTCATTCTCGAGGAAATGTACCAGGCGACAAAATGTCGTGCACAGAAAAGGGTGGCCAAAAGCAAATTAGCCTAAACGAATATCACTGTCTTTTGACTAAAAAAAACTGCTTTTAGTGCGTAATGAAGAAATTTAAAGCAGGCCAGATGGCCGAGGTGTGTATATATATATACATATACATATATGCTGTGATATTGGCAAGCAAATGTAGCCTTCGGCAGACAACGCGCAAATGTATGGGATCGCAGAGGCACCTGTCAACAATCAAAGCTGAAGGTCTACAATGCCATTGCGTTGCCGACTCTGCTGTATTCATGCGAAACCTGGATGGTGTACAGACGCCATGCCAGGAAGCTGTACCATTTTTACATGGGCTGCTTGAGGAAACTGATGAGGATAAGATTGCAAGACATGGTCACAGACACTAAGGTTCTTACACGGACAGGCATTCCAAGTATTCACACTCTCCTGATGAAATCGCAGCTGAGATGGGCAGGCCACGTCACCAGGATGTCAGACGAGCGACTACCAAAGATCTTCTATGGCGAGCTAAAGGAGGGATAGCGATCTGAGAGAGGTCAGAAGAAACGCTTCAAAGACCCATTTAAGTTATTCTTCAAACACTTCAACATTGACCCTGAGTCTTGGGAAGCTCTCGCACAGGATCGTTCCAACTGGTGCAGTCTCATCCATACTGGAGCTACAGACTATGAGCTGATGAGAATTGCATCATTGCCGCTAAGTAAGCGCCTCTGCTATCTGGCGATTTACTATCCCATTTTGATATTATCCCTACGCCGACCAGCTCCGAGGACACGCCTGTTTGTAAAAAGTAACAAAATAGTTCCAAACACTTGGCCCCATAACTTTTTTTTTTCCTGACTTGCTAAGGTCAATCTAATGTATGTCTTGATATTAATTTAGACTTTGTAAAGTTTTTCGTAAAAAAATGTGTTAAATTGTGTTTTTGCAAAACGTAACATTGCTCATGCTTATTGGGGCACTTTCGTTGTCAAATCTTCAGTTTCGGCAGTGGGCAGTTATGCACGTTGTTAAACTCTTCGATTTCGGAGGAAAGTAAATCATACCTGCGGTCCGCAATTCCATAATGTATTCATAAAAGTGATCCGTTTTGAAAAACACCGGAACTTATGAAGTTTGGAGGCAGCGCAGAAGCACGAACAGTATAAACCTTGGAACTGCTGCACGTCCTCTTTGATCAAACAACCCCAAGCGGCATCTCCTGTCCAATGTGCCACAGACAGTTCAGAGCACAAATTGGCCTGATCAGTTGTGACTTCAATCAAAACCGATAAACGTTTTAAATTTTCCATAAACTCAAAAGAGGGAAGGATTTCCTTGGTTAATATTACTTTGGTTTTGAAAATACAAGTTAGAAATACACTTATTGGAAGAAAAAATATAGTTGAACAATTTTAATTGGGAAATGAAAGTTTGATCTGTAAATCTGTTGTTGATGATGGAATCAAAATAATGATTATATTTTTTTTAAACAACCAGAAATTAATCCCTTCTTGTGTCGAATAGCAGACTTACATTTTCGAAATATACCCAGTTTTGTAGAAAAAACAAAACATAACATAAAACAAAAAACCGCAAGCAAAATAAATAAATAAATAAATAAATAAATAATAAAATAAAATAAAAAATATTTCATTAATTGATGGTAATATGGAACTAAACGACTTACTCTATAAAACAGTTCAGGTTTCTCAGAAAGCACGGCCACCATGGACAGGAACCAGCAAGTACCAGCTGAACCCTGTCCGATATCAAATCTTGTAGCACCTTGTGAGAAGAGAACGGGATTTGGTGCGAATTCCTGCAAAATAAAAACCAGCAAAGCATCAAAGGGAGATAAAACAACTAAATTATTTTGCGAAAATATTTTGATTAAAAATCGTTTCTCGATAATTATCGTTTTTTTTTTTTTAATGCCCACGTTATTAACGTTATAAAATAAAAAGAACCACTCTTCTTCGTCATAAACACTGAAAATGAAGGAAATTTTTTGCATGAATAATGGGACCGTGCATTTTTCATGTTGTCAGGTGATGACATAAATGATGCTGTAAAATAAACTAGGTGACATTTGTATGTACAGAATCCTACTAACCAAAACCGACTATGTGTAACAAAATAAGAAGCATATCCAAGCGTTCAACCTCACCACAATGAAATGCTTGACGAAAATGTACAGTGTGCCATGTTTTTTGGTAGAAGATAAGGGTGATGAGAGAGCATGATGGCTACACGAATCGGGCTGCTTAAAAGTCTACACTGAGCAAAACATTTTTGAATAGCAGGATGTATATTTGTATGTCTGTATGCCATGCTATATACATGTATATTAGGTAGATTGTATCACAACACTAAAGCGCGTTTATAAATCTGCTGATATTGCTGCAGATGTAATTTCTGTAATATCAATGAATACAATATCATTTCAACTATAATTTTAATAACATTTTCACTCAGGATAGTATAAATGTAGATTTGAAACATACCATCGGTCTTTTCCATTCCATTCCTTCAGGCTTGTCTTCTATTGCGTCATCCAAAGTAAATTCCAGATCTACAAATGGGCCAGCACTGGTATTCGGGTATTGTTCGTATAAACGATCAAGTTCTTCTCCACTTTGCCTAAAGTCAACAAAACATTCATGAACTCCTCCGGATTCTTCGTAACCATCAAAGTTTTCCTTACGGTTGGCCTGACCTGGATGCATAACCTGTTTCGGCTCTATCTCCCTTGCGTGATCCTGTTTTGGTTCAGGTGTGGGTTCCGCTTTGCGCTTCTTTTCTGTTTCGGGTTCTGGCGCTGGCGCTGGTTCTGGTTCTATTTCTTGTTTTTGTTCTGGTTCTGGTTCTATTTCCGGCTCCGGCTTCGGCTCTGGTTCAAGTTCTTGTTTTGGTTCCGGCTCAAGTTCTTGTTTTGGTTCCGGCTCAGGTTCCGGTTCCGGCTCTGGTTGAAAGAAGTATATATATATATATATAAATATATATATATATATATATATATATATATATATATATATATATATATATATATATAGAGAGAGAGAGAGAGAGAGAGAGAGAGAGAGAGAGAGATAAATAAATACAAATATACACCAAACAGAACGGAAAGTGCTACCCCTGGATCCTACAGGAGAATGCTTGATAACATTAACATAATTTTTAAATGCGAATATATAATATTATCATACAAGTTAGAGAATTTTAATTTGTATTCTAAGGAGATTCGAACACAGGTCAGCGGGTTACGGCACCCATCGCCTTGCCTCTAAGCACCAACCCCTATACAATCTTGACCATGCATACATCACCAAAAACGTATGCTATAAAGTCGGTGGTATAGGTATCCGTGCGTAGCAGACACACCCGCATGTCGACCCAGTAATTAATTCTCATCTAAGTACACAGTCATTCCGGATTCCTACGACAGAAATCGAGGTATATAGTGGTTATTATATAGAATTACAAATATGCACCAAACAGAACGAAAAGTGATATCCCTGAATCCTACATGAGAATGCTTGATAACATTAACATACTTTTTAAATACGAATAAATAATATCATAGAGGTTAGAGAATTTTAATTCGTACTCTACGGGTTACGGCACCCATCGCCTTGACTGTAAGCACCAACCCCTATGCCATCTCGACCATGCACACATCACCAAAAAATGATGATACAAAATCGGTGGTATAGGCATCCGTGGTTCGAATCTCCGTAGAGTACGAATTTAAATTCTCTAACCTGTATGATAATATTATTTAGCCTCTGTTAAGGAATCTTTATTTGCACAATAGCTTATATCCAGAAAAATATCTTGTTAATACAATCAGTGGTAGGAATGTGTGAATAACAAAACAGAATTCGATATATATATATATATATATATATATATATATATATATATATATATATATATATATATATATATATGTGTGTGTGTGTGTGTGTGTGTGTGTGTGTGTGTGTGTGTGTGTGTGTGTGTGTGTACGTGCAGGTTCGCGATGGGTGCCGTAACCCGTGGAGACGTGGGTTCGATTTTCAGTAAGTTCAGTAGGGGATTCATTAGCAATTCTGTAACCTGTATGGTAATGTTCTTACTCAATATATAATTTTACTTCATACTATCTCTCATCCTGCTGTAGGATCCAGGGATCCCCCATCCCACCCTCACCTGACAAAAATTTGCTAATAATATGCTGAAGTTTACCTGGTTCTGCTTCCGGTTCCGGTTTTGGTTCTGGTTCTGGTTTAGGTTCGGGATCTGTATACACTGGTGGTGGCGGCGGTGTGGGTTCTCTTTGTTCCTGTCGCCATATTTCACCCTGATGTCCATGCTGCTGCTGTCCTTCGTGATGGTGATTTTGCTGATCATATCTGGGTTGATGATGATTGTTTTCACTCCTCCTATGCTCATCCTGCCCGGAATTTTGGCTGTGCGGTTTATCTTCGGTCGACATTCCACAACCCATGTTTTCGCCACAAAATCAGATGCCTGAAAGTATAAAATAAAACAAGTGATTGGTTTTTATATAACAACCAACTATTTTAAAGGCTAAAAAGTACAGCACTTGGAAAAGGACTTTCTGTGAGTTCCATCCTTTGATTCCATTCTTAATATACTTGAGGAATATTTCGCTAGCAAAACAGATGGTACTGTTTGCCACTCGCCACATGATATACACTAGTAACTACACGCTACGAGTGAAGTAAAGTATAAAATAATTTAAACACTCCATCAGGCTGCTATCTCTTGTGGAGCGTTAAAAGTTTTTGTCAGATATCCTAAGTAATAGTTGGATACAATTTGTGAATTCTACGCCATAACTAAGTATATAGCCCCACCCCCTCCCCGATCTCTATTATAATTTCATCATGTTCACAACGCCATAACTAAGTATATAGCCCCGCCTCCCCGATCTCTATTATATCCACTTTGCCAGATTCGTTAAAACAATGAGTGGATACCATCATTAAACTCATTACCATAACTTTTATATGTTTTAAATTTTAAAAAAGCATATTATTCCAAAAGAAATGCACTAAAATATGGCTATTTAAAGTTACGGGTAATAGAACAGCATATTCTGAATCTTCTTTGCTTACATTGTCAGAGGGTTCTTTCAAAATATGGAGTGTTTCCCAGCAAATATTGATATTTAGCAATAAATTTATCTGCAAATCAAGTGCACTTTACTTTATATTTTCCATTTGTCCTTATTTATCGTCGAACTTTCAATATTTGCATATAATTAGAATACTTACCTACGGTGGCAAAATTTCATTTCTGAGACTTTATCATAACTGCCATGTAATAGTCAAACAAACAAACCTGAAACTTCTATTACACGTACAGGGTGGCCAATCAGTTCTAAGTTGAAATTAACAATGATTCACAACCCTTTGATTAGGAGAACTCAAGCTATTTGTTCAAAGGAACTCTTCTGTGTAGAGCGAAACAAGTTTATGCATAAACATCACCACCACCACTGCCTCTGGCGGGTTAGGGAATGATGCCTGATGCGCCTTCCTTCATCTCGGAAGAGACGACTAATGCAGGCAACCTATTTGGCGTGAGATGCGTCCAGTGATGATGTTCCAACTGACGTCTTGGGCCTTTTAAGAGAGTGCCCTTTATTAGCGCACGTGACATTAAGACCATGTGAGCTAGTAATATTGTCCCTGCGTCCGTCGTGTGTCGCCCGTCAACATTTTATTTTTTTCAGCTCTTCTCAAAAGCAGCAAGACCCTTTTCAGCCAAATTTGGTAGAGAGCATTTTGGCCTAAAGGCCCTCAAAAGTTTTACACACGATTGCAATCTGCCATCAAATATTGCCGCTGTTACAAAAAATATGCAAATTATCAAACGACTTCTTCTCTTAAACCGTTGAACAGAATGTGACCAAATTAGAAAGATAGCATCCTAGCCCGAAGGCCTTTCAAATGATGCCAATCTGATATCAAATATGGCCACCGTTAAAAAAGGAAAAAATCTTTAAACCACTTTGTTCCAAAACCGCTTAACAGAATTTGAGTAAACACGACATAATGCATCCCGACACGAAGGCCTTTCAAATTCGTACAAATGATGCCAGTCCATCATCCAATATGGCCGCCGTTACTAGAAAAAGAAAAATATCCAAACGACATCTAAAAGAAATCTCAAAACAGAATTTCACAAAATATGACTGAACTGAAATGATTATGACATAAAGTCCTTTCAAATTTATATAAATTATGCCAATCCGTCATCAAATTTGGCCGCCTTTACTAAAAGTAGAAAAACTTTAAAGAACATCTTTTCAAAAACTTTAAGCAGAATTTGACCAGATTTATCTTCAAAAATCATAGCTTGAAATACTTTTAATGTTATACAAATGATGCCAATCTGTTGTCAAATATGGCTACCGTTAGCAAACATAGAAAACAATCAAGCGACTTCTTCTAAAAAAATCATTGAACAGAATTTGGCCGAATATGTCAGAATGCATCAAGTTTTAAAGCTGATGCCTTCCCATTTCTCATGCTTATGTAATCAATAATATTTACTTATGAGCAGATTGTAAAGTTTATGTGTCATCTACTGGTCGCTTCATTCCGTCCCCTAGCAATAAAAGAGAAGAATAGTCCATGGATATACTTAGCAGCAACGTGCCTCAATTTTGACTGATGCTTGACGCTAGTTAAATATCATTTCGTCGTTGGTTGAAGTTGTATACAGTTTGATTATATAACGGTGTCGACCGCGCTGGAGCTGGGCTAGTTGTATATTCCTTGCAAGGCGATTGTCGTGATTACACAAAGACCTATATACAGCCAGTTATTGTCTATAAGGAAGCATTCACTTATTTACTACATGTTCTCTCTCTCTCTCTCTCTCCCTCTCTCTCTCTCTCTCTCTCTCTCTCTCTCTCTCTCTCTCTCTCTCTCTCTCTCTCATGAATCTTTAAAACTGATTTTGATTAAGTTTACAAAATTGACACAACGTTTCTAAATAGCAACATATTTGATATTTGAAAAACGTTTTTCATGTATTAGATTTGGCATATGCATCTTTTCCTTTAACAAAATAACTTTTAGGGTTATATCAGAAAAACCTGGAGCTATCAGGAAAACAAAGCAATAACATTTTATTATTTTGCCGCATCTTTCAAAATTAGAGTAAGTCACTATTGTCATACAAATAGAGGTCTTAAGCTGTAGAGAATCATGCAGTAAGTCATTATTGTTCATACAGAAAGTGATCTTAAGCTACAGCGAACCATAAAGTAAGTCAATATTGCTTGTAATAAAGAGGTCTTAAGCTGTAGAGAATCACACAGTTAAATCATATCATTCGTACAGAAAGAAAAGAGGTCTTAAGTTGTAGAGAATCATACATTAATTCCATATTGTCCATACAAAAGGAGGTCTTAAGTTGTAGAGAATCATACAGTAAGTCCATATTGTCCATACAAAAGGAGGTCTTAAGTTGTAGAGAATCATACAGTAAGTCCATATTGTCCATACAAAAGGAGGCATTAAGCTGTAGAGAATCATACAGTAAGTCAATATTGTCCATGCAAAAGGAGGTCTTAAGTTGTAGAGAATCATACAGTAAATCCATATTGTCCATACAAAAGGAGGTCTTAAGTTGTAGAGAATCATACAGTAAGTCAATATTGTCCATACAAAAGGAGGTCTTAAGTTGTAGAGAATCATACAGTAAGTCTATATTGTCCATACAAAAGGAGGCATTAAGCTGTAGAGAATCATGGCCATAATCCTGTGTTATAAATTACAATATATTTTTTGCATTTTTTTAGCATATTGTTATATTATCTCGTAAATATAGGTAATCGATGAGAGAACATTCATCATTAATCTTATACTGGTGTAACGGATTTCATTAGCCTTTACGTCAAAGCGCGTGAGCATACGTCATAGAAAGAGCAAAAAGTCATACGCCACAATGGAAGCATACGAAACAGCGCGCGACGTAAACCAGAACATCCGTTGTTTGTGGACTCGTCCAAACATGGTTTCGCATTGTAGTATTGTTTCACCCACTAAGGATTACGATGTGATTGCTTAATATTTTTACGGTTGGCATTCAGGGGTCAATCACTTCTCAGAATAATTAAAAAAATGATTTTAAAAAAATATGTAATGTAAACTTTTTCAATAGCTTACCAAATAAAAACATACAAGTTGTTCAAAAACGTTGAAGAACCACCGTATGCTTGTTACAATACATATTTGCATTATTATATAAATGCTGAGATTCATAGTCATGCGAATATCTTGTCTATATTACTTTGTTCAATAACGATTATAAGATGCAATTAGAGCTTACATTAGGTTTATCCTTAGAGTTTAAATGATAAAAAATAAAACAATATATATTGCTTAAATGGTTTTCCATTCAATAAACCCGGAGATCAATCCAAACAGATTAATTTTTAACAACAGTGCAGAAAAATCGAGGAACAAGTTTAATGAAACCATACCACCTGGCTGTGTGACAGTAATAGACGCACCAAATTATTTTCATAACTTTTAATACTATACGATGAAGAGTAGTACATATACTGCCGATCAGCCATGACTATAGCGTTCGTCTCTGCCGTACCCAGGCAAAACAATACGTTTCCATAGCATCGACAATCCACTCGTACTTTATAGCCTATTCCCAAAACTAGCTAAAACAAATAATATGCATCGAGAGTCGCTTCCTACTGCAGGTAAGACTCGTGTTTTGTTCCCGCTTATATCAGTAAATATCACACTAACAAGCAGATGGTATCTTCCCCAGTGGTGATTGCTTAGTAGTAACAGCCTATACGCATACGTGTAGGTTCTTCTGTTGTTTCAAACATATGCATATGTCACTTGTGACAACTTGTAGGATGTGAAAATCCTGCTCTCTCCAAAGCGTGGGGCGAGGGTTGTACAGATTTGTCAGTTTCACGTTTGAAAACGGTTGTCGCTGTTGCGTTAAATCCAAAACGATAGTAATGCAAATCCTATTTAGACAATTACAAAGCGTTCGCGTAGCGCTTTTAGACAACAAATACACCAAATAAACCAGAATGATGAGGCAATGTATATTATCCATTACACGTGTTGTCCTTAATGACATCTAAAATGGATTAAAAAGTAGGTCTTGCTCAGTTGTGTCTGGAACATTTGATATCATCAAAATATTGTTAACGCTGTTGTTTCGAATGTTTTGTTTGAATTTAGTTTAATTAAATGCCTTATGCCACTAAGCAGAGCAGACTTGATCTATACTGCATAAATGACGCTTCGGTAATAAGCCTTTACAAATTTCTCACAATTATTCCAAAGATGAAATATAACACTTCGCACATACCCTGGGTTAAAAAGACAAAGAAGCATATCATGCCACCTTCGTATGAGCAAAGCCTTAAAGTACTTCCAGTTCTTTGATATATAAATGATCCAGATCTGCCATCAAATATTACTGCAGTTACTACAAACAGAAACACTTTTTAAGAACTTCTCCATTAAATATGACTGACGTTGATGCTTTGTCAATAAGAAATATTTGTCTAATAAAGCCGCTGAACAGAATTTAACAGAAAGTATTATGGCATAAGGGGTTTTAAACTTTGTTGAACTTACGCAGATCTGTCACCTGATATAGTAGCCGTTACTAAATAAAAACATCTTTAAACGACTTCTCCAAAATCGCTGATCAGAACTAGACCAATTATCACAGAAAGCACATTGCACAAAAGACTTTCAAGTTTGTATAAATGATGCCAAACTGACATCAAATATGGTCGGTGTTACTAAAAATAGACGAACATTTTTAGACAACATTATCTCAAATAACCGCTCAACGCCGTTCAAGAGAATTTGAAAGAAAGCATATTGGCATAGAGGCCTTTCAATACTGGACAAATGATGCTGATGTGCCATAATATATGAATGAAAATATAGGAACCAGAGAACCCATGAAATCATTGTTTTCACAGCATATGTAATAAACAAGATATAAACAACGTTGGAAGAAATTTCAACAGAAAGTTTCCTACTGACGCAGATTTACTGACAAACAGTTCTTGCATTTGACTATTAGGCACATGTCAGACAGATTAGCGATCTCACACTCACTTGGGCCTCTTGTATAGTGGAACTTTGATCTTGTGTGTTATGGATTTGACCCTTGTTTGCCTCGTGATGCATATTCACTTTTGGTAGGAGGGGATATTTTTCCTTGGAACTTTTGGCAAGGATTTTACCTTTACTATTTTGTCACTGAGCTTTTGCTCAGTACTAAATAGCCAGGAGTGCTGTGCTGTGAAATCCTCTCTCTCTCTCTCGTTGTGAGACAAAAATAATCTATTCCCATCATCATTTAAAACTACTTCTCCCAATCCCTCACCAAATTTACCAAAGTGACATTCTATGAATTTGTGATCTGAATGCAGTATGTGAATGTAATCTACCTTTGGCAAGTTAATACGAAACATGTAACCAATATGATTAGTAAAAATCGGGGATTCAAAATAGAGTTTTTAGTTGTTTTCAGAGTTACGGTAGAGTGATTCTTTTTAAGAACATATACAATTTTCTATGTTGTGCATACTCCTGTGAATGATTGTTAACAGAGTGAATAACTAGTCATTTCACTTTTTGAAATACTATTACCCTACTTGCCAATACTGCGATACAAAGGAAGGATTGCATGGAATATTTAAATGTCAATATCTTACTGGATATTGGTATCAGGTAACGTGTAAAAGCTAAATGTATATCGATATACTGATAATCGAGTAGTTACAGGTTATTGACTTTGGAATTTGCCTGGTTTAAAAGTAAACAATGACATGTTCACACTTTTGTGTGACGCTAGATAGTATATATGATTTTGTGCGTTTTAGCTACACTTTGAATACATTATTGGCTTTATCATGGCGAGGAAATGGGAGCTAAGTGCCTTTCCCAAGGATACACTGAAGCAGTCCATCAGGGCTGGTCTGGGCGGGTATTTAACCTTCGACCTTACCAACTGAGCTACTACGTCTCCCTAAGTATATGAATGCAGCATGCTGGATTGAATAAGGTGTCGGCATCTAGACATCCGGAGCTACTCATATTTGGGGCGAAAATATTAGTATGTTGTTTGATGGGCACTTTAAGAACTCATTTTGCCCTGGAAAGAAGCCGCTCTACTACAAATTAAATAAAATTCGTTCCAAACGTATATGATTTAGTTGATTGCGTTGATTGAGTACTTTCTTAACTCTGAAAAAGGTTCTTATTGAACATCCCATTAAAACTAAGCTGATCCATCCGATTCAATGTCAAAATATACCCATACTTTTACAAGGATAAGCAATAGGAAACGAGTCATATGTTCAGCTTGATTGTTTTTAATAAATTATATGTGCAATTTAACGTACTCTGAATCCTATATAAGCACCAGGCCGACTTATTCAACTGTCTGGCAGATAATACTGGGCGTTTTATTTGGTTTATGTACCGACACTTTCATATACAGTCTAGTCTCAATTACCCGGTATCCGTTAATCCCACAGTCGATTTTACGACGCCACAAACAGGAATGTTTTAACTGTACTTGTTTATCGGACTATCACCTTTATCTGACGTATTTGGGGCAACGATTTTTATCGGATACATACTGTGTTGTAAATAGAACCAAAAAGAAAATAAATAATATAAACTAAAAGCAGCATGGGATATTGACAACATGAACCAACATCTCTCCTTTCCGTGTTTGTGTATGACATGTTTACAGTTTGAAGTTACAACATTACACATTCGCTTACGAGACAAGTACCTCCAGACCAAACTTTCGTGTCAATTCTATGGAAGAGCTCTACGAATGGCGGTGCTACTAATTGAGTTCTAGAGAACAAATATGGGTAAGGGTACAATATATGCAGTGCAAAACCTGTCAATGCTAAATTGTATACAGTAAACTAATCATCTGCAACCAAAACTTTCCGATTAAATTTTAAGACAGTTTTAGTCAAGTGGAAAGAATATATATATATATATATATATATATATATATATATATATATATATATATATATATATATATATATATATATAATTTCGCGTACATATGTAGCAGTTCTGGACTGAGTTCGATTTTAGTGTTAAGAAGACAACATTTTTCAGATGTCTTTGTGTGGTGTTATTGGAATAAAAGGTGTTTCAGCGAAACCAATGATTTTGAACAGATTTGTCTTCAATCGCAGCAAATATTGCAAATATAGATAATAACTTTTAAAGACAACTACCCTAAACAACTGTATCATACTATATCCTAGCAGAAGAAGTCTCTATGTGACGTCAATTTAAATAGCTTGCAAATGTTTTTTAAATTCAAAATCTACAATACTTGCACTCAAACGGATAACCACAATCTACATCATAAACCGTTCATTGCTTTAAACTATTTGCGTTGTTATATCACAATGGTTCTGAAGGGGTAAACCTCGGAAGGTGTATGTGTTTTAATAATTCTACTATGACATTACTTTGTTCGTTTTATGACTTTTTACCCGTTATGCTTCTCGTCAACAAAAACACCAAGAGAAGACAAAATCTTGCGTTGTTATATTGCAATGGTTCTGAGGGGATAAACCTCAGAAGGTATATTTGCATGATTTCTACTAACTCTGACATTACTTTATTCGTTTTTATGACCTTTTACCCGTTATGCTTCTGGTCAACAAAAACACAAAGAGAAGACAAAATCTTGCGTTGTTATATTAATTGAACCAGGTGTATAACGGTCAAAAAAACGTTGAACTATATTATTTTTTCGTTTAAATGCTTTTATTCCTATAACATAACCAGTGGCCGCGCGAGGGTTTGAGGCGTTCCTACTTTGCCACAGAGAACAGCTATAATGTCAGTTGCCAACCTCCAAACAACATCTCCCCCCCCCCCATCTAAGTCCTGAAACCTTTGATGGGGGCAGGGGGTGTTGTTGAGGGGGGAAAGCTTCCGACATCCCGACGGTGTCCCCTCTCGCCCGGCGCCCAAGGTCAATTGCCCCCGACCCCCATCGCGCCGCCACTGAACATAACAGAATGATTAATATGCTTGTTCATGTGGCGTAGAATGCTCTCACTAGCTCAGGCATCCTGTGCTACATGACCGCGGGTCCTCGGTTGCAATATGTTTCAATACTCATTTATAACCTATATATATATATATATATATATATATATATATATATATATGGACACAAAGCCGAAGTAAAAAAATATATATGGATGTAAAAGTAAATATAACATGTAGAATTCTTCATATTCACGTCGTTTTTGTGTCAAATGTTCTCTGTGTGTCATGTAACTGTTGACCTCTAACAAAGTGATCCGTAGGTACCAAAAGTGTTTGCCTATATGTATCTTATATTGGTCGCTCGTGTCTTGCATGTGGAAGTAGTTTCATCGATTTATCGAGAAATAAAACGGTATGCTGGCCATATTATGCCTATTTATGGGGGGGGGGGGGGAGTTTCCGTTGATAGTTCTATAATTTGTAAGCACTAAATAGATGACTTCCCTTAAAATCAACAAAAGAGCACTTATCGTTAACAGATTTTACAATATTAAAGCACAAAGACTGAGTGCCCTGCGTGAATCAATGTAAAAACGAGCCATAACAATTTATAGAAAATACCCCCCGCGTCAGTGCATCAGTGTGGTATCTCCCTAGGGATGGCTTTCATAAGAATACAAAAAAGCACGTGACTGTAGAAAGCTTGCCGTAATTTTCTTACACTGATTCTTACACACTGATTCTTACACACTGCTTCTTACACACTGATTCTTGCCTTTGACCTCTGGAGAATACATCAAAGAGTATCAAGAGAATACCATAAGGAAGAATATGGTAGGGATGAGAGAGAGAGAGAGAGAGAGAGAGAGAGAGAGAGAGAGAGAGAGAGAGAGAGAGAGAGATGGATTGATAAAACCAGTCTAAAAATATAATAAAATGAAAACATGAGTACACTGGCACAAAAAATTAAATGAGTGGGGGATCACGGGTTTCTATATGATAAAAAAAATAGTAGTCGATAGGAAAGTCTAATACGACCAACAACAACAACAACAACAAAATCCAAACTCTGATGTAGAGATTGATGATGTTGGGTTTTTTTCAACATGTCGTCAAAGAAACCAATAAGGAAGGGGATGAAAATGAACTGCATAAAAATATACACGGTCGAAAGCAATGAGACATTGTAGGATTGGGGATATTTAAAGCAAGGGAACAAACAATAAGCCCCCCCCCAAAAAAAAAAAAAACAAAAAAAAAACAATCTGTTCATTTGTCCATTTCAAAATTATATCTAAAAGATTAGTACTAAATTACGTTTCAACTGCATACACAGACGTAGAGCCAAATTAGAATTAAATAAATTAGCAAACTGAAAAACAATGAGTAAATAGCCAGACACAGTACTGGCAGCGGATCATTTCTTGCCGCGTCTCAGTTGTCGCCATTGTGCTAATATCTCGCGAACGGACGCGAATTGCTATTTATTCTGCATACCTATAACAGTACCTAACAAATGAACAAGTACTGGTCGTCTACCAGTAGAGTTCGTATGTGGGGGTGGGTGGATAAAAATACATGCTCCCAGCATTTTTAAAAGAAGACCAATATTTACAACTGTCAGTTTGGTCTGAGAAGAAAACGTATCGTTAAGCATCAGCTGAAAAAGTGACAAAAGTTGCAATCTACATACCTACTTTTACGTCAATCCACCTGCCATTCATGCATCTGTCCATAAACTATTTCAGTAATGACTGGTTTTGTTTTGTTTAATTTTCAGAGCAGTATATTCTGAGAAAAATCCCTCTAGATTTCTTCGCTTCATACTTCAGTGAACATTCAAAATAAACTGCTTAATCCTTATAATTAAATTTTATACCTATAAACGAAAAAATGACTGGAATCATGTAAAAAACACACACAAAAAAACACATTAATATATTCATTCTGACCCGATTTTTTCTCCGTGAATGAATACATTTAAAACTAACCATCAACATCCATAATTTGCATACAGCCAATCAGAAAAAGGCTAGCAGTTTCCTGCCAACCTAGTACAAATTGATCCCTAGTTCGTAAAATCATCATACATACTACCTCTATCGGACAGTTAGGTCAATTTAACAAAATGAAATTCATGGTGGATAAATATACAAATTATTAAAAGTGCAAAGTCATTTACTATTTGTTTAATTCGTGTGCCCATATTTACCGATGTCGAAATTAGGGAGCAGTGGCTTACAACTTTCGCTCCTGAAAAAGGGGTTATTTTTGTTCCATGATTTTTCATCATACATGGTTAATGAAAATTATAGAGACCTACACCTAACAGGAAGGCATCAGAACTTCTCTATGAATCACAACAAAGCTTGAGATGATTGTTTCGCCCAACTTTTCGATCAACAAGGACAGAATTCACATATTAAAGGGGAAGGATCATTTGAAATGCTTACACTTGAAATCTATTTTTTTAAAAACATATTTATTTAAATAGCAATTGGAACTCAACAGAATGTGTACTTTTATAAAAAAAAATTCTTTAGGGTATCGGTAGCGCGTTAATAATCGACTCACCCTGACCTTGCCAGATGTTTTTAAAAAAGTTACAATGTTACTGGGAGGGAACAATGTGGACTGTTTGGGTTCCAACCTCTCTCTCTCTCTCCATATTAATTATTGCAATTTTGATTGATCGAACTTTTAGCTTTATATTTCCAATTTTTTTAATTATTTTTTTTAAAATGTTGAAATATCGTCATTTACAGAATTGTTTACGCTTTACACAGGAGCTTCATTTCCGATACATTGCCCTCGTAGAATTAGTAAAGAAACATGAGCGCAATTTATTTCACCCAACCAATCACTGCGAATGATCCGAAAAGTAGTACAGAAAGAAATTAAATGTTTTCGGATCATAGAAAATCGTAAAGATAAATGAAAAATTTAATTATATCTGCATGAATGTATGAATAGTTATTTAACAATACAATCATACAAAGCTTAGACTGAAATATCATCTTTTGTTTGTCCAATCGATGCTATGTAATAATATCCAAGAGATTCATTCTCTGTCAACACTGTATATAGACTATAAAGGGCAGACCATTTAACTTTTGGGGTGGGGGTTGGACTAAAAGAGCCTGAATAAAATATTCTTGCTTTGATTTATTGCATTGAAAATAAAACAAAAAACTATTATACCTATTCTATTAAAAAAAAAATCAAGGTCAGAGAAATAAAAATATATCCCTGTTGGAAGAAAATGTCAAGCTCCCCCGTCCCACCCCCATAAAATTAATTGGTCGGTCCCTAAGAATGTTCCAGATCATAGTGTGTGTGCCTCCTCTCATATCAGATAAGAATTCTTTAATTTCAGACTGCATGGTCTATACATCTAAATTAAAATATAAAATATATAAGTATTTAAACATAAAAGTTCACAGGTGTCTTATGCACAAATATACAGACCCATCTACAACTACAGAATGTGTCTGTCATTGTTAAGAAAAAAGTTATGTAAGACATTTAAAGAGTAATTTGTTCCATCTATCTATGATCTGAGAATTTAAATGAATATCATAGTTCCATAAAGATTTCAAGATACAGTTCTTACCATTAGATATTCGTGTCATCATTGAAAACACATACTTTCTCAATATTTCTTCAAAACTGAATACATTACAGTTTACAAACATGGTAGAGGCACTATTCCATCTTGGAAGGCTTAATATTAAACGAAGACTATTATTATAGCCAATAACTAGTTTTCTTTTCATACATTCACTAAAGTTTGTTCACAGAGGAGTACAGTACATTGTGCAGCAATAAGATTTGAACAATCTAATCTTGATATTCAAAGAACAATTTCTAAATTTATTTAAAAGCATGTTTGTTCTGGTACACAAAATACTGCTTATCTAGCGTTGTTCTAGTACACATAATACGTATAATATACAATACTGCATTGTAAATAAAATGTAATTTAATATGCCAATCAACCTTGCTTCGATTGCTAGCGTGACCTTAATGTTTTGCATCAATATCGAGGTGTTTTACATACATGAAAGATATACTGTGTTACAAGGACTATTTAATCACAGTAAATTTATCATTCTAATCTAACTGTATGCATATATGTATATACGTATGTACGTATGTATGTCATATATGTGCATGAAAAAACAATACAAGGAGAGTGATGAGGAAGAGTGTTGAAATGCAGGTGGTCATGAAAAAAAAAAAAAAAATCACAATATTAAGGCTTAAAGCAAAGGCGGGGTCTTAGGTAACGACCATTTAATTTTCAAGGTGGGGGCTTGGGTTTAATATCCAGCCGGGATATTTTTTTTTTATTACCTCAATAATTTTTTTTCCTAGCTAATATAATGGACATAATCGGTTATTTGTTTCAATAAATCAGTGCAACAATATTTTGTCAAGCTATTTCAGTACCGGATATTTATGTTAAAAAATCTCCAGGCCTCCCTCCTCACCCCTCCAGAAAGTTGAATAGATGGTCCCTAATTATATACTTTTCTCATGGCAACCAGTTAGATCAAATATGAGCGGGTATATGGTAGCATGATTATTGTCGCCTATATATTACTATATATATAACATGTATGATAATATTATTTACTCGTATTTACAAATTATGTTAATGTTATCAAACATTCTCCAGTAGAATCCAGAGATAGCACTTTTCACTCTGTTTGGTGTATATTCTCTCTCTCTTATTCTCTCTCTCTCTCTCGATAGATAGATAGATAGATAGATAGATAGATAGATAGATAGATAGATAGATAGATAGATAGATAGATAGATAGACAGACAGATAGATAGATAGATAGATAGATAGATAGATAGATAGATAGACAGACAGACAGATAGATAGACAGACAGACAGATAGATAGATAGATAGACAGACAGACAGATAGACAGATAGATAGATAGACAGACAGACAGATAGACAGATAGATAGATAGATAGATAGATAGATAGACAGACAGACAGATAGATATATAGATAGACAGACAGATAGATCTCTAGCATTATACTTTACATATAACCTTATTTTGTTATAAATTTCCTTCCACATGTCAACTGAGATCTACAGCCGTTACTGTCAAATCTTTGATTTTGACTTTAATGATAAAAGGTATCTACTCCCAAGGCAAATACCTATTTAGTAAAAAGAAACTGAGATGATGATGATGATAATCACGTTATTATTATTATCAGTGGTAATAGTAGTAGTAGTAGTAATGTTGCACATTTATGGAACTGAACCTTTTGTTGGCATTACAATACATAGTCACTTATGTACTGAAGTGCATGTAGAACATTACAACATACATACTTCTATTATTGTTGTTGTATACTGAACACAATTGAAGTATTCTATTCTACTAACACGTACCTGCTACGGCGACGTCTCACTCTGTTGGTCAAGATTCATGTATATATACCGGTATTCCAAAATTCTGGAGATTTTAAATTCTATCCGGAAATCTCATCCAAATTTAATATACACACATGAATGTGATATTCCATGCCAAAAACTAGACAAGTTTTGACATTCAAAACAGCTAATCAATACAATGAGAATTGGTAACTATGTAAACAGGAAATAGCATTCTTACACTATGTAAAATTGATAGGGATTGGTTTCTGACCATTCAATCAAACGCTTTCAATTGTTTCACTAATTAGTAAACACGAGCGTTCCCGCCTTCTCCTCATTCTATTGTTCGATATTACTCAGTCGAGACCTTGTGTTTTTGTGCGTCAACTAGAGTCAAATTTTAAATGGGGAAAAGCAAAAAAATATTTTGGTTATTTAAAAAAGTAATATGCATAATACATGGGGGTTTTCTTAACAAAAATAATAATTATATTTTGTGGTCTTCGTACTTCCAGCTTTCTTCCCTGGAAGACACTTTAGTATCAATATATTAAGTAACACGTTCAGTTAAGGCACTTTTCATTCTGGATATAGTTCTCTAGGTAGTAGTGCACTGCCCCTAGTCGCGCCCAGCAACCTGTCAACAAATACACACGTTCTAGTATATACTCCAATACTTGTTGGTGTACGATCTTAGTATGGTCAGTATTATCTATAGCATTGGGAATGAACATGTCGTTGTGTGTGTGTGTGTGTGTGTGTGTGTGTGTGTGTGTGTGTGTGTGTGTGTGTGTTTCGAGGTGGCTGAATCTGTACCTTCTTATAATGCACCAGATAAGTAATGTATTTTTTAACAAACAATCGATAGAAGCTCAAGCAATGGGTGCATTCTTCAACAGACAAGTAAATTATCGATTTTACGGTTGATCGAACCATAGAGTCAACAAATGCCAGGGGAAGTAACTGCGACAAAACTGGGAGTGTCGACCGTGTTTTAAAATATTTTTTTTTTTTATATTGGCCAACAATTTCGTTTAAAGTGGCTCCAAAAGCTAAGACCTCTCCATTATGGTTTTTTTTTTTTTTTCTTTCTTTTCTTTGCTTGATACGTCATGGAAATATTAATATTTAATTTCTGAGTGTTCAGGAGTGTATTTTAATGTCAGCAAACTTTTTGTATATTCGATACAAGGAAGAAAAGCGCATTATGTAGCATTTATTTTAAAGCAATGAATAACTGATAATGTACATGTAGGATTCAATTCTGATGGGGAATGGAAATCGGGAATGTTCTTCTGAAATGTACCCTTTTTTCTTTATATACTCACTTATAAGTAGAGTCCAACTGCAAACTGCACAGACCCAGATCTGCCGTCGCATAATGCGAAAGCAGATCTGGGTCATTGCAGTTTGTTTTTAGGATTAATCAGTAGAACAAATAATATATGCGACGGCAGATCAGGGTCTATGTTGTTTGCAGTTGGACTCGACTTATAAGCGAGTATATACGGTACATCATATAATAATCAATCGATCATCGCTCTGCCATTTCCGTCAGGTCGTGAAATAACCTCGGAAGTAGTTATAGGAATACATATCAATTTGATGTGCTTTGTGATTCCCCTCCGGCGGAGCGCACCACATATGTTACAACAGCAAATGCCTACAATGTTCCGATTGTCACTTTGTCTCCTTCTGCTGCCATACTGTTCCATGTGAACAAAAGTAGTTCAGAATATAGTTCTCAATGGCGACGAATTACATCCGAGGTTTCTTTCTCGACTTGATGGAAAAGGCATAGGATGTTTCGATTGATATAATAATGTGATGCAAATTTTGTTTAATACGGCGACAACCACATATATGGATAAAGTAATCTTCGGGATTGAAACGTCAGAGATCCTTATACTTTGGTGAAAATTTAACTGTGTAGTATTATTCATATCTGATAATGTTTAAACTGTTCAATTTCATACAAAAATAAATAAATTGAAAGCTAACCTGAAGCTTTCGTTCTTGTACTAAGGACTTCATCAGCAGAATGATTTATTCTCTTCTGATTGTTAACATCACCCGAGGGAATAGTGAGCGATGTTAACAAATTGTCCCAGGGCCGTTACAATCTGCAGCATATCTGGGACAATTTTGCTAGTTTACGAGCTGGATTTAAACGGGCGCGAATAGTTCTGACTTAAAAAAAAAAAAAAAAAAAAAAAAAAAACGACAAAAACCATCAGAGTACTATCAAGATGTGGTTTTCACAACATGACTTCTTATGATGTCTAGCTGATGCAAAATTAAAATGGTGTCAATCTGACATCCAACATGGCCACTATGGTCGTCATCTTGAAAAATCTCATCAACCACTCCCCCTGCCTGCATGCTAATGTTGACATGACCGTATCAACATGAGGTTTTCACTACAAGACTTCTTATGATGTCTACTTGGCCCTAAATGAAAATCGTGCCGATCTGACGTCCACTACGGCCATCATGGCAGCCATCTTAAAAATCTTCTTATTGCTTCTCCTTTTAATCGGAACCCTATCAAAATGGTTTTTTCAACAGAAGACTTCTTATGGTGTCCAGTTGGTTCTAAATGAAAATTATCCCGATCTGGCATTCAATATGGCCACCATCTTGAATATCTTGCTATCGTTAGTCCTCCTGAATGGATGGCCACATGACATGTAGTTTTCACCAAACGACTTCTTATGATATCTAGCTGGTTTTTAAAAAAATGGTGCCAATCGGACATACAATATGGTTGCCATGACAGCCATCTTGAAAATCTTGTTTTTGCTACTTCTCCTGAGTGCATTGTGTATTGACATGGAGTTTTCACCAAAATGCTTATAATGATGTTTCGTTGGTCCTAAATGAAAATGGTGCTGATATTGCATCCATGGCAGCCATCTTTAAAATCTTCTTATTGCTTCTCCTCCTAATCGGAGCCCTTTAAATATGGGGTTTTAACCAGAAGATTTCTTATCGTGTCTTGTTGGTTCTCAATGAAATGATGCCGATCTGGCATCCAATAATGGCCACCATCTTGAATATATTGTTATCGTTACTTCTCCTGAATGGATGGAGAAAAACATTTCAACAATTTCTCAAAACACTGTTGGGTTACGCTGGACAGTTTTCAAAATAGAACTCTCTGTCTAGCTGATGGTTTTTTTTTTTTTTTTTTGAAGTCAGAAGTATTCCGCACCCGTTTAAATCCAGCTTGTGAACTAGCAAAATTGCTTTAAAAAAATAGCTGAAATTCGGTATTTGTGCCCTGTCCCAGTTCTGACAAACAAATATTTCTACAACTACACTTGTATGGAGATGTAAGCACTGGAATTGGCCTTTTTCAAGGCAATATTTGAAAACATCTAACTGATTAAACTTTTTTAATTCAGTCTCAAATATTTAGTACATATTTTTACTTTTACAACTGTGCTTTCACCCTAAGTGCATTGTTTGCATTTCGAACCATTTGGTAATCTTACAGAGCTATATACCCCCATTATCTGGTACGTACTAAATGTTTAATTAAAACTGATTCACGACAACATAAACATATCTGGATTCTACATTAAAAAAACACATGCTCAAATGTCAGAAATTCAGCCGTGTGCTAAATACGAAACTGTGGAGTGGAACCTAAAACAAAATTGGACCAAGTTTGAAAGAGAGCATCCTGATGCCATTTTAGTTTCATATCAGTGAAATAAGGCATCAAATATGGTCGTAATCAATAAAACAAAACAACCTTCAAACGAGTTCTTCTCAAAAACGCTCCTCAGAATTTGACTAAGGTTTGACCTAAAGCCCTTTCATATTTATACAAAGTATGCGAATATATTATCAAAAATGGACACACTTACTAAATATGAATATTAAAAAAGCTGCTCAACATAATCTGACTAAATTTGTAGTCTTTTAAAATCTGTACAGATGATGCCATACCACAATTACATATTGCTGCAGTTACTAACCCATATTACATGGCACACTGGTTTTGCATTTGATTACTAGACCGATACCAGTCATCCACGTTAGGGTCTTGCTTTAAAATAGTTGATACATTAGTTATCCACATCGTAACCATAAGCAAGAAGCGTGTTATTTTGTCTCCCTCTCCCAGGATATCTCAAAGGGGATAAAAAGATCCACTGTACTAAAAATTAATATTATCATGACATTTTATAATAATATTGACAACATTTTTTATTTGCTGTGGTAGCATGAAGACACATATTTGTAATATAGGTAACAGAATCGTCAAATTTCCGGTTACCACTCCTGGGTTAAGGTCAAGTGAAGTAACCATGGAACATTGGGGAGGGGTGGGGGGTGGGGTGGAGTAGTTGAGGGTCAAACTTCATACAGTTTTAAATTGGGTAATATACGAAAAGACTGTGTTTTTACCTAGCCATCCACGTTGCTCTAGTTAATTTGTTTATAATGGATAAATTAGTCAACTTATAGGTGCCATAATTGTATTAATTTAGATGCACAACTCCAGTAAGTATACTTCTAGTTTATTTATGTTTGCCCACCCCCTCCCCACCTCCAACATTATTACATGGAGGGATGAGTCATATAGTGTTATCTATGTCCGTCGATACTTACATACTTGCATCCGTCCCTCGCGTCTCAAATTTGCTTTCCTCTGATTAACTTCTGGGGGACTTTATGGCATGAAACCGCTATTATACTTGGCTTTGTTTCAAGAAGACAGAGTTCTAGTGCTGCTCCGATTAATCGATTTCATCGAATATTGGTCACTTTCAGTGTCATGACCAACTAATTTATTACAATTATTGTAATCAATTTTGGTCGAAATCCTGTTCTATTGTTCCATGACAAGAAACTTTCAGAGTTATTTGGAATTTGTTTGCCTTTTTGGGGGTACGTTTTTATTTCTTTGTTATGGAAACTTGCTTTCAAAGGTCCAGAAAAAAAAAGTGTGTTCATTTTCAAAACTTCTCCATTTTGTATAATCTAGTTTCTTTGGAAATATGACTCTGTATCATCTACAGAAAGGCTCAAGAACAATTCTTTGGTAACACTTTGTGTGGACAAATTATTCCATTGGTAATCGATAATCAATCGGTTACAGTCCAATGAAGATCTGTCATAAAATTAGAAGATTTCCAACAGTAACTAGTGTAATTTTCACGCTTTTGGTCAAAATTTAACTGAAATATGACGGTGTGCGGACTCTGTCTTGGGAAGCTGGATTATTGACACTAAATGTCGGAAGTTTTCATTCCAAATAATAACAGATAATATGGAGTAAGCATAAGTATTGCGCTTTCTTGTTAATTATTGAGTCTAATTTTACTGAACAGTTTGAAAAACAACAAGAAGAATAAAAGTTCCATACTACACTGAACAAAAAAGTTAAAGTATGCGAATACATTTCTGTTTTGATAGACACTGCACTATCCGGATTTTTTAAAAATGTGTTTGTACTGATTATTGCCTCCATACAAAACTTATGATCGGGACAGTGAAACCGTTCATGAATGTAAGATTTCTTTATATAAATACTTAATCTTTTTTTTTTTTTTCTTTTTTTTTTTGTGGACCCCTCTTGGACCTCTAGCTATGTTTAGCTATCAGCCTTTAAGGTGTCCCCCTTTTGTGCCGAAATTTTTTTTTTTAAAGTTTTTTTATATCTGTTTGTACCCCCAAAAAGTCTGCTGTTGTGGGTTTTGAAAAACTCAAAAAGAATTTTGAAAAGAAATTTTATTTTAACTTTTTTGACCAGGGTTCCTCTTGTATATGTCTTTTTTGAAGGGCGTACTTGATTTGAAACCTGTTTCCAGGTTCCCAATCGTTCCATCCTGGGCCTAAAGAAATTTGCTCAATGGCTTGTACTCCCCTCCTCAGGTATTGCCCTTGCGGCTGGTTTCCTTGCCATGTTATAAAATTGTTTTTAGTGATCCTTGCCAGGGATCTTTTAGAAGTCCAGTGTATGCTATATGTATGTTTGCTATATTTGTGTTATCGTGTGCTATAAACCCCTGTATTCTTGTTTGGACTGGCTTTTTAGTTTCCACATTTGGTTGTAATTGTTATTTACTTTTAAAGAGAAAAATATATATATATTTAGAAAAGGTTCCAAAATGTATAATATAATCTCTTAAAGGAGATTTGAAATTGGAGTCTGGTGGCGCAGAATTTGTTGGCCCATGTTGGAGGTATTATGGTTCGCAGAGTTTATTGTATAATACCTTCCCTCCATCCATAGGCCATACTTGTGTTCCCCCTGTCTCCTTTTTGCTATGGTTTCTAATACCATATTTAAAATTTCCAAGTTTTTGTTTTCTATTTATGCTTCAAGTTATGTAAAAAAAAAAAAAAAAAAAAAGTATATTTGGTTTGTGTGTCTGAGATGCGTGTAGGCATGGTAGAATTTCGCAGTTATTAGTACATTTTCTTGTTTTCCACTTGTTTTCTTGTTTTGTAATGTTTATATCGGTTATGCCTCATTTTTTCGGGTACTCTGATGTGACCCTTACTACTTCGCGTTAGCCCTGTAGCCTCGTCCTCATATCCTACTTTGAGTCACATACCCCCCCCCCCCCGTATTTATGTCTGCTTCCATTTTGTTCCTATCTGTTTGTTAAATTGTGTTAGCACTGCGAAGTTCTTTTTTTTTATTATTATTAATTGTTATAAATCTTGTCTATTTTTCGGTGTTCTTATTATTACATCCAAAAACATTTATGGACGACTTTGAGAGGCTGGCCTTTCTAGCATGTGAGTGAGTAGGTCCCAGGTCGTCTATACGTACCTCTCCCCTAATGGGAGGGCATACTGGATCCCCTCACCCGCAGAGGTTATACTTGGGTCCTCTAAGTAATCAGCGTCCTGTATAAAAAATTTTTTTTTTTTTTTTTTTAAAATTTTTTTTAATTTTTATTTTTTTAAAAATATTAATTTATTCTATTTGTTTTAGAATAGACAAGAAATGTATTATATGTTAATGACAACAACAACAAAAAAATTAATTCTTTTAAAAATCCTTCTAGCCCTCTATAGCACTTCACCATAGTTTTTGTAATGTACGTTACTACATTATCATACAATTTCTTATCCCTTATATTGTTAGTATATAGTAAATTTCCTTCCTCATTTTCCCTTTTTATCATGTTAATTATTAAAACCCTCTCTTGTTCTATATCCTTACATTTTAAGATTACATGACTTTTTGTGTATAATGCATTTTTGCACAAAGGACATTTTATTATACTATTTGCTATATGCCTTTTAAAGGCAACAGCTCCCGTCAACCATACATCATGGATGTACTTATACACTAAACTTTGTTTGTGATTTGATTTTACCCCTTTCCATTTTTTCCATATTGCCCCCCATTGTTGCCCCGGATTTTCTTTTTCTACCTTATGTGTGGCATGTTGGTTTACCCCCTTCATTATGTTTTTGTATGTTAAAATATCTTTCTCTTCTGCCCATATTTTAATATCCCCCCCCCCCCTATATTTCATAATGACATTTTTTATTGGAAACAGTTTCCGCGGTGGTTCAATTATTTTGATTAGTTTGTTATTTCTATATATTTCAGGTATATTATTAATAAAAAAACCATAAAAATATATATATATAAAGCCGCCCACACGTATTCCTTTTTCCCCCATAGATTTCGTATTCTGTTTAAAATGTAAGCGCTTTTTCTATATTTCAGGTATGGTATACCCAGTCCTCCTTCCATTTTGGATTTGTATAGATTTTCTCTTTGGAGAAGGTGCATCCCCCCTCCCCATATAAAGTGAACTATCTTTTTATCTAAAACTTCCAGCCATGTATCTTTAAAATCAATTATTTGCATAATATACCATAAAGTACTATATATATATCTATGCGCTATTTGTACCCTTTCCATTATATTTAAAGGTGTACATAACCATAAATCAATTTGTACTTGTACTTTATCTTTTAAAAAATTAAAATTTGTTTTGTCAGCATTTCTCCCAAAATACACCCCTAGAGCTTTCACTTTTTGTTTTATTAGTTCTGGTGGTAAACCTGGATGATTCCCACGCCAATTTCCTATTAGAAGTATTTCTGTTTTCATATGATTAATTTTCGACCCCGATGCTTTTTCCAAAATCAAAAAATTCTTTTTCCAAATGCTTAAAAGAAAAACCATCATTTATAAAATTCGTGCAATCATCTGCATGTTGGAGCATTTTAAATTCCTTTTTTAGGTTGGGTATTTTTATTCCTTGTATATTTCTATTATTATTTATTTTTATACATAAAACTTCGATTGCTAACACGTATAATAGCATAGACAGGGGACATCCCTGTCGTACCGATCTTTCAATTTTGAATCTTTTTGTTTTGGCCCCATTAATTTGTACTTCCGATGTTATATTTGTGTACATCACTTTGATCCATGAGCAAAAGATGGGTCCAAAACCATGATTTTTAAAAATATTTTCTATATAGCTATGTTCTATACGATCAAAAGCTTTTTCCTGATTGTATAGAATCATCGCTCCTTTCTCTACTTTATTTTCTATATACTCTATCACAGTTTGAATAGTTAATAGATTGTTTTAATACTCCTCCCCCCTTCCCCACAACTTTGATTTATATTTATTATTTTACCCATACACATTTTAAGTCTATTAGACATAATTTTACTTAAAATTTTATAATCCGTATTCAATAAAGAGATCGGTTTCCAGTTTTTTAATTCTTGTACATCCCCTTTCCCTTTATATATTACCGTGATTATTCCCTCCTTCATTTCACCTGGCATTTCTTTATTTATCAGGATATTGTTGTATACATATTCTAAAATTGGAGTTAGTTGTATTTGGAATTTTTTATAAAAGTCTGCAGTGAGGCCGTCTGAACCTGGCGATTTACCTTTATTTAATTGTACTATAGCTTTCTTAATCTCTTCTGCTGTTATAAAATTTTCACATATATTTCTATGGTCTTCATTTATTTTTATAAATTGTGCATTTTTACAATAGCTATTTATTTCTTCATACCCTATATTTTGCGATGTGTACAAATCTTTATAAAAATCATGTATTGCTTGTAATATTTCTCCCTTTTCTTTAAGTATTATATTATTTTTCTTTAGGGTTTCCATGTTTTTTCCCTTTCCCCTCCTTATTTCCTCCCTCCTGTATATTCCTTTTGCTTTTATATACATACTGTCGAATTTCCCTGCTCTAATTTTATTACCTGCCTTTTTGTATTTTTGTACATTCTCATATTCTTCCCTATATTTATCCTTTTCCTCCTCACTTGCATCTTTATTTATACATATATTTTTATACCTTTGTTCCACCCCCCTTATTTTATCTTGTTTTATGGTACTGTATATCCTCGTAAGTTTTTTAATCAATACTTTTAAATCTTCCCATGATTGAAGGATATCCCTTGTACCTTCCGTATTAAACTTATTTAAAATTTCTGCTATTCTGTCCGTATATTCACTTTCTACTAAAATAGAGTTGTTAAATTTCCAGTATCCTTGTCCCCATTTATTTCTATATTTAATATTTATATTTAGTATAACTGGATTATGATCAGATATTTTATCCCTTTGAATTTCGCACATTAAAACTTTATTTATTTCTGTTTTGGATATGTAAAATTTATCCAATCTACTTCCCTGTCTGATTCCATATTCATATGTGTACTCTATTTTGTCAGGATTTAGTTTTCTCCATACATCTTCTATCTCATTTTTATCTATAAAATTTTTAATTATGTCCCCCCTTCTTGCATCTAATTCTTGCCCTTTCATACCCCCCGTCCTATCTAAATTATTTGTTACCCAATTAAAATCTCCTCCGATTATAAAATTTTCCATGGAAAATTCTTGTATGTATTCTGTTAATTCATTTATAAATTGTATCTTTTTTGTTATACTTGTCTTTATATTATTTGATACTGGCACATATACATTTAAAATATGCCATCCATTTATTTTTATATGCTTTAATCTCCCATTAAATTTCTTTTCAGGTATAATTTCCTCCCATATTACTTTTAAAGCTATATTCTTTAAAATTATTGCCACCCCGCCCAACTTTCATTATTACTATTATTTTCTAGCACTATCCCATTTAGTTTATCCAAAAATCTCCCTTTTTAATTTTGTATCTATATTATGTGTTTCCTGCAACAGTAATATATCGAATGATTTTGTTGTTTCTCTCAGTTTATCTACTTTATCCTTTACTCCATTTATGTTTATGGTTATCACACAGAGGTTTTGTCACTCCATGGTGCCATAAACCATTTGTTGTAGACGTTCCAATTTTTTTTTAATATTTTTTTTATTTTTATTTGTTTTATTTTATTTTGGAATTTCTAAGTTTATTGTGTCACGTTGAGATCGCTCTCTAATTCTATTTCCGTGTCACTTTCTACTTCTGTTTCCATTTTTTGTTTTTGTTTAGTTTGGGACTTTTCCCTATACTGCTCTAATGTTATTCCTTTTTTACTCCCACCAGTCTTTTTTCCCGCCCTCGGCAGGGAGGCAGATCTCCCTGATTTTGGGGTTTTCGGAGTTTTTTTCCTCTCATCAGAGTCCTCTCTCGAGGGCCATTCTGCTGATACAGTAATTCGTCGCTTCCTTTTCTGCGACTGTTTTGGTGTGGAGGTTGATGGGAATGTCCCATCCACGCTCTGACTGTACTCTTCTAGCAGCGTTATCTGAGCCGTTTGCTCCTCCATTTCCTTCTCAGTTCCTCTCTAATACTTAATCATCAACATGCAAATAAACCATATAATTTCTATCAGCGGCGATAAATGATTACCTGTATATCAAGGCCGGATTAAAGGAGGAGCAAATGGAGTAGTGAAATATTTTATTTATCTTTTATTTTTTATTTTTATTTTTCGGGGGAGGGAGTGGGGGAGGCACTTTTTGAAACTGCTCCAGGGCTTCCTACCACCTTAATCCAGCCTTGATGTTCTTTTTGGGCGAAAATATATTTTTGCCAAAAAGAAATCGGGTGCATTTACGCCCTGTCGGGATTGTGTGTATGCGTGTGTGTTTGGGGGTGGGTGGGGTGGGGTCTTCTGATCTCTACGTCATATATTGACACTTCTTTGAATTCATCCTACATAAATGTAATACATTTAAATGATTTAGTTGAAGGATTTCATACATTGAAAGACAGTTTCTAAATGCTCGAAAGAGTAATGTGGAAAATGCCGAAAGAACAATGAATTTAATGTTTGTGAGATTGTTCCAGTTGCATTATATGTCTGAGATTTTGGGGCTTTTAAGATGTTACCAAGATAGAAGGATTGCATATTGATTTTTATGAGTCATTTCAATGTTGACAAAAAACACCATACTACTTTTCATGCTCTATGCGGATCTAGTCAGAATGCCTTTTGAAATACAATTAAACATTAGTATAGTAACTTGTTTGTGCAAGTAAATTTAGAGAAAACTATTTATACAAAATTATTAAAAGTCAATTTATAGTCGTTTAAAATATTCAAAGCATCAATTATTTAAAATATATAGTTTAAAGACAATAATCCGAAATTTTTTTTACAAGCTTGTCATAGCAAGGTAAATGACTCGTCGAACGGTTCTGTTTACATATTATTTAAATAATCCTTCTGATTTGAACGATATTTGTTGAATATTCGATTTAAATTAGAATACAAAGTGATTAAATTTCAAACTTTAACTCTCAAAAATTAAAACAAGAAGATGAGAAGAAAAGAAATTAACAAAAAATATATCGCCCTCTTTGTTCGGATGATGACTCTAATGGCGGCGTTCTTAATCTGCAGGAAGAGCAACATACATAAAACCAAGCTAGTATAAAAGACCACAGCAAAGAAAACAAAACCTTCTTTCAATTTAGGTCACATTGTCAATTATTTGCCAAAGTTACATTAGTTTGCATTACTTACATTGTATAGATCTGATTAGAAATCCATTTCAGAGGATTGGATAGCGCTGTGGCCAATACACTAGCTTTGCAGTCCAGTGGTTTGGGGGTGGATCCGGACAATCGCACGCAATGGTCACCTAGCCAAGTTGATGGTTTTCTCAAGGATCTCTGACATTTCAATCCCGAAGATTACTTTATCCATATACGTGGTTGTCGCTGTATTAAACAAAATTTGCAACACATTATATCAATCGGAACATCCTATGCCTTTTTCGTCAAGTCGAGAAAGAAACCTCGGATGTAATTCGTCGCCATTGAGAACTATATTCTGAACTACTTTTGTTCACATGGAACAGTATGGCAGCGGAAGGAGACAAAGTCACAATCGGAACATTGTAGGCATTTGCTGTTGTAACATATGTGGTGCGCTCCGCCGGAGGCGAATCACCTAGCACATCAAATTGATGTGTATTCCTGCAACTACTTCCGAAGTTATTTCACGATCTGACGGAAATGGCAGAGCGATGATCGATTGATTATTATATGATGTAATGATGTACCGTATATACTCGCTTATAAATCGAGTCCAACTGCAAACAACATAGACCCTGATCTGCCGTCGCATATATTGTTTGTTCTACTGATTAATCCTAAAAACAAACTGCAATGACCCAAATCTGCTTTCGCATTATGCGACGGCAGATCTGGGTCTGTGCAGTTTGCAGTTGGACTCTACTTATAAGCGAGTATATAAAGAAAAAGGGTACATTTCAGAAGAACATTCCCCATTTCCATTCCCCATCAGAACTGAATCCTACATGTACATTATCAGTTATTTATTGCTTTAAAATAAATGTTACAAAATGCGCATTTCTTCCTTGTATCGAATATACAAAACGTTTGCTGACGTTTAAATACACTCCTGAACACTCAGAAATTAAATATTACTATTTCCATGACGTATGAAGCAAAGAAAAAAAAAAAAAAAAAAAAAAAAAAAAAACAGAATGGAGAGGTCTTAGCTTTTGGAGCCACTTTAAACGAGATTGTTGGCCAATATAAAAAAAAATATTTTTAAACAGGGTCGACACTCCCAGTTTTGTCGCAGTTACTTCCCCTGGCATTTGTTGACTCTTTGGTTCGATCAAGCATAAAACAATAATTTACTTGTCTGTTGAGAATGCACCCATTGCTTGAGCTTCTATCGATAGTTTGTTAAATAATACATTACTTATCTGGTGCATTACCAGAAGGTACAGATTCAGCCAACTCCACACACACACACACACACACAACGACATGTTCATTCCCAATGCTATAGCTAATGCTGACCATATTAAGATCGTACACCAACAAGTATTGGGGTATATACTAGAACGTGTGTATTTGTTGACAGGTTGCTGGACGCGACTAGGGGCAGTGCACTACTACCTAGAGAACTATATCCAGAATGAAAAGTGCCTTAACTGAACGTGTTACTTAATATATTGATACTAAAGTGTTTTCCAGGGAAGATAGTAGGAAGTTCGAAGAGCAGCCATCTCGAAAATATTTTTATCGCTCCTCCTCCTGAATGGATTGTCATATCAGCACGGGATTTTTACTACTAGATTTGTTATGATGTCTAGTTTTTTCTGAATAAAAAAAGGTGCTGATCTGACGTCCAATCTTGAAAATCTTGTTGTCGCTACTCGTCCTGAACGGAAAGTCATATTGACATGGGGTTTTCACCAAAAGACTTCTTACGATATCTAGTTGGCAATAAATGAAACGGTTCCGCTTGAACATCAAATAGGGCCGCAACAGCAGCCATCTTGAAAATCTTATTGCTTCTCCTCCAGTGTGGATGGTCCTATCAACATGGAGGTTAGCTAAAATACTTCTTATGATGTCTTGTTGGTGCTATATGAAAATGGGGCCGATGTGTTGTCCAGTATAGCCGCCACGGCAGCCATCTTGAAAAAATCTTGTTATTGCTACTTCTGAACGAAAAGTCATATCGACATGTGGTTTCACCAGAAGACATTTTATGATGTCTAGTTGTCCTAAATGAAAATGGTTGAACATCCAATATGGTCGCCACAGCGGTCGTCTTGAAAACCTTATTATTGCTACTCGTTTTGAGTAAATGGCTATATCATCATGGCGATTTCACTAAAAAACTTTTTCTGATGTCTAGTTAGTTCTAATTGAAAATGGTACCGATCTGAGGTCCATTATGACCACCACGGCAGCCATCTTGAAAATCTTATTACTATTCTGCCTAAACGGAAAGTCATATTGGCATCCGATTTTCACCATGAGATTTCTTATGATGTCTAGTTGGTCCTAACTGAAAATAGTGCCAACTTGACATTCAATATGACTACCACAGCTGTCATCTAGAAAATCTTGTTATCCCTACTCTACCTGAATGGATGATCAAATCAGCATGGGGTTTTCATTGAAAGACTTCTTATGATGTCTACCTGGTCCTAAGTAGAAATGGTGCCAATTTGGCATCCAATATATCCACCGCAGCGACCATATTGAAAATCTTGTTATTACTCATCCTCAACGAAAAGTCGTATTTGCATGGAGTTTTCATTGGAAGGCTTCTTATGGTGTCTAGTTGGGCTTAAATAAAATTTCTGCCGATATGATATCCAATATGGCTCTCATAGTTGCCATCTTGAAAATCTTATTGATACTCCTCCTAGATGGAAAGTCATATCAACATTGAGTTTCCATCAGAAGACTTAGTATGATATTTAGTTGGTTCTAAATTAAAATAGTTCCAATCTAGTATCTTTATGGCCACCATGGCAGCCATCTTGAAAATATTGTCATTGCTATTCCTCCTAAATGACAAGTCATATCGACGTGGAGTTTCCACTAGAAGACTACTTATGAGATCCAGTTGGTCCTGACTGAAAATGGTGGCGATCTGACCTCAATATGGCGGCACAATAAACATATTGAAAATCATGTCACTAATTCTCCTCAACGGATTGCCATATCAATATGAGATTTCCACCAAAAGTCTTCTAATGGTGTCCAGTTTGTTTCAAATGAAATTGGTGCCAATCTTACATTCAATATGGCTGCCACAGTGACTGATTTGAATGTCTTGTCGTTCAAGAATATCGGAGATGGTTTAAACACTCAGCAATTAACCAATTTTTTTTTAATGGTCTTATCTTGAATTCTTGGGAATTCTTTTTGGCCAGTACAGCGTCAGTCTCTTTGAGGGACTCTCACTTGTTAGGGTTATCTACAATTAAATTGACAAATTTGCGCGCTGTTTTCCCTGTGGTTATTTTCATATATTCTCGATTCAGAGAAAATAAAACGTCGTTACTGCACCAAAAAACGTTTGTTAAATGTGATAGTGTTTCAGTATGAAATTTTCAAAGCAAATATCCTGTATTTAGCGGATACAATTTTGTATTTATTCAATTTACCATTACTGGCATGCTTCATTCACATCATCGTAGGTTTAAATTTATTTCCTTTGATGTTCATATATCGTCAAAAGTTATTTGGTGATTTGACCATTCATTGCAACCTTCATTAGTTCATTATCCAATAATTAAATAATTAATTGTGGTGTGCATACAATGCACACTGTACATAATGGATATAAGGAAGAGAGTTTGTACAACGCAATATTTTTAACTTTTTGTTTACTAATAAATATTTGACTGAAAGGTTAAAGCAGATTCGTAAAGTTTGGTATGTATCGAGGTAATGTATGTTCATCATCATTGACCCTGTGAATCACATTTGTCAATGTTTTTGACAAGTTTCCTACGTATTGAACACCCAACAAGAGTATATGAGTTTTCACAACATATTTTCTGAGGAATTTTTGTTGAGTGAAATTTGTTAAATCAATTCATTTTGCATATTGGAAGACAAAGACAAAGTAACATGTGTTTGTTTTGTTTTTTTCTATCACATTTATATCAATAGTAAAAGAAAAACAGATATATATATATAGTTGCATTAGTACAATTTCATTTGCATATGTAAAACTTAATTTCCATTAACTTTACAATTAATTATTTCTTTAAACAAGCAATATTAACAGATGCCTGAATGTTACCTTTAGTAACATATATATAAACACAATCATAATTACAGTATAGTTCTGATAAAAATATACAACTCTTGTAAAAACACAACAAATTTAATTTGAAATGAAATCTTTAAGTAATTCAGTATCACTGTCATGGAATACATACATTTAGTGGTATTAAATAAATAAAAAAATTTTTTTATTAAGAACAAAAAAAAAAAAAAGAAAAAAAAAAAGACGGTAGATATTTATATTTCTACAGAACTGCGAGAAATTTATTTTTTTCTGTGATGAAGAAATGGAATGCATAAAGAGGCAAGTGAAAAATGGAATAAGAATCTATATACATCTAGAAGAAATGGACAATGTAGAAATTACTTTTCGTTACAGGATGAACGTTATTTTATCTATTGTAGATCAAAATTGAAAGAAGTTAGACCACATTTTTGTCACAATAAAAAATTCAGTTGTAAGAGGTTCTGCCTATATCAAGCGTATTCCTGATCGATGGACAATTTGATTCATCAAGTAATAATGACTGATGACAGGGCTTCAACCTATTCCTTGTCAGAGATCACAGATCGACGGCATAGTTCTGATAAAAGTCTGCAACTATTCCAACACTTTAAACAAAAGATACTGATATAAAGTAAATTCATAGCAAATTAATATCACAGACAGACAACAAATAAAATAAGTATTATATAGAAAAATACAGTGAAGAAGTCAACGAAACAAATTGTATTCTATTGCCACATAATTGTTCAAACTTTAAAAAATTACGGTAAACTCTCTCATAACATTACAATGATGTTACAATTTAACACGAGGTATAAAAAGAAATAAACCCTTGCTTTCTTACATCTAAAACAAATGCGGAAGTATAATATTAAACTAGATCTTCTTAATAGTTGACTCATTTGTTTGTGTACATAAAAACAGTACATTAATTTTTTATGACCAGATTGGGATTAAAAATAAATGTTCATATTTATCATATCTTGGTTTTAACAAAACAATCAGGGTGTCAGTCAAACAGTGTTTTGATCCAAAGGATATAGATGTTAAGAATAAAAGAACAAATGAAAATTATTTAATGTAGAGCAAAGCAAAACGATAATTTCTTTACAATCCATGAGACTCAAAGTCCTGCCGCCTCGGTTCAAAGAATGGTTCATTTGGAGCAAAGTTTTTTTTATCGGCAATATATAACTATCATAAAGCTTTTCTCAAGTAATAGGAAAGAAGAATTTCGAGAAGGTATCAAAATAGGATGCATTTTAGCACTTTCTTTACTGGAAAATACCAGGATGAATTCTTAAGTA
The DNA here is from genome assembly GCA_029931535.1 of Margaritifera margaritifera. NCBI lineage: Eukaryota > Metazoa > Mollusca > Bivalvia > Unionida > Margaritiferidae > Margaritifera > Margaritifera margaritifera. Next base: position 5,414,255 of record JAQPZY010001683.1, read on the forward strand.
TTTTATTTACGTACAGATGTTATCCAAAATATAAATTTTAATATCGAACATTTGTTTTCACTGATCATTCAAACTAATCAGGAAGTTTATATATGTATGCCCATTTTTAGAAACAGTTTGTTAAATGTTTTGTAGCCAAGTTCAAGATATTTCCTACACCTTAAAATTGTACAGGAGCAAAGGTTCACGAGAATGTACGAATAAATTCCATGTAAAACATCTAGCGGTCTGTATACCATTTACTTCCTGCTATTTATTTGCATGCAGTCATCATCTATTGTTATGTTCAAAGAATACATGAGAAAGTCATTGTTTAACACACGCACTCATCCAAGGATTTCTTCAGCATCATATACGAGCAACCGGTATGCTGGTGCAGATTTATTATTTACCGGTTTGTTTTGGCCTGAAAAAAGAACATATCAACAGTTGTCATAGTGTTTGATTTGACACATAAAACAACATAATTAGTGAGAGGTAACCTTGAATTTCTAAGAAAATATATGTAATAAAGCTATGAACAACGCACATTTAAACGAAGAAATTATACAGATTCTGGAGAAGACTTTGTTTTATAAGGAAACTTGTCGTATACTTTTAGCCTATAATCTGTGCCTTAACACAGTAATATATGGGTCATATATGTGTTTCCTGGTATCAACGTTCACCGAATCAACGTTGATACCAGGAATAAAAACATGTATGATTACTATTCTCACATAATAATAATAATAATAATAATAATAATAGTAATTGACGCAATTGAAAGTTTCTCTAGTAAGGCACCGATCCGGGAGTTTCACTTTACTTAATCCTCTAAGAGGGCTGCGTGGGCTGCAAATCAGCTGATGTAAAATGGTCGATGTACATGAGTGTCTTACAAGACAGCCAACTTCGAAGATCTACTGAGCAATAACCATTTCAGTGAATCTTTCAACATAATATCTGTTATTTATGAGGAAATAAGCAACTACCAGATGTTAGACAGGCAAATATGTGAAATTGCAATACGCAAATGAAAATACAACAGTGACACACCGGTTACTGTGGACGAGCCGAGTTGAAAATCCTCTTTACTTGCATCGTTGTTTTATCGTTCTGAGTGAATACCATGTATTAAGTCAAGATAACGCATTTTATTTCTGTCCAAAGAAAATTTATCACCTCTGTGTGACTGGAGAACGTAACAGAATCGCATGTTTTCAGTTAATACACATATGGTTCGCGATGCAGAGTCATTTGCTTTGGTTACGGTCCGGGAGAAGGATAAGTATAACAACACACCTAAGGCTGCAGGTCGATTAGTATACAATGCCAAACACAACCTGACTGACTAATTAGCAACAGGTTTTCACACTTCGATTTATTTGCATGATAACGAAACAAAAACTGTTGAGCCAATCATGCTTAAAAATACAGAGGTCCATCCGCCCACCGTGTGGTTACCGGTTGGACACGAATCTCGGCCTTTAAGTCAAATGGTGAAGTTATCCAGGTTTTAGGTTATACTTACTCAATATTTAGATGACAGCTTGCACGACACACGAGAGCATATATATTTTGGTCTGTTGCTTCATTCATATGCATCAGCAGCAAGTATCGGCCAGGTGGCAGACTCCATATACTGGTGATGCTGTTTGATTTGACAAAAGTCCCCTGGGAGCCTTCAGTATTGGCCGGACAGCTTTCGTAATTACTGTACAGATAATTTTGATCTACTGGAACAGCACCCTCCAACTGAAAAGTCAAGGAAGGAATAATCCTTTGAAATTGAGAGTTCAATATAAGCCATACAAATCTTTTAAGAGGTTTAGGTGAGAACATTTTAAAAATGAAACTCACACAGTTCCTTTATTTCATACTTTTTGTGTTAAAATAAATTAATAGTGTGTGGTCCAGCAGAACGTTATGACTAACGATATACAATTGAAAACATGTCAAAATCTACTTCATCATAGAGAATACCGAATATTCATTTTTTTAGGAGTGTTACTTTTAAAAATTAGATTTTCGGTGGTAGTTGCATCTACAGATATGTATCTGGTGATCTGCATTTATGACGACATTTTATATTGGGCCTTTATATTCGTGGTTTGTAGTAACCATAAAATCTTGGAAAATGGATACTCCACGAATTAAAGTCGATCGACGGTACTACCTTCTATTAACTTTTGAAACATAACTAAATCTGATAGTTCATAAAACACTGACCCTAGAGAATATTGTGCATCATTATAGATAAATGTCACTTTATTCTTAATAGCATCTGCACATGGCGTACCATATACATACATTTAAATACATGATAGTCATTTCTTTCCCAGAGAAATTTCACCAATACTTGATTTCATTTAGGGTACAATAAAATGTGGATGACAGAGTCAAACACATTAAAAGATAACTCTATCTAGACCGGTTGAAAATTAACGTAGTTTGTCATATTAGATTTATTTTCGGTAACTCACCGGATAAACTCTAAATCCTATTGGGTCCTGTGGTGACTTTGGTGCCTGCATTAAAGCAAACGAAACTGTCTCCTCTCGTCCTGAAAATCATTGGATAAAGACATGATATATGTCAGTATCTTACTTTACATGGATTCATTTCATTATTGTTTTACACCAGGGTCGTAAAAGCATAAATTATGTTGTAACATTGCTTATTCTCTAGAAGCAGGTAAGGCAACCGTTTACGTATCATCCTTTGTTTCGTTCCTAGCGCATCCTTGGGAAAGGAACTTGATTCCATTTGCATCGGCACTAAATAGCCTACTTGTGCTGCTGTGCCGTAACACACCAAACCAAATCAAACCATTTTCTAATGACAATTTGAGTCCCTTTGCAACAATTGTTAGTGTACTTTTAGCAAGCACACTCATGTCATAATTTTCATGATACAATTTGGATTATAATATGAAAATTCTCCACATTAGAAATGATTACTATTTTGCCACCTTAATTAAATTCCGCTGAAACAATTCATTCTGCAATAAGTGTACACTTTATACTGAACATAAAAGAGGTATTCAAAAAGAACACCATGCAATTTCACTATCTTCGCGGAAACAATCAAGTTCATCAAGAAATTAAAATGCAATTAAAAATCTTTAGCATAAGTGATGAAATAAGATGAAAACCGTCAAAATCTACAATGCTAGTCCTATAATAAAAAGGTTTATCGTTGTGAATTTGATTAAAACGGTACATACCCCTATCTGGAATAGTGAATCCGTACTGTGGATTGAGATAATGTGTTGGATGTGATATCTGTCCACCGGCATTTTTTAGTTGTACCCATTTGCCAAAATAGCACTCACAGAAACCTGAAAAATTTAACCAATTTGTAAAATAAGATATTACTGTAATAAATACAACATACTTCCATAAAATTAAACTCGTATTCTTTCATGGATATGATTAAGGATTACATTATTTTACTAAAGCTGTTCTTACTTAATAGGTCTTAAATAATGTAGCGCCAGAGTATCATAATGTTTTTTTATAAGGATCATTAGCACAAGAAGTACACGGGCAAGTGGAAACTAATTTATACGAGGGGTATTTGAAAAGTTCTGAATGTTTTTTTTTATAACTTTTTTGTTTCTTTGAAATTGTCAATAAATTGAATGCCGATCGATATACAAAATAACGTTCCATAAAATGATCTGTATCTGCACGTTGGATACCTGCATATATATGCATTTGACGTAACATAGGTAAATGACAGTGACGTAAACATGTCGGAGTAGGAGAACAATTCTGCTACTGTGAAACATCATACTACAAAATCATGGTGGTCTTAGGGTACTCTCTAACTGATATCAAAGCCAACTTGCTCTTAGGATACTCTCCGACTGATATCAAGGCTGACTTGCTCTTAGGTTACTCTCCGACTGATATCAAGGCTGACTTGCTCTGAGTGTACTCTCCGACTGATATCAAGGCTGACTTACAGAATGTTTGGGGATGTAATTCTCTGTCATATCATACAATTGTTAGGTGATTTCATCATTTTAATGATGGTTGTGAATCCATGGAAGATGACCCACATTCTGGAAGACTGTTATATGAAACTGGTGAGTGGGAGGTGGCTTCTGTGAAGAGGGCAATTGATGAAGATGATCGGTACACAGTGGAAGATTTGTCATTGTCACTGGCGTTAATTCACTAGTTATGTTTAATATATTGAAGAATCATTTAAAGCTCAAAAAGGTTTGTGCAAGATGAGTCCCGCATTTGTTATCGGTTGATCAAAAACAGACTCGAGCTGAAATCACCAAACAGCTACTCGCCAAATATGAAAAGAGTGACCAGAGATGCTTGAATGAGATTGTTACAGGTGATGAAGTATGGATTTACTTGCTGAACCCGACTCAAGAGAAAATGATAAAGTGTGGATAGGAACAAATGAGCAAAGACCACAAATCGTTGGACATAGTCGGATCGTCAAGAGAGTTTAATACGCATTATTTTTCGATGCAAAAGGCCCGGTTCTCCAAGTACCTGTGCCTGATTCTGCTAGTGTTACCGGACATTTTAATGCTTCCAAAGTGTTGCCAAAAGTTGTTGAGGTATTCCTCTACTATATGACAACGCACTGGCGCATAAATCTGCCTTTGTGACAGACTTCCTAAAGAAGCACAACTGAGGGGCAGTGGATTTGAAAGCTGTCATGCAGTCGGAGGTGCATTTTTCCAGTATATGAACAACATACCAAACAATGAATAAAAATGGCATTTAATAACTGGATGATCAGACGGAGAAACTGTGTAGCGGTACACGAGGATGTGCTTTCAGAGAATGCACTGACATACTGTTCACCAATAAAGAACTTTGTTTTACAGCATTCTAATAATGAGAACTTTTTTAATACCCCTCATATATACAAACACGTTAGGACAGAGTATTTTAAGAAATAGTTTACTTACGCCGGTGCATTTCATGTGTTAGAGAACAGTTTCAGTTTTAAATAAATTATACTTCTGCAAATATTTAAAAAGCAATCTTGATTTCATGACCACATTATCATTTGTACGTGGTAGCTGTGATATAGATTTGAGTGATAACAGCAGGTTAACCGTGTATAATTTGTATTAACTTCTGTTATATTTTTTGTATTCGTATATGCAGTAGATGTTATCCTTGTTGATTCTGTACTAATTAGATGTTAATTTGAATTAATTGCAGGGCCATGATGTCAATTAGCTGCTAGCTAATCATGACACACCCTGGATAAATAAAAGATATTATTATTATTATTATTTTTATTATTATTATTATTATTATTCACTTCCTTAGAATTGTTTTGTAATGTTCATTAGATAAAGAGGTTTATAATGCACTTTGTCCATGAGTGGTAAAATCATGTCGATGCTAGATAGCTTGGATCTCACAACACTGCTTTCCATTAAACAATTTGTAAACAAAAATTTAACTTAAGAAGAAAAGATATTAAACAGTCCAAAATTTCAATAGAACTGTTTCAAAAGATAATATTCTCGATAACTATATTAGCGATATTTGCATAAAACTACATGCATTGAATGTTAAGGGTCCCGTGGGCATCATGACCTTATCACTTTCCTGTAGTTGAATTCCTGAGCTAGCTTTTTCTTCATGACTGTACACCAGTTATTAAAACCATCACTGATTCCAGATTCTGTTTATCACTATTTAAAAAGTATATTGTACATCTCTTATATGCAATAAACTTACTTATTTCACTGCCTAGATTTCGTTATATGCAATAAACTTACGTATTTCACTGCCTAGATTTCGTTCGGCATCTCTGTCAATGTCACAAGCCATGACAGTAGCTCGACTTGGTGTATTCCTGTTGGATGAAGAAAATATCGTTATAATTTGTATATCACATATTTAATGTGTTCTACAATTTTTGTCAAACTAAACAAAAAACAAAAACAAGAAGGTACCTAAATTGTGTAATATTTTAAAGTAAAAATTTAAAACTTTACAAAAATTTTATTTGCATACGTTTTTATGCTAGTATAAAACAAACTGGGTGCTGTGTAAGATATGATTCTTATTTTTTTCTTCAATTTTGTATGGAATAATGAGCTGCTGAATTCCCCCCCCCCCCCATCCCCTTAAGATTTTCGTATTTATTGAGATGTTAACAATATGCTATGAATATAATAGTCTGTTGACTTCCTACTGTGCAAAAGAATAAAGAAGAGAGGATTCAGAAAGGAACATTTATAATTAGGTAATTAATACAATGACTACAAAATATTCCTGAATTTGCTTAATATCCAAGAGGGGCAATTAGAGAAGATGTTAACGAGAAATTCCGGAACAACCTAATGTGTTACAATTGACTATGAAGAAAGAATTACTTGAAGAATCTTTTGACTTTCTAAATGTTATTTTCCAATAGGAGACAATTGGCAATTTCTTTTATTTACAAAAGATCTTTCAGTATTGAATGGGATATCAAAGATGAGTGAATTCTGATGAAAAGTTAGTGATCTTGAGTTAAGAAAGTGGCGAAAACTGGCTTCTGACTCAACATTCTTAAGTGCATGTTCAAAAAGAGAAACAAAAATATGATACCAATAAGAATTTTTTTTATGTTGTGCCCAAAAAGCAAGAGGGTACTGACTTGAAATTTGTGAATTAACACAAGTGTTTATAAAGAAAAAATGCCAGAGCAAAACTCTCAGTTACTTAACAATTGAAAATAAACAAAAGGAGATGATTCTCACTAGTAAACCTTTTCATGTACAAAGTGGAACACAAAGAGATCCTGAAAATAAACGTCTTATTCATATCACACCTCAAAAAAGAATACAGTTGTTCCATCTGATGGTTACACATAAGGTTATTTGAATAAAGAAGAGTGGTCTTCAAAACACGCGTTTACTAACTTGATGTCCGAAAGAGGACATGAAGAGAAGATTCTGATGAGAAACTCCTTCTGTTCTCCAGCATTCATCGTGGAAGGAACAGCCATGTATCTGCCTGGTTCCACGCTGAACCGGTTGGTCATCTGAGTTTCCATTTTATAGACATTGTTTACCTCTCCCAGTTCTTCTGTGACTAGGATGGAACCATTCTCGTTCTCTCCTAAAACCTGCGGAAGGAAAATTTAACCCTGATTAGAGTTTGGCGATAATTACTAGCAAACACATACTTCATCGCATCTGAGAAACAATATTATCCAGGTTCACAACTCTTTGTGCTTTTCTTTCTTTCTTTTTTAACGAAGCGGAAGACTTTAGCAATACAGATTAATAAATGTATGCCCTTCTCTACTATGCATCTATATTAGTACAAATCTGCACTTGTTTTTAGCAGATCCCAAGGTTGTATTTTATATTTTTTATAAAATGTCTAAAGATTGTTTTTATGGTTTCTCGTGTAATTATCATTTTTATTTGAAGAACAATATACGAGACTCGCGCCATAGCGTGCTTTAGATTCAAAATCTGCCCTAATGTGCCTAAGTAACTTTATTGTTTCAATGCATACCTTTGTTACGCTTTTTATTGTTATTTTTCAATTTATTTGCAAACTATATACCTTTGTTATACTTTAATTGTTATTTTTCAGTTTATTTTCAAACTGAACTAGGTGCATAAAGAGATTCAGATCCGTTGAATTAGATTTCGGAACGTTAATGTTAGGATTTACGGTTTGTTTGTGGTATGAATATTTGAGCTAGAATCAAATTGCCCAACGAAATTTAAAAAAGATAAAATCTGTGGCATATCCTGGTTACAAGTTAAAGACGTTATCTGCTGGTGTTACATATATTTACTAAAGAGAGTATTCATTAACTCTTTTGTTGCTGACTCAAGTATACATGTGGCATATTGTTTTTCCAAAAAGTACTAAAGTAATTCTCAGCAAACTGTGTATAAATAAAACCTGATCCATGTCAGCTCTATAACTACAATATCTTAAAACATAACAATTTATTTATAAGCATATTTTGCCTATAACTCACAATAGTTTTCTTTTAAATCCAATGAAATAGCAATACATTGCACAAATATTTAAAGAGAAACCCGAAGTTACTTAAAAGAGCATGATTTGTCAAGTTATAAGCATAATTACGTTTTCTTCAGACTATATTCTTGTTGTCCCGTTCAGTAAGTCACGCGTGATTACACATCTGTCTGTCTAACGAGGCCATCATAGTCCGGTTGGACAATACTATTATTTTACCATGAATATATAACAAATATTTTTAACTATCCCAGCTCTTACCTTGTAAAGGTCTATCCTGGTGGAGAACTTCTGATCCACATTCCTGTGCACGATCTTCTGAATTATTTGAAGAACGAGTGGTACTTTTCCAGTCTCGTCCATGGCTAATTTAGGAAGAGATTAGCGTATACATAAATGTTCTCAAAATCTGCATCTACAATGTATTTTCTGTACTCTATTCACTGCAAGTAAATTTACTTCAGTACATAGAACATAAAAAATTTGCAAGACTTAGTACTGGTAATGACAACGGCTTTCAAACTTTGAGTAGACTGTTATGCATTAACTCTCAAACCCATGTATTAATCTTCAGAACAAATTTAATTTTTTTATGTTTTAACATATTCTAAATATGAAGCTGCCATTTCTGGAGCAAAAGAGATTTCCCAGTGTGATATGATTGCAGCATTTTGCAAGAATGCAATCGAAAATCCTATAGGTATTCTTTGGCTATCAACTGCATTAATCAGTCTTCGTGAGACATGTATCAAAAGTACTTTGTGCTAATCTTAAATTTGTCAATACAATCAAATAAAAATAAAATAACACAAGTAAGGAAATATTATCAATGACAAATACATGACATAGACTGTTGTTGTGTATTTTGGCAAGGGTTAAAATGCATGGATGTTTATGGCACCTCTGCAGAAGGTCTTAATCGCAGTTGAAGTATGACATTTTATTAAATACTTGGACTTTATTCTGCTAATAAATTATTTGACAGTCGACAAGTAAATTCAGTTGACTCTACAAATTCAATGGTCGATAAGTAAATTCGGTTGGAGAGAGAAAGAGAGTTATGTCTTCATAGAAGCGACAAAGTCATTATGAATTTATATGAGAAACTTTGATGCTGCAATTTTGAATCATTTCAGATAAAACGAGCATTATTCGTCAATGCTAAATTGAGAAGTTCAGATTTTTAATATTCTTTCAGCTTTTTGTGATAAACGTCAATAATTTTAAGTAAACCAGAAATAATTTATCATCATATATCTACCAATGTGTTGACGCAAAATTACGCATTCCTGAACAATAAACCATTTTTAAAAAATACACCTTCCTGAAAAATAACTCATTCTCAAAAAATAAGCTGAGAAAAATTAGCAATGAATAATAAAAGTCACAGAATATTTTGGACATTTTAGAATATTTCTACGTGGCATATATATACATACTTTAGATTCATAATCATAGACTTGGTTTCATTTTAAAAATTACGGAATCTAGGCAGTTTTAGGGATTATTGGATTTGCTTTATTTTCCGCCCAAAGTTGACTTTCATAATATCACTCAACATCTCTTTTTAACCAGGTACTGCAAAATGACTAGAATCATACCTTCAATAGGACATAAATTGATTTTAGCTTTCAAATATTTTAAATTAATTATCAGACTGTCTTGTATTTTGGCAATCTTTGGGAGGAAAATGACTGCATATTTCTTGCAGGTGCTAATTTTGCTCAGACACTGGAAAGGCTAGACACAAATCAATCAGTGAAATCAGGTAACTGCTGCGAATAATCAGTATTAAAAACGTGCAACGTAAGAACCAAAATATTGAGGTATTAAGCCGTCTTTGGAGATTCAATAGTAAAGAAATGGAGGAATTCTTATACATCGCTTAGAGTTTATAGAAAATAAAATATAAGGAAATTTTCATGATCAGTACATAGCAGTATAGCATAAAGACAGAATTTCACATTGCATACATAAAAAAATGCTATTCTATGAATGTAAACTCAAACAATGATGGCAGGATAACATAAAACTTTTTTGTCGATTAAATATCGAAAGGTGCACAAAATAATATCAGTCTTTGACTTTGGTGTATCATACGACCATTAAGTATGTATATTAATATATAATAAAATAATGATATACTTTTGGAAAATATATGTACATTTAAGCATACTATACAAAGAAACATGCCTATCAAACAATCTGAGGCCATACCAAGGTAATGAACCAAATAATAGGTTTAATATTAATAATTTATATTAGAGAACGGGATTTAACAAGTTAATATTGTATATACCTGCAAAGTTTCATCGTAGAAAAAAGCTATTAGATTGGTACAATGACTTTTGTTAATTGATTGGTCAAGATATTTTTGAGCAAGATCTGAAGTCGAGTCAGATATGCTGCAAATCCTGGATTCTGATTTTCTGCTCTTCAAGTTTCATCCTTCTTCCCAAAATAGAAATTACGGTGTTTATCTACTTTGATTAGATTTTTTTAAAAAGTCTTTTATAGATTTGGATTTTAATTCAAATCTATTTTTCAGCTTTAATGATATTTGTTGCAATGATATTGGATGGATGGAAAGATGGATGGACATATGATATAATTACACTGACTAGCATAAAACGATATTTTAATTAACTCTAATTTCTCATCTGCCTGTTCTTTGACTGGAGATCATATGAACTAACATAAACAGCCATTCTTTCTGGATATTTAAAAGTGCTACAACCAATTTCCCCAAAATAGGAAAGATTTCAACTTTGAAGAATTTGGCGTTTGTGGTACAGAATTAAAAAGAAAAGAGACTGGCAAATAAATTTTCAAAGATTCAGCAAGCAGCCAGTCCATTTGAAAGAACGACAGAAAAATGTTAAGATAAATAGAAATATAGAAAGATATACCTTGAAGCAGACAGGCAAATACATAGAGATTAAGCAACATATGCAGGGCGAAACAAATACAAACAAGCAGTGACAAAGCTAGTTTCAGGGCCGAACTAAGATACTGCATAGTCATTTAGCATATTTGCAAAAATGTACATACATATCAAACTAAAATAAAATCTTGCCTCTCTAAAAGATTTCATGCTAACCTACAGATATAGATAGATGGAATTATATATATATATATATATATATATATATATATATATATATATATATATATATAGAGAGAGAGAGAGAGAGAGAGAGAGAGAGAGAGAGAGAGAGAGAGCTGTCATTTTTTAAAATGCTGTTCAGCACTTTGGCGATGAGCATGCAATAAGGAAGAGTTGAATTACCATCTTCTGGGACAGTAAAGAGATACTTTGGATTTTTAATTTTGTTCTGGAATCCAGCGGCCGTTTCTCCGAACCAGTCACCATATATGCAAGTCATATAATCTGAAAAGACAGGCAAAGATCGAAATTTAGACCTATTTTAAACAGCTGCAAAATTGTAACATACATATGCTCTTTCTGCTCCTATCTGCAAGAAAAATGACACATAATTTACGTATTTACAACAATCTTCATTGGATAAAGAAAACTTCAAATATGCAATCTGATTTCATATGATACAAATGTGTTGACTTCAAGAGGACTATGGGACCATTGTTTTATTAGGCTTAATGCCTTATGTTATGGGAGATGTCGAAATAATCGTTATATCAATTGTCAAAATGCTTCCAACGATGGATGCATTATGGAATCAAAGAATAAAGACAATCGCTAGCGACCGAGACTTATTCGCCCAGTGTTTGGTTGGAATCGTCTGTTTTTCCAGCAGTAACTCTAACTAATTGCCCATCTATGAAAACATAGTCTCTAATATTTGTTTTAAATGTTGATTAAGGAAACTGAAATTGATACAAATTATTATTTTATTATTGTTAATTCCGCTTTCCCAAACGTGCAGAACTGCATCCTTTCACACATCGGAAGTCACGAATGAACACATTCTGATACATATAATTTGCACATGATGTGGATGTGCCAGTATTGTACTATTGTAGTAATGCATGCATTGGTTGTCCGAAGCATTGAAACACCCACTCAAAATACAGCACTATTTGCATCTACAAACAGTTCCAAATACAGTGACATATGCATCTACAAACAGTTCCAAATACAGTGCCATTTGCATATACAGAAAGTTCAAAATAAGTAGATGTAAGAATTAAAATTACTCAGCTAAGTTTAAAAACAAAACAAACAACAACTAAAAAAAATATTTTAAACAAATCGAAAAAGAAACCTCACTTAAAGTATCTTCAGATCCGTCCCTGTCGAAATCAGGAGTTATGGAACAAATCGTCAGTCCTGAGAAATATTTGATGAAGTCATCAAGTTGCATCCAAAATTCTCCGTCATCAATATTGGCGTGCTCCACACTATTTGGTGGCACTGTATCCCATTCTGGCGCCCTGAATAAAATAATTTTAAACAAACATCAAATTCAGTCATTTCAGGATGTTGGCATGGATGGATTCAAATACATGGTGAGAAGGAGGTATATTTTACTTGAACAAAGTCAAAAAGCATGCGCCTACGTAACGGCTGAAAACAATCGTGAGGCCAAGAGAATTCGTCACGATAGCATATTTGAATATTATATATGTCAAAATATATCTTCCGAAATTAGACACCTTCCCCAAAAACAAATTAATTCTGAGATGCATATCACTACGAAACAAGTTACTTTTTCTCATGAAAGCAGACAACTTCTCAATTTAGACAACTTGTGCAAAGTCCGATACAATGTCCAAATTCAAATATTTTACCTTATGTGTTTACAATTTCAGTCAAATCGATAGTTGAAATGGTAGAATTTGTTTTTGTAATTGTCATTTTCGCAGTTAATGCAAGTTTCTCGTTGGTCGTCATTATCATCCTATTCTTCTTGGCTCATGTGTGAATATTTGCTTCTGAGCATGCGTGTATGTATGTACTTACGTATCACTCCATCTTCCTTTCCACTCCGTGTGTCCCCATGGGTTCCGTATCCTAACTAGCTGGACTTTTCCACCACCTTTCCGTTTGACCTAAATAAGTCAAGTAAAATGCAAGTCTCGGTAACTACAAGTAAACCTTTTTAACAGTGGAAACTTAAGTCTTTCAATTGGTAAGACAACATTTTAAAACAGAAATCTACAGCCAACAATAATGTTCCAAACCTTTATTTTACTTTGTTTTTGTTATCTATAGTTCCTGCAAATGTCACCATTGTGAATTGATGAATTATAATTCTAAAATGTTTACATCATATTCAAAAGCACAGAGTTTCTTGTCCATAACGCTGATATGAGACATCCTCTCCCCACCAAAAAGATAACAATACAAAACATTAAAAGACAAATAAGTGACTCATGTATGCAACAATGCATGTATGGACAGAAATATAATATCTTGTTTTATCTCAAATGTGGCTTGGCATTAAAATAAATATATTTTCTACAATGTCTGACATCGCAAACATTGCCTAGATGCCTATTTCCATGCTAATGCAGTTGCAGTATGGACTTTAGTAAAGATGCTTCCTGTACACCTTTATTTTATATTATTTTGGTACAGTGAAGTTTGTAGCTTGCTAGACTGATACACCATTGATTTAAATAAGCAAGACTAGTGCTTGCTAGACTGATACACCATTGACTTAAACAAACAAGACTAGGGCTTGCCAATATACATAGTGTTGCTTAATTTCGTGGTCCATATAGTTCTGTGATTCATCTCCATAACAAGACTCATTGGACAGTATCTTTAAACAAAACATATATATTAAGTCTTCATTGAAAATGAGATTTTCATATTACTTTGAATATGTTTTGCTGCATTAAAAAACAGAAGCCTATTTTATTTAATTTATTCTGGTGGTTGCATGTTTGGTACACGAACCTCTTTCGCGTCCGTAAGTGAATAGGCATGGCCTCCCACTAGGCCCTTATAGTTGTCATACTCATCCTGAAAAAAGAAGATTGTGAAAAATATTGGTTGGCTCCAACTACACATATGCCAATCTCTCTCTCTCTCTCTCTCTCTCTCTCTCTCTCTCTCTCTCTCTCTCTCTCTCTCTCTCTGTAAAAATCGAGTACTTTTAGCAACGATTGACCTTCAGGTGATACCATCTATTATATTCGCGACGATGGACTCGCGAAAAGTTACATTCCAATTTACAATGTTACTGCTGAGCAAACACAATCTTTACCTACTGATAGTACTTACTGGGACTTCACATGAAAGAAGCGATCCTGTTCTCATGGCGTTTTTTACCCTTTGGAACATGACCAGTGCTTTATCCATCGACCCCCGACTGTCCGCCTCTAATTCCTTGTCAAAGTCTATATATTCAGAAACGCCTCCCGTCATGGCCAAGTAAGCATCTCCGGGTTGTCCGCCATAGATGGCGTTGTAGTTCCCATGGAACCTAAATCGGATAATAATTATATATAGAGCAATCGTTTAGATTATTTACATCCAGAATTTACCGAGGTACTTACCTGGTTCGTAGATCATAAAACTTTTGAAGATTGAGTTTGAGCTCGAAATTATCAAAGAGCTTTACTTAAGAGGCACTATTCACATGTTTAATGTAAAAAACGTGCCTGAAATTATTATATCACAATCCTTTTGACAATTTCAATGAAGACCTTTTATGAAAATATTAAATACTTTCCATCCATGGGGATATGGGTGTTGATTAATGTGATTGTAATTTTATGCAGAAATGACATCACACCTCATTAGTATGTAGAGGTCAGCATAGCCGACAAAGTCACATGGTACAACTGACTTCATTTATCAGGTGAGAAGGACATCCACAAAATATTGATACAAGAATAAGAGAGGACGTGAGGTAAATATTACAAGAAACAGAGTTTTTACTGTGCTATTAAATCAATCCAAATCAATTATTTTTTCTCTTCTTTCACATGTATAACCTAATACTAATCTAAAAGTATGTGCTAACAGGACATTCTGTAGAAAGCTGTTTCGCCTGCTTCGCGGTACAGTACATAATCCAGCAACATAGCATAGTTAGTTTAGAAACAAAGGTAGGTCATTGCAACCACAGTTTACTTTTAAGGGTGTTAACGTAAGTAATAAGGTGGATCCACACATAAAATTTCATGACCTCACAACCAAAAGTGTTTTAAATCATGGACACTGAGCTACATGTAACCGCAAATAATGATAATATTCAATTTAGCATGAAAAGTACATGTAAATCAAGTCTACCTACATGTATTTTCTGCCTCCTCTTTGCTAGCCATGGGTCGTCGATCCACTTTGTTACACATCTCCATCAATGTGTGACGTAGATGTGGAGCGAGGCGGATCGATGGTTCTTGGCTAAAGAAGATTTTCCTGCCTGTTGTGATTTTAAAGGTGAACGCACTGAACAAATTGAATGCCTGTACAGACACAAATGTATGTGCTCACTTGACCTTGAAAAGCAGGTCACTGTTACCTTTTTTACCCATAGTACTATTTAGCGATAACTCGATATGACTGATTGACTTGGAATTTAGCACATGCGATTCACATACGATTCAAATCAGTCCGAGTTTATTTCTCCACATCACGGAAATATCCGAGAGATGTTCCTGATTAGCTGTAAATAATGTGCCCGAAAATATTGGAATGTCTATCACACTTAAAAGTTAGAGAGATTTGACTATAATAGGAGATGGTGTACCCCGCACGCTCGATGTAAAGAAAACAGTGTACTCAACAAGAATCTATTGTTATCCATGATATCATGCCCCCATTTTGGTTGTTGTTGGTGGTGGTGGTGTATTAGCGGAATGGTCCAGAGAAGCAGTTCTAAAAGAAAATGTGTGATCTAACAATAAAACAGCAATACTTTGCTTAAAATATATTGATCTTATCTGCTCCTTGGGCATCCTTCTCAAGTCAGACATGGATCTTATATGCTCCTTGGGTATCCTTCTCAAGTCAAATATGGACTTTATAGTGACTGCGCAAATACATCAGACACTTTATAGCGTTTGGTGGTTGACTTAAAACATATTTTAGACATTTTCATCAATAATGTTAGCAGCTAAAATTAGGGGCGAAACGTGATCAAGAAAGAGTTTTCAACATATGTAGGTGTGTATAAAGCAGATACATCGGATATGTTGACGGGTACACCATTCTTCTATTATGGTAAACCCTTCTTGCATTACTAACCATGGGATGGGGTGTGGGGTTGGGGTGATCATTGCGGAAAAGAAAAAAGAAATATGCCGGTTGGCAATAAAACTGCACCACCACCCCTCCCATTTACTGGTCGGTCCTTAAAATACCCATATGTAACAAAACAAATCTAATACGCCAGGACGTCCTCTAAACAGATTAAAGAATCTTAAAGTTTGTACATATCTCATTTATGACCTTTAAATAATCAAATTCCGAACAGTTAATAGTTTATTTCCTTCAATTCTCGATTTGGGATCTATACTTGGACCTCTTTTGTTTTTATTATATATCAATGATCTACCTCTAAGGGTTGAATCTAGTGACTCTTATATGTATCAGATAACATAACATTGCACACTTCCTCAAGCAACCTTCATGACATTAAAGCTTATCTAACCACTGACTTGGGGAATGTGATTGATTGGTGTCTGACTATTTATATGAGATTCAACCTGAAGAAATGCTTAATTGGTTTAAAGACTATGTTCAAAATAAATGCTGCCAAACCGAATGTATCCCTTAATTTAGATTATGCGAGCAGTAAAAAGCTTTTAGGACTTTGTATGGATGAAACTTTATTTTGGTCCATTCATATACAAAATTTATTTTGTAGTATTTCATCCCGCCTTGCCGAGTTATGTCGAATTAAGGCATACCTTCCTCTAAAAGCAAGCGAATTATTATATATTGGTTATATCTTACCTCTGAATGACTGTGCTTGTACCATTTGGGGAAATGCATGCAACGAAGAAATTGATCAAGTTTCCAAACTACCAAAGAGAGCAGCGCGTCTGATTCCAGATGCCAATGTCCGTGCACAATCTTTTCAGTTATCTAAAGCATTAAACTGGCTCACTGTCTAAAGCAGAATCACCTACCACAAACGTATGTGTTTAAATCGATTCATAACTTTTATCCTGAATACCGGAATGAAAACTTTACATTTGTTACTTCATATAGTTTAAGATTACTAGAAACCAACAATCTTTTTCTCCCAAGAGCAAAATCTGACTTTTTTAAGAAAAGTCTCCAGTTATCAGGAGTGTTATTATGGAATTCACTACCGGCTTATTTTTGAAAGTTTAAAGCAATACTGAAGAGTTTAAGAATGGTTGAAAAAAGTACATTCTTGAACAGCAATCTATTTGAAGTTCTTCTAAGTACGTAGATACATGTCCTCTCTACTCTTTGTGTATGTGCGTGTGTAGACACATGTCCTCTCTACTCTGTGTGTATGTGCGTGTGTAGACACATTTCCTCTCTACTCTGTGTGTATGTGCGTGTGTAGATACATTTCCTCTCTACTCTGTGTGTATGCGCGTGTGTAGATACATTTCCTCTCTACTCTGTGTGTATGTGCGTGTGTAGATACATTCCCTCTCTACTATGTGTGTATGTGCGTGTGTAGATACATTTCCTCTCTACTCTGTGTGTATGTGCGTGTAGACACATTTCCTCTCTACTCTGTGTGTATGTGCGTGTGTAGATACATTTCCTCTCTACTCTGTGTGTATGTGCGTGTGTAGACACATTTCCTCTCTACTTTGTGTGTATGTGCGTGTGTAGACACATTTCCTCTCTACTCTGTGTGTATGTGCGTGTGTAGATACATTTCCTCTCCCCCGCGTGAGAAAAAATATATTTCCAACTTCTTTTCACTCTATTCAAAAGGGTTTATCTTTGTACATAAAATCACCATACAGCACTGGTGTAAAATGTTTCAGCATTAGTCGACACAGTATTTCTTAATTTCAATGATCACATTAACAACAACAACAACAATAGCAACGACAACAATAACTAAACAGCCTTAGCACTTTTATAACAACAGTAATATCAGCAGGAGGAACACCACCACCATCACCACCACCACCACCACTAATAATAATAATCATGTGGCGCAGAGGAAGAGGAGGAGGGTCTGACCATTCATGCTGAATGAATTTGAACCGTAATATGAAGAGCGTAAGTTTACATAAATGTTTTTTTCTTTAATTGTTATGTTGTTGTTTTTTTAAATTTTACGTACACGAGACTTTCCATGGTTGTAATTATTTTCCATGATTTTAAGAACGAAAATGTTAACGAGGACTTATTGCATCAAAGTTGATAAAAGCAAGATTAAATAGCTAAAAAAATTGAAATGGTAAACACATCTTTCACTCTCTTTGATATCGTGTTTATCTTTTTTTCTTTAACATCACATGACGAGTCTTAAATATGTTGCATCAATAATACAATTCCTTTATTTCCTTCTTCTCTGATTTGTTGTACTTATTTCTTTATAATATTTTCATTATCCATTATGTTTTGGGAATAATTATTAGACCCTTATGTTACCCGTTTTGTCTTGATGTGTAAATAATACCCATATATACAGATTGCTGATATATATCACTCATGACAAGCGTGCATCATAGATAAAGAGGATATGTACGTTTTGTGAGTAGATATAAGCAAATATTTCACGAGTGAAGTGGAAAATGTGTATTGTCACGAGTGAAATATTTTCTTATATCTACTCAAAAAACGTACATTTTCTTTTTATTATATGTTTTTCAAGGCATAAGCCATCAATTTGCATGGATTTGTTTCTCCATTCTGTGTCAGTGCGATTAACGGCTGCATTACTACATCGATAAAAAGAAGTTCCGAAATTTTACAATAATATTAGCACAGGTTTGTTTTTGTAAATTTAAATTGTACATATAATGCTTACATTTGTGTATTTTGTCAAAGTAATGACTGTTTTCATACGAAAAGAAGAGATTTTTGTTTTCGTTAACACGTTTCTTACGCGGATTGATACAGTGAACAGTGCTGGGGTGAGGTTAGCGGTAGAAACCTGACAGAAGTGTCCAACAGACTTCAGAGCGTAATATCATTACAAGAAAGATTTTAATGACTGTAAGTTTACTTGTAAGGATTTTCGTTTCATTTTTTGCTTATTTTTGCATTCAGATGTGAATTTGTGTGTGTTGGCAAGCTTGTAGTCTATTTTGGTAACAGATGCTGCACTCAAATTTCGGACATGATTAATGATTGAGATGTCAGTTAAAGTCGCTACTTAAATAATTTTCTTACTATATGTAATCAAGAGTTTTTCTTAAAAATGTGTACCGTTTGTCTTTGAGTGTAACAGGTATACGATACTGTATGGGTGACACAGAATATCAAATATCAACAGGTCATGTAAGCTCAGTCACTGAAAATTTGCACGATTCATGTGGAAAACTAATCATAAATAAGTTAGTACTTGAAGCCTACTTTTTGTTTGGGTTTTTTTGTTTATTTTTATGCATTCTTGATGGCACATTCTCATTGATTACATGAATGCATACAAGAGGGTCAACAGTCTTGACACATTTTAAGATCTATTCATCCTGATGAGGAGAGAGAGAGAGAGAAAAAAAAGTTAAAGAAGAAGAAAAAATGAAATAGGCCTAAATATGAAAATACAGGTCTGAATAACATACATAAGGGCAGATGTACTTTCTAAATTGAAAAAGAAAGTATTTCCATAATTGATGTCGCCACTGTGGCGATATCATTTTTCTCCCACATATATTTCAATATCTCATTATGAAATATATAATAAAAGATTGTAATACAATGACGTTTCGGTGAATTACTAGTAAGTCATTATGGGCCATTGTGATAAGTTTTGACTTTTCAAAGGAATATACAAACAAAGGCACGTGTTTATGCAAAAGATGTAAACACTCACTGGTCCAGTCGAACTTTTCACTTACTAACATATAAACTCGACCTAAACTTCTGAACAAGAGAATTTCACTATATGAACTGTCTACCCATGAAGTTTTTCTGACTTTTGTCTTTATGTATCTCTCTCTTTCTCGCTTGCGCTAGATCTCTAACTTTAGATTTGAATAGGTTATCGACAGAGGATCGGTATGAAAAGCGCGAGCATTCGTAGCTCAACATCGTTGTGTAGTCTGCATATGACAAGCGGAAAATTAAGTATTTTTTCGGGTCGAAACAAATGTGAATAAGTTTTACTTTTTAACCGCTTACATTTAATGAAAATGACAGTCGGACATGTTTTTGTCTCATCCGTTTACTCTAAGACAAAATCTATCCCATATAATACAATATAAGAATGCCTACAAATGAACCCCAAACAACAAAATTTGTTATAATTGTGTACATATCGAAGATGGAACAAAATATTTAATTGTCACTGAATATTTTTATTCCACTGTCACTATTGTCACTGAATATTTAAGCATATAGGAGAGTGAGACTATAATTTTGAAAACTTTTGTTGTTCTTTTCAAGGGTGAAAAAGTAATTTTGCCTTTCAATTTATGACGTCAGTATGTTTATTCTTATAATGATGTTCTGATACACTGCTGCTCCCAGTATCTCAAATAGCTTTTGTTTTCTTTAAAATAAACAGAATACACATTTTCATTACTTTTCGTTGAATCCTAATGGACGCTCACAGTAATATCCACCACCCTAAAGTTGTTTTCATTTCACTGTCTTTTGACTCAAAAACCGCATTAATGCGTAAGGAAGAAATTTAATGCAGGCCAGATGGGCCGAGATAAAAAAAAAAATCAATAATTTTCTTTGACATCTCATACCTTGCAAAAGCTTTCTCCACGAGACTTGGCCACATCTCATTCTCGTCATCTCGTGATTTGGCACCCCAGGGAGTATTACCATTAATAACGGGGAGATAATCGTCGATATGCACGTCCTCCCACTCCCCAAATCTCCAGAATCGACAGTGGAATACTCCATCCTCCGGGATCCAACCGTCCTCTGGAACGACCTGTGACAGGTTATACAAATTTACAAATGCAATCGAACTGGGAGAAAACTTTCAAAACACATATGGGTATAATTAATATAGTAGTTAAATATGATGATTTCACGATATTTAGTGGACAACAATATCTTGTCCAAAAAGAAACATCGGCTAATTTTGAAAAACCCTCCCAATAAGGAATTAGTTTTCTCAGGCAGCCCTCGTCTCTTAATGATGCCAGGACACTGTCCCAGATACTGAGCTTCTCACACAAGCAGGTATTCCAAGCATCCACACTCTGCTGATGAAATCACACCTGAGACGGGCATGCCACGTCACCAGGATGTCAGATGAGCGACCACCAAAGAAGATCTTCTACGGAGAGCTACTGTAGGGAAAACAATCTCAGAGAGGTCAGAAGAAACGCTTCAAAGACTCCCACAAGTCCTCCTTGAAACACTTCAACACTGACCCTGTGTCTTGGAAAGATCTCGCACAGGATTGTTCCACCTGGCGCAGTCTGATCCATGCTGGAGCTACAGACTATGAGCTGAAGAGAATTGCAGAGGCAGTGCAGAAGCGCGAGCAGCGTAAATCTCGGAACTGCAGCACGTCCTCTATTGATCAAGCAACCTCAAGCAGCATGTCCTGTACAGAGTGCCACAGACAGTTCAGAACACAAATTGGCCTGAACAGCCACTCACGTGCTCACAGGTGAACCTTAGTCTTAGAACCAATGAGTGTATTACCTAAACTGAACACTTTTATGTTTGCATGAAGCAATGCTACATTTTAAATTTTTCTATAAACTAATAAAAAGGTAAGAATTTGCTCGGCTAATATTACTTTGGTTTTGAAAATGCAAAGTAGAATACACTTATTAGAAGAAATAAGGATAGCTGAAAAATTGTACTTGTAAAATAAAAGTCGTAAACTGCAAATCTGTCCACAATGATAGAACCAAAATTATGATTTTTGTTTTAACAGCCAGCAATAATTCCTTTTTTTTTTTTTTTTTGGTCAAAATAGCAGACTTACATTTTCGGAATATACCCAGTTTTGTTGAAAAAACCATAATCTTGTATTTTATCCTTTGATATTGAACTAAATGACTTACTCTATGAAACAGTTCATCTTTTTCAGAGAGAACGGCCACCATAGAGAGGAACCAGCAAGTACCAGCTGAACCCTGCCCAATATCACATCTTGTAGCACCTTGCGAGAAGAGAACGGGAGCCGGTGCGAATTCCTGCAAAATAAAAACAGCAAAGCATCAAAGGGCGATGAACAAACTAAATTATTTGACGAAATATATTTTTTAAAATCGTTCCTCGATAATTATTGGGTTTTTTTTAATGCTCCCTTTATTAACGTCATCAAATAAAAAAAAGAAGCAGAACCACGCTTGTTCGTCATAAACGCTGAAAAATATGACAATTTTAGGCATGGATATTGGGAACGTGTAGTTTTCAGGTTGGGGAGTGGTGACATAAATAATGGTGTCAAATAAGTTATGTGACAGTAGTATAAGACGTCCTATACTACTTGTGACATTTATATGTACAAAATCCTACTAACCAAAACTGAGTTTATGCGTAACAAATTTAGAGGCATTTCTAAGCATGGGATGTCACCACATTCAAATGCCTAATGAAAATGAACAGTGTGATTGTGACCATGTTTCTTTGTAAAATATAAGGTTGATGAGAGAGTATGATGACCAAACGAGCACAAATTTCTTTTTGACTAGCAGGGTGTATATTTGTACGTTTGTGTGCTATACTCTATGACTCGTATTAGGTATCACTACGCTAAACATGTTTATAAATGTGTGGATATTACTGGATATATAATTTCTGTAATATCAATGAACACAGGTAGTATAAACGTAGATTTGAAATATACCATCGGTCTTTTCCATTCCATTCCTGCAGTCTGGTTTTTTATTGCGTCATCCAAAGTAAATTCTAGATCTATAAATGGGCCAGATCTGGTATTCGGGTATTGTTCGTATAAACGATCAAGTTCTTCTCCACTTTGCCTAAAGTAAAAAAAACATTCATGAACTCCCTCGTCGGATTCTTTGTAACCATCAATGTCATCCTTACGGTTGGTTTGACCTGGATGCATAACATCTTTTGGTTCTGTCTCCCTTTTGGGGTCCCGTTTTGGTTCGAGTGTGGGTTCCGATTTGCGTTTCTTGTCTGATTTGGGTTCTGGTACTGGTTCTGGTTTAAGTTCCTGTTCTGGTTCAGGATCTGGTTGAAAGAAGCATATATATATATATATATATATATATATATATATATATATATATATATATATATAGAGAGAGAGAGAGAGAGAGAGAGAGAGAGAGAGAGAGAGAGAGAGAGAGAGAAATATTATCATACAGTTAGAGAATTTTAAATTTGTTCCCTTCAGTGAATCGCACCCGGGTATCAGCGGGTTACGGCACCCATCGCCTTGCCTTCACGCGCAAACCCCCATACACTATCGACTAAGCGCACATCGCCAAAAAAGGATGGAACTTAGTCGTAGGTATAATCATTCTTGCGTAGCAGACACTCTCGCATGGCGACCCAGTTATTAACTTTCATCTTAATACACATTCACTCCGGATTCCTCAGACAGAAATCAAGGCATATATAAGTTAATGTAGAAAGTTACAAATATACACAAGACAGAGCAGAAAGTGCTATCCCTGGATCCTGCAGGAGAATGCGAGATAATATGAAGTCAAATTATATATGGAGGAAGAAAATTATGTAACAGGTTACATAATTGGTATTTGTCCCTTACTGAGAATCGAACTCGGATCTCCGTGGGTTACGGCACCCATCGCACTGTCTGTACGCACCACACACACATACACCCAGCCACACCCACACCCACAATATATATATATATATATATATATATATATATATATATATATATATATATATATATATATAATTTTGATTGCATATTCACACTTTGCTACCACTGATTGTACAAATAAGATATTTTTTCTGGATATAAGTTACGGTACAAATAAATTTTCCTCACTTTTTGACTGAAAAAGGACAACAAATATCGGGTGAACAAATACTTTAGGCAACACAAATCGTTTCATAACAGGACTACACTAAACTGGTGTCTTCTAATACGTTACTTACTGTAAACAATTAAGTTTCAAAATGAAAGAACTTTATATTCGCCTCTGTAGGTAATTTGTTGGACTTCAGGTAACATCTAAACACAAACCACAGGTTCCCACATTCCACCATCACCTGACAAAAATTGACTAATAATATTGCTGAAGTTTAGTTAGTTTATACCTGGGTCTGGTTCCCGTTCCCGTACTGGTTCTAGTCTAGGTTCGGGATCTAAATACACTGGTGGTGGTGGTGGTGGCGTGGGTTCTCTTTGTTGCGGGCGTGATATTTCATCCTGATGTCCCTGCTGATGATATCCTTCTTGATGTTGTTTTTTATGATGATATTGGGGTTGATGATGACCCTGTTGATTATTACCTTGCTGATTGTTACCATGTTGGTTATAACCCTTTTGATTATAACCAGTACTGTTCAGTCCAGAGTTTCCGTAATTGTTTTCGCTCCTCCTGTATTCGTCCTGCCCGGCATTTCTGCCGTGCGATTTAGCTTCGGTCGAAGCTCCACAACCCATGTTTTCGGCACAAAATCAGATGCCTGAAAGTATAAAAGACAACAAATAATTGGCTGTTATATAACAAACACAAATATTTTAAAAGTTAAAAAGTGAAGCAATGGGAAAAGGACTTTCTGCAAGTTCCATCCATTTATTCCATTCTTAATATACTGGAGGAATATTTCGCTAGCAAAACAGATCATACGTACTGATTGCCACTCACCACATATACACTAGTAAGCACACGTTACGAGTGAAGTAAAGTGTAAAATATTTTAAACACTCCATCAGGCCGTTATCTCTTGTGGAGCGTTAAAGGTTTGTGTCAAATATCCTAAGTAAAAGTTGGACACAATTTGTGAATTCTACGCCATAACTATGTATATAGCCCCCCCCCCTCTCTATTATAATTTCATAATGTTTACTACGCCATAACTAAATATATAGCCCCCCCCCCCCAAACTATATTATGTCCACTATGCCAGATACGTTAAAACAATGAGTGGATACCATCATTAAACTCATTACCGTAACTTTTATTAGTTTTAAATAAAAAAACATATTATTCCAAAAGAATGCACTAAAATATGTTTATTTAAAGTTTCGGCTCATAGAACAGCATATTCTAAATCTTCTTTGTTTACATTGTCAGAGAGTTCCTTCAAAATATGGAGTGTTTCCCGGCAAATCCAGCGATAATATACCTGATATTTAACATTTATTCTAATTTATCGTCAAATCCAGCGATAATATAATTGATATTTAGCATTTATTCTAATTTATCGTCAAATCCAGCGATAATATAAGTGATATCCAGCATTTATTCTAATGTATCGTCAAATCCAGAGATAATATAAGTGATATCTTGCATTTATTCTAATTTATCTGCAAATCCTACGACACTTTATTTGATATTTTCCGTTTGTCCGAATTTATCGTCGAACTTTCAAGATCTGCCTATAACTAGATTACCTAAGTTTCGCAAAATTTCACTTCTGAGACTTTATCATAACTGCCGTGTAAAACTTCAGCATACATACCTAAAACTTCGAGCCATTAAGCGTAAAATGTAGCCTATCATTTCTACGTTCAAATTAACAAAGACCGGTTGATTAGGAGAACTCAAGATATTTGTTCAAAGGAACTATATTGTGCAGAGCAAAACAAGTTTATATAGTCATCCGCACCACCACCTCTGGCGGGCTATGTAATGATGCCTGATGCGCCTTCCTTCATCTCGTAAGTAGGGACTAATGGAGGCAACCAGTTTGCCGTGGGATGCGTGGAGGCAACCTGTTTGCCGTGGGATGCGTGGAGGCAACCTGTTTGCCGTGGGATGCGAAACGTGATGATGTTCCAGCTGAGGTCTTGGACTTTTTAAGAGAGTGCCTTTTATTAGCACACCTGACATTAAGATCATGTGAGCTGCTAGTGATATCGTCGCTGCGTCCGTCGTGGGTCGCCCGGGAACATTTGATTTTTTCAGCTTCTTCTCAAAAAGAACAAGACCCGTTTCAGCCGAACTTGGTATTAAGCATTCTGTCATAAAGGCTTTTGAAACTATAAAAATTTTCAAACGACTTCTTCTCCAAAACCACTAAAAAGAATTTGACCAAATTAGAAAGATAGCATCCTGGCATGAATGCCTTTCAAATGATGCCAGTCTGATATCAAATATTGGCTACCGTTACAAAGAAAAGGAAAAACCTTTAAATGACTTTGTTCAAAAACCTCTGAGTAGAATCTGAATAAAGATGACGGAAAGGATCCTGATATGAAGGCCTTTCAGATCTGTACAATCCATCATTAAATATTGCCGCCGTTACTAAAAAAAGAAAGAAAAATATCCAAACGACTTTAAAAAAATCTCAAAACAGAATTTCACTAAATATCACCGAAAGCATTATGACATCAAGTCCTTTCAAATTTATATAAATGATGCCGACTCGTCATCAAATTTGGCCGCCTTTACTAAAAATAGAAGATCTTTAAAGTGACACGTTTTCAAAAACCTCATGCAGAATTTGACAAAATTTGTCCTAAAGCATCCTAGCATGAAGGACTTTTAAATTTAGGCAACTGATGCTGATCTGTATCAAATATGACTACCGTTAGCAAACATAGAAAGCAATCAAGCGACTTCTAAAAAAAATCATTGAACAGAATTTGGCCGAATTTGTCAGAATACATCCTGGCATAAAAGGCTTTAAGTTTTTAACCTGAGGGCTAAAAATTTAGATAAGGTTGGTAAAAGTGATATAGGTTGATAACTGTTTGCTGACGATTTATCACCTCCTGTTTAAAGACTGGGAACACGTTGACTAATTTTAGATTAGTTGGAAAGATTCCCGTATCAATACTTGTATTTATCAAGCTAGCAACTGTAGGGCACCATCTTGAGCTGATAGTTTCAGCCTTTTGGGTGAGATTTCATCTAGTCCTGTTGCTTTGTTGCCATCAAGTTTCTCTAAAATATCTATAACATCTTGGATACATATGTAAGGGATCTGGAATGATATATGAGATATGACTTTCGACTCCTCAAAATATATAAAGAGTGAAAAATCTTGTGATGTGGAAGAGTGTTTTCTAAGTATTGAAGTTAATAATGTAAAACAAAGGTATTTAAGTCATTTGCAATATCTAATGGCACTGTACTAGTGTGACTACCGGTTTTTAATTCTGAAGGGAAATTATGAACTTTTGAACTTAAAAATTAAAGTTACGAAAATGTTTCCATATTTTTTGTAGTCATTTCTATTCTCAATTGACCTTGAAAAAGGATCCTTTTTAGCTTTAGCGATTAAACTTTTTATTAAATTTATGGGTTTTTTAAATTTATTTTTTATTTCTTTTTTTATTGTAACTTCGTTTGTCACGCTGTTTGTGACAGAAATCACGCAGTTACATAACTTCCGAATTTCAGAGTTAAACCAGTCAGGTTGCATAATTCTCTTGACGCTTTTACATTTAACTGGAGCATGTCGATTTAGGACTGCAATAAAAAGTGCAGTCCAACGTTGTACATCAAATTCTGGATTTATAAAATTAGGTTGACAATTACTTAGAGCATATTTTAAGTCATTCAACAAGGTGTTCCCATGGAAACGGTTATAGGATCGGTACTGAACAGTGTTATGGGCCTTTTTTAATGGTTTCTATAACTTGTTTCTCGTGGCACAGATTGGATAGTGGTCACTAATAGAATATGTTTGGACGAATGTCTAGACTATAAATTATACAGCCAGTTGATGTCTATAATGAAGCATTCATCTATTTACTACATGCTCTCTCTCTCTCTCGTCGTTTAGACTGATTTTTATTAAGTATAAAAACTGACACCAAGTTTATAAAGTGGTAACATTATAGAATACCATAGTAACAGATTTGATATCCAAAAACGTTTTTCATATATCAGATTTGGTATATGCATTTTTAACTTTAAGAAAATAATTTTTAGACTTATATCAGAAAACCTGGAGCTTTCATGAAACAAAGCAATAAGTTATTATTTTGCTGCATCTCGCGAATTATACAATAAGTCAATATTGTCTGTTCAAAAAGAGGTCTTATGCTGTAGATAATTATACAGTAAGTCAATATTGTCCGTTCAGAAAGTGGTCTTGAGCTGTAGACAATCATACAGTAAGTCAATATTTTCCGTACAAAAGAGGTCTTAAGCTGTAGAGAATCATACAGTAAGTCAATATTGTCCGTTCAAAAAGAGGTCTTATGCTATAGAGAATCATACAGTAAGTCAATATGGTCCGTTCAGAAAGAGGTCTTATGCTGTAGACAATCATACAGTAGGTCAATATTGTCCATTCAAAAAGAGGTCTTATGCTGTAGAGAATTATACAGTAAGTCAATATTGTCCGTTCAAAAAGAGGTCGTATGCTGTAGACAATCATACAGTAAGTCAATATTGTCCGTTTAAAAAGAGGTCTTATGCTGTAGACAATCATACAGTAAGTCAATATTGTCCGTTCAAAAAGAGGTCTTATGCTATAGAGAATCATACAGTAAGTCAATATTGTCCGTTCAGAAAGTGGTCTTAAGCTATAGAGAATCATACAGTAAGTCAATATTATCCGTTCAAAAAGAGGTCTTATGCTATAGAAAATCATACAGTAAGTCAATATTGTCCGTTCAAAAAGAGGTCTTATGCTATAGAGAATCATACAGTAAGTCAATATTGTCCATTCAAAAAGAGGTCTTATGCTGTAGAGAATTATACAGTAAGTCAATATTGTCCGTTCAGAAAGTGGTCTTGAGCTGTAGACAATCATGCAGTAAGTCAATATTGTCCGTTCAAAAAGAGGTCTTATGCTATAGAGAATCATACAGTAAGTCAATATTGTCCGTTAAAAAAGAGGTCTTATGCTGTAGACAATCATACAATAGGTCAATATTGTCCATTCAAAAAGAGGTCTTATGCTGTAGAGAATTATACAGTAAGTCAATATTGTCCGCTCAAAAAGAGGTCGTATGCTGTAGAGAATCATACAATACAGTAAGTCAATATTGTCCATACAAACAGAGGTCTTAAGCTGTAGAGAATCATACAGTAAGTCAATATTGTCCGTTTAAAAAGAGGTCTTATGCTGTAGAGAATTATACAGTAAGTCAATATTGTTCGTTCAGAAAGTGGTCTTGAGCTGTAGACAATCATACAGTAAGTCAATTTTGTCCATAGAAACAGAGGTATTAAGCTGTAGACAATCATACAGTAAGTCAATATTGTCCATACAGAAAGAGGTATAAAGCCGTAGAGATTCATGCAGTAAGTCAATATTTTTTGTCCATACAGAAAGTGGTCTTAT
Organism: Margaritifera margaritifera; assembly: GCA_029931535.1. NCBI lineage: Eukaryota > Metazoa > Mollusca > Bivalvia > Unionida > Margaritiferidae > Margaritifera > Margaritifera margaritifera. The sequence continues at coordinate 5,443,670 of JAQPZY010001683.1, forward strand.
GATTCAGCTAACTATACGGTAATACAATATTGCTTGTTATAAAGAGGTCTTAAGCTGTAGAGAATCATACTGTAAAATCATATCATTCGTACAGAAAGAAAAGAGGTCTTAAGTTGTAGAGAATCATACAGTAAGTCCATATTGTCCATACAAAAGGAGACATTAAGCTGTAGAGAATCATCGCCATAATCCTGTGTTATAAATTACAATATTTTTTTGTATTTTTCTAGCATATTGTTATATTATCTCCTAAATATAGGTAATCGATGAGAGAACATTCATCATTAATCTTATACTGGTGTAACGCATTTCACTAGCCTTTACGTCAAAGCGCGTGAGCATACGTCATAGAAAGAGCAAACGTCCTACGCCGCAATTCAAGCATACGGAACAGCGCGCGACGTAAACCGAAACATCCGTTGTTGGTAGACTCGTCCAAACATGGTTTCGCATAGTAGTACTGTTTCACCCACTAAGGATTACGATGTGATTGCTTAATATTTTTACGGTTGGCATTCAGTGGCCGATCACTTCCCAGAATAATTAGAAAAATGATTTTTTAACAAAAGTATGTAATGTAATTTTTGTTTCAATAGTTTACAAAACAAAGATACCAGTTATTCAAAAACGTTGAATAGCAATTAAATGATTGTTACTTTACATACTAATTTGCATTATTATAAAACTGCAAAGATTCCTAGTCATGCGAATATCTTGTCTATATTACTTTGTTAATAACGATTATAAGTTGCAAATAGAGTGTACATTACGTTTATCCGTTAAGTTTAAATGATAAAACAATAGATATTGCTTAAATGGTTTTCCATTCAAGGAATATGGAGACCAAACAAAACCGATTGTTTATTTAACAACAGTGTAAAAAAATAAAGGAAAAAATAAATAAATAAATAAATAAAAAAATTAAACCACACAACTCGGCTGTGTTACGGTAATAGATACTCCAAATTACTTTCATAACATTTATTACTACACGATGAAGAGTAGTACATATACTGCCCATCCGCATTGACTACAGCGTTCAACTCTGCCGTATACAGGCAAAACAATATGTTTCCATAGCATCGAAAGTCCACTCTTACACTATAGCCTATTTCCGAAACTAGCTAAAATAAATAAAATGCATTGAGAGTCGCTTACTCCTGCAGGTACGACTCCTGCTTATTTCAGTAAAAATCATTTTAACAAGCAGATAGTATCCTTCCTTGTGGTGATTGCTTAGTAGTAACAGCCTATACGCATACGTGTAGGTTCTTCTGTTGTTTCAAACATATGCATATGTCACTTGTGACCACTTGTAGGATGTGAAAATCCTGCTCTCTCCAAAGCGTGGGGCGAGGGTTGTACAGATTTGTCAGTTTAACGTATGAAAATGGTAGCCGATGTTGCGCTCAATCCGAAACGATAGTTATACAAGGCATATTTAGACAACTACATAACGTTTGTGTAGCGCTTTAAGACAACAAATACACCAAATAAACCAGAATGATGAGGCAATGTATATTATCCAGTAACACTTGTCGTCCTAAATGACATCTAAAATGGATTAAAGATAGGTCTTGTTGAATCTGGAACAATCAGATACAATCAAAACGTTGTTGACGATGTTGTTTCGTCTGTTTTGCTTTAATTTAATTTAATAAAATGCCTTATGGAACTATGCAGAGCAGGTTTGATCTATACTGCAGAAATGAAGTTTCTGTAATAAGCCTTTTCCAATTCTTCAAAATCATTTCCAAGATGAAATATAACACTGCGCACATACCCTGGGTTAAAAAGAAGCCTATCATGCCACCTTCATATGATCGAAGCCTTAAAGTACTTCCAGTTCATTGATATATAAATGATGCAGATCTGCCATAAAATATTACTGCAGTTACTACAAATAGAAACACGTTTAAAGAATGTCTTCTCAAAAACCGCTAAACAGTATTTGTACAATTCTGACAGAAAGTAAACCGGCATAAAGGCTTTCAAATTTGTACAAATTATGCCGATAATCTATCAAATATGACAGCCGTTGATATCGACAAACAGCTCTTGCATTTGACTATTAGGCATATGTCAGGAGGTAAGCAATCTCACGCCCACTTGGACCTCTTTTATAGTGGAAGTTTGACCTTGTATTTAATGGATTTTACCCTTGTTTGCCACTCTCTTTGTTCTTGTTGCCTTTTTGGGTGTTTTTGCGACATGTTTGTTTTGCCTCATGATGCATATTTACTATTGGTTACAGGGGATTATCTTCCTGTGAACTTTTGGCAAGGAGTTTACCTCTACTATTTTTGCTATTGAGCTTTTTGCTCAGCACTAAATAGCCAGGACTGTGCCGATATGCTGATAAACCCTATACATCTCTCTCTCTCTCTCTCTTGTTGTGAGACAGAAATAATTTATTCCCATCATCATTTAAAACTACCCCTCCCAAGCTCTCACCAAACTTACCAGAGTGACATTCTATGAACATATGATCTGAATGCAATATGTGAATGTAATCCACATTTGGAAAGTTTATACGAAACAGGTAACCAATACGATTAGTTCAAATTGCGCCTCTGAAAATCGATTTATATTTGTTTTCAGAGTTTCGGTAGAATGACTCTTTTTAAGAACATATAAAACTTTCTATGTTGTGCATACTTATGTGAATAATTGATAACACAGCGAATAACTAGTCATTTCAACTTCTGAAATACTATTACCCTGCTTGCCAATACTGCGATAAAAAGGATGGATTGAATGGAATATGTACATTTCAATATCCGGTAGGATATTGGTGTCAGGTTACGTGTAAACGCTATCTGAATATCGATATACCAGTAATCGAGTAGTTACTTTCATAGATGTTGAATTTGAATTGGACTGCACTGTTTATAAAGAGATTTAAATGACAGTTTAATTGGACTTCCAGTTAATCAATGTACAGTGCTCTATAATTACTTCATACTCTTCAGATATGCTGTATAAACGAAATGGATTCGTATTCTGATTGGAAGCAACAAGTCAATTTGTTATCTTTCAAAAATGTCCCCTGCATTGCCCATTGAAATGCAAACAAAATGTACAGACTGAGTGTTCCCTCGTTGAGTAATAAAATGCACCAACTCCTACCTACCCATTTTTTTTCCACCTGACCAACTGCCATGTAGGTACTTACCAACGCATACCTACCTACCTGCGAGCACCCTCCTAGCTACCTCCTGTCTGACCAATTTACCTAAAGCTCCATGGCATTCATACATACAAATATACACAAACACTCAAGAAGTTCAAATGTTTACAGGATACTTTTAAGTTATAGGTGATTGACTTCGGCGTTTGCCCGATTTCGAAGTAAGCAATGTCATGCTCACCTTTGTGTGACGCTAAGTACTATATATGATTTTGTTGGTTTTAACGGTTTGGTTTGGTTTGGTGTTTTACGGCACAGCAACACAAGTAGGTTATTTAGTGCCGAGGCAATTGGAGTAAAGTGCCTTGCCAAAGGACACACCACAGTAGCTGCCCAATCTGGTCCAATGGTAGGATTCGAACCCGCAAACTTTGGGTCGTGAGTCCAGCACGCTAACCACTGAGCCACCGCGGCACTTTGAACACATTATTGGCTTTATCGTGGCGAAGAAATGGGAGCAAAGTGCCTTTCCCAAGGACACACTGAGGCAGTTGACCCAGGCTGGTCTGGGCAGGTATTTAACCTGCGACTCTAGGATTACGATTCAAACGCTCTACCAACTGAGCTAGCGCGGTTTCCTAAGTATATGAATGACGGTGCAGCATGCTGGATTGAAAAAGGTGTCGGAATCTAGGCATCAGTGGGGACTCATATTTGGGGCGAATACATTAGTATGTAGTTTGATAGGCACCCTGGGTACTCATTTTACGAACTCTTTTTGAGCTCGAAAGAAGCCGCTCTATCAAGAATTAAATAAAAATCGTTGAAAACGCCTATGATTGAGTTCATTGAATACTTACTTAACTTATAGATCTACATTTGAAATGCTCTCAAGGAAAGGTATATGTACGTTTAACTTAATTTTGTTGCCTTCCAAATCTATTTTTTTTGCATTATGCAAAGTCGCGGTAAAACTAATATTACAGTACAGCGATTTTAAACTGTTCATTTAGGGTTATCTACGGAATATTAAAAAGCTTTCAATTGATATTGTGTACACAAAATATCGAAATCAACGTGAGAAATGAAGCGGCAATAAATATTTCACTACTCCTTTGAATATGGCAAAATGGCTTCGTGTCAGTATTATAAATGTCGTAGACCTATACTTGAATTAGGTTCAAAATAAAAGATTAATAATTTTAATGGTAAACAAATCTCAAGGAAGACGTCAATATGACGGATATTGATTTGAACTGGATTAAGCTCATTTTGCCACAAAAATTGGTCCTATATTGAAAATTCAACCCAGTTAACTGAGATGGTCGCCTGTGCCAAATTTGGACCGTAAGATCATACATTGATTTAATGCAAATGACAAATTAAACTATTAGTACGATAATACTGCTGATTGGAATGTGAAGACTGAAATAGCTACGAAATCATATTAAAAGTCAACTTTAACGAATCGTCTTGATCTTAGTCAAGTAAGCTGGGTCCATCGGATTCAGGATTATACGTTTACAAGGATAAGCAATAGGAAACGGGTCATATGTTCGACTTTATTGTTTTTAATAAATTATATGTGCAATTTAACGTACTCTGAATCCTATATAAGCACCAGGCCGACTTATTCAACTGTCAGGCAAGACAATACGGGGCGTTTTATTTAGTTTCTGTGCCAACACTTTCATTTAGAGTCTAGTCTCCTATACCATGTATCCGTTTATCACACAGTCGATTTTATACGACGCTACAAACGGGAATGTTTTAACTGTACTTGTTTATCCGAATATCGCCTTTATCCGACATTTTTGTGGCAACGATGTTTATCGGATAAACGGTCAGACTGTATTGTAAATAGAACCAAAAATAAAAGTAGCATGTGATATTGACAACATGAACGAACGTCTCTCCTTTCCGTATTTGTCAATGACATGTTTACAGTTTGAAGTTACAACATTACACATTCGCTTAGGAGACAAGTGTCTCCAGACCAAACTTTCGTGTCAATTCCAAGGAGGAACTATACTAATGGCGTAGCTAGGAATTGTAAAGAGTGTTGTGACCTCTTTGAGTTCTGGAGAAAAGTTATGAAAAAGAATGCAATATATGTAGTGCAAAACCTTTAATGCTAAACTATTTCAGTGTGAGAGCGAGACTCACCAAATTGTATACAGTAAACTAATCATCCGTAACCAAAACGTTCCGATTAAATTTAAAGACAGTTTTAGTCAAGTGAAAAGAATAAAGTATATATATATATAAACGTATCTCAGATCAATAAGGCTGCATAATTCCCACCTTACGCATATTCATCTACAAAGCGCACCTGCCATTTTATGATTACATGTAGATTTATTCCGACATTGCAAGAAGTTAGACTGAAACCAATTCTGATAAATTAGTAACTCTTTGCTCTCTCTCTCTCTCTCTCTCTCTCTCTCTCTCTCTCTCTCTCTCTCTCTCTCATCCTTATGTTGAAATATTTTCGCGTACATATGTAGCAGTTCTGGACTGAGTTCGATTTTGGTGTTAAGAAGTCAACATTTTTCTGATGTCTTTGTGTGATATTATTGGGTTAAAAGGTTTTTCAGCGAAATCAATGATTTTGAACAGATTTGTCTTAATCGCAGCATGGTTGTTTTGCAAATATTGATAATAACTTTAAAAGACAAATACCCCAAACAAATGTATCATACTATTTGCTAATAGAAGAAGTCGGTATGAGATGTCAATTTATATAGCTTGTAAATGGTTTTTAAAAAATCTGCAATACTCGCACCAAAAGGGGTAACCACATTCTACATCATAAACGGTTCATAGCTTTAAAATATTTGCGTTGTTATATCGCAATGGTTCTGAAGGGGTAAACAAGGTATATGTGTTTGAGTGATTCTACCAACTCTGACATTACTTTATTCGTTTTTTATGACTTTTTACCCTTTATGCTAATGGTAAACAAGAACACCAAAAAAAGACAAAATCTGGTAATAAATCATAAGCAAAACAATGAATATAAGTTGTCACAAGCAGTCTACTCTGTCTAGATTCTCTTTGCAATCGGATCCCCCCTCCCAAATATTTGTATTTATTTACTTTCCTATGAAGGAAACAATGCCTCTTTGCTGGCCCTCTAATCAGCGGGGAGAAGTTATCTTCCTTATTATTATTATTATTATTGTTGTTGTTGTTGTTGTTGTTGTTATTATTATTATTATTATTATTATTATTAATATTGAATGTGTCGTCCTTTTTACATATTAGAACTGTTTGCCGTTCTAGCTTTGATGTAGATAAAAATGTACACGAGATAACACTTTCGAAGCAGAGGCAGTTTATAAGTTGACAGTGTTACGGACCCCCTGGCAACAATCAGGTTAAAAAATATATATTGATGAATGAAATGACTAATTGTTTTTGCATTTTTTAATATCCTTGATGTTTTTTGTTTTTCAAATTGGTAGCAGGGTACAAACAAACGGGAGGGTATGCGAATACTATAGCATTTTTCAAAGAAGACAAATATTTAAAACTGTCAGTTTGGTCTGAGAAGAAAACGTTTCGTTAAACATCAGCTGAAAAAGTGACACAAGTTGCAATCTACATACCTACTTTTACGTCAATCCACCTGCCATTCATGCATCTGTCCATAATCTATATGAGGAATTACCGTTTATTTTTGTAAGTTTTCACAGAAGCATATTCCGAAAAATCCGCTAGTTTTTTGGTTCAAGCTGTAGTAAACCTAAAAAATAAACCGGTCAATCCTTATAATAAAATTTTACACCTATAAACGACAGAATGACTGGAATCGTGTAAAAATAAATAAACAAACAAAAATGAATAAATCCATTAAATATATTCCTTTTAATCGCCTTTTTTATCCCCGTGAATGAATAAATTTCAAAATAGCCATCAATATCCGTAATTTGCATAAAGCCAATCAGAAAAAGACTAGTAGTTTCCTGGCAACCTGGCACAAATTAATTGATCCTTAGTCTGCAAAATCATCATACATACAGCCTCAATCAGATAATTAGGTCAATTTGAACAAAATGAAATCTAAGGTGAATACATATACATATAACTAAAAGAGCAAAAATTATTTCCTATCTGTTTCATTCGTGTTCCCATATTTACAGATGTCGAAATAAGGGAGTAGTTCTAACCACAGTGGCAAACAACTTTCATTCCTAAGCAAAAAAGTTATTTTTGTTCCCTAATTTTTCATCATGCATGGTTAACGAAAATTATAGATACCTATACTCAGTGCTTGATTACCCAAATCGGCAAAGCAGGGGCAAAAAAAAGAAACAAAAAAACAGAAACTACGGGGGGGGGGGGCGGGATGAATTACATATGGGGGGCACCATAATCTTTTCAGTGCTTAGGGCCTCTAAAGGTCTTTATGCGGCCCTGTTTATAAGTATTCTAAATGTGGTAATGAAAATGACTCTCAAATTTGCACTGTAAGTTTACCTTGTATCTTCAGAACTTTTTAAAGTTTTTAAATAGATTTAATTTTCTATTCACCTACTCTATGACACAAGAAAAGTTTCCATGCAATCTATCAATAGCTCCATATATGGCAAATCGTAGAGCTAAAATCTGATGTTTCAACGTCGACGCACTGTTTGACCAAATATGATCAAGGGAACCGAAGGTGGAATCGAGAGCATTTAGCAATATTTGCAATCGATACGCCACTAAAACAATTTAATTCTTTCGATATAACAGAGTTATAAATCCGCGTATTTCTCTCTCTCTCTCTCCGCCAAATACTTGTCTGAATAAACACTCAGGTGATTGAAAGAATTAGTGATGGATTACCCCTATTGTTAATCAATGTTCTGTCTGGCTGTGCACGTGCAGCTTGTTGTGTCTCTATTTATGCATGGCTGATGGACTGTTCATTGTCATACCTACAATTGGCAGTTGAGCCAAGGGACACAGATACAAATTTGATGTCGAAAACTGACGTCACTAAGTTCAATTAAAATGTATACCAGAGCATTTGTTTATTCAGGTAACGGAACTGGCCATCAAGACCTGGCCGTTCTCTTCGTCAACGCTGTCCCCAAACACGCCCGATGTAGGCGGACCTAATTATATCCGTATACAAACATGTGTGCTTCAAAGTGAAGGTCAAATTCATCATTATATAGAAGTTAAAGACACCAAGAATTGGACTATCCGCCACCGAAAAGGTGAATCGGACGTAGACTCTCAATTTTAGTCTTGACCACAATTAATTTACGTCATTCGATAATGTGTCATACGTAACTCGGTCCTTTCGACCATTTGTGAATTGGGTTCTGTTTAGCTCCGGAAGCTATCGTTCATAATCAAGTAGATTAATAAAGGTTGACAGTTATATGAAACTATAAACTCCTGTTAGAGAATGGAAATATTGCGTTCATCAGTGACGTTTCAAAAGACAACGATTACCATTCTCTACTTAGTAGCAGACACCGAGACCCACTGAAACAGTCAATTCAAAGGACGCGGTCAACACAGAGCATAAAAAGCGTGCACTCCTAATACTTTATTAAAATGAGATCGCATTGTGTATTGATACGTTATCCATGCCGATTTGTCATTTAAATCAGATCTCTTTCATTAAACTCGATTATATTTGATATTCATTGTGAAATGAGTTTGTATATTTTAGTGCGAGAGCTTCAGACTGTCTAATAGCTTTAATATCGCCTTACGACTTGCAGCAAAAGCACAACATTTATTTTGAAGAGAATCAGATTCCCTATGAGAATTGCAAGATGATCTTCAGAAGATTTTATATGAAATATGAAAGTAAAAGTATCCGAACATGCATAAGAATGTGAGGACACTGTTCCTTGCGATAAAAAAAAAGTTTCCTTCAACACATGTGTGAAAACGGAATGAAACGTTCTTAAATGTTGAAACAAGAAATTAAACTTGTTTGCTGCTGATGGTGGCCCATATACAAATTGTGAGTCCGAAACAGACTTATAGGTATTAGAATCAAAAGAGTCCCATTAAAATAAAATAAAACAAATGAATATGTATTGATTTAGTAGGTCATGAATTTTAATGAAAAGACTGTGAATGCAGTATTTAAATCGCACCAAACATCAAACGTTCAAAAATAACGTCTTTAAACGTATTAATTCTCGAAGACATGTACATGAATTTTGTCTGAGCCAAGCTATACGTTTCTGTGATATAGGACTAAGGTCACTTCTTGTGAACTGAGCAAGGTACCAATCTCGAGAATGCCGAACATTCGGTACCCTGCGTATATGCAATATGCTCAAACCGGGTCATTGACAAGAATATAGGCGTACGTTTTCATATTTCTACAATTACACCATTTGTTCGTTACATTGATGGGTATCTTTCATTTGTAATATGTATATTGTAGACCTGATTGATATGTTTCTTTTCTTCAAATACGTTTCACCCTCATTTCATGTTCAATATGAATGACTTACACGTGTCATTTAAGTCTCGAAACCATTAAAGATTGTTTGCGCCTGGAAAGATTTGTAATAAAAAATCGCAAATTTGTATCAGCTGCTAGTGACGAAGATGACAGTAACACCAACAAAAAGGAAAACATTGCGAGGAAAGGAGCAGTTGGTCATTCTTATTTGTCTTGTAAATATTGCATTGTTTTTTCTCATCATGATGATATAGCGGAGGAGAAGGCGAATGGGATCTATAAGCAGTGCTGGATTATCCAATAGGCAAACTAAGCACGTGCTTAAGACACCAGCAAAGCAGGGGGGAAAAAAAAAAAATTGAAACTACGGGGGTTGGTGGGGTTTGAGTTACATATGGGGGGCACCATAATCTTTTCAGTGCTTAGGGCTTCTAAAGGTCTTTATCCGGTCCTGTTTATAAGTATTCTAAATGTGGTAATGAAAATGACTCTCAAATTTGCACTTTAAGTTTACCTTGTATCTTCAAAACTTTTCTCTGCGCATGGTATATAAATGTTTGTCTTTAAAGTTTTCAAATAGATTTAATTTTCTATTCACCTACTCTATGACACAAGAAAAGTTTCCATGCAATCTATCAATAGCTCCATATATGGCAAATCGTAGAGCTAACATCTGATGTTTCAACGTCTACGCACTGTTTGACCAAATATGATGACTCGAGATCAAGGGTGATAAATAATCTTCAATAACTTTACAATTGACAACATTTTGTGATCAAGAGAACCGAAGGTGGAATCGAGAGCATTTAGCAATATTTGCATTCGATACGACACTAAAACTGAGTTATAAATCCGCGTATTTCTCTCTCTCTCTCTCTCCCTATCTGTCCCTCTCTTTCTCTCTCTCTCTCTCTCTCTCTCTCTCTCTCTCTCTCTCTCTCCGCCAAATACTTGTTGAATAAACACTCAGGTGATTGAAAGAATTAGTGATGTATTACCCCTATTGTTAATCAATGTTCTGTCTGACTGTGCACGTGCAGCTTGTTGAGTCTCTATTTATGCATGGCTGATGTACTGTTCATTGTCATACCTACAATTGGCAGTAGCGCCAAGGGACACAGATACAAATTTGATGACGAAAACTGACGTCACTAAGGACAATCAAAATGTATACCAGAGCATTTGTATATTCAGGTAACGGAACTGGCCATCAAGACCTGGCCGCTCTCTTCGCCAACGCTGTCCCCAAACACGCCCGATGTAGGCGGACCTAATTTTATCCGTATACAAACATGTCTGCTTCAAAGTGAAGGTCAAATTCATCATTATATAGAAGTTAAAGACACCAAGAATTGGACTATCCGCCACCGAAAAGGTGAATCGGACGTAGACTCTCAATTTTAGTCTTGACCACAATTAATTTACGTCATTCGATAATGTGTCATACGTAACTCGGTCCTTTCGACCATTTGTGAATTGGGTTCTGTTTAGCTCCGGAAGCTATCGTTCATAATCAAGTAGATTAATAAAGGTTGATAGTTAAATGGACCTATAAATTCCTGTTAAGGAATGGAAATATTGCGTTCATAAGTGACATTTCAAAAGACAACGATTACCATTCTCTACTTAGTAGCAGACACCGAGACCCACTGAAACAGTAAATTCAAAGGACGCGGTCAACACAGAGCATAAAAAGCGTGCACTCCTAATACTTTATTAAAATGAGATCGCATTGTGTATTGATACGTTCTCCATGCCGATTTGTCATTTAAATCGGATCTATTTCATTAAACTCGATTATATTTGATATTCATTGTGAAATGAGTTTGTATATTTTAGTGCGAGAGCTTCAGACTGTCTAATAGCTTTAATATCGCCTTACGACTTGCAGCAAAAGCACAACATTTATTTTGAAGAGAATCCGATTCCCTATAAGAATTGCAAGATGATCTTCAGAAGATTTTATATGAAATATGAAAGAAAAAGTATCCGAACATGCATAAGAATTTGAGGACATTGTTCCTTGCGATAAAAAAAAGTTTCCTGCAACACATGTGTGACAACGGAATGAAACGTTCTTAAATGTTGGAACAAGAAATTAAACTTGTTTGCTGCTGATGGTGGCCCATATACAAATTGTGAGTCCGAAACAGACTTATAGGTATTAGAATCAAAAGAGTCCCATTAAAATAAAATAAAACAAATGAATATGTATTGATTTAGTAGGTCATGAATTTTAATGAAAAGACTGTGAATGCAGTATTTAAATCGCACCAAGCATCAAACGTTCAAAAATAACGTCTGTAAACGTATGAGCTCTCGAAGACATGTACATGAATTTTGTCTGAGCCAAGCTATACGTTTCTGTGATATAGGACTAAGGTCACTTCTTGTGAACTGAGCAAGGTACCAATCTCGAGAATGCCGAACATTCGGTACCCTCCATATATGCAATATGCTGAAATCAGGTCATTGACAAGAATATAGACGTACGTTTTCATATTTCTACAATTACACCATTTGTTCGTTACATTGATGGGTATCTTTCATTTGTAATATGTATATTGTAGACCTGATTGATATGTTTCTTTTCTTCAAATACATTTCACCCTCATTTCATGTTCAATATGAATGACTTACACGTGTCATTTAAGTCTCGAAACCATTAAAGATTGTTTGCGCCTGGAAAGATTTGTAATAAAAAATCGCAAATTTGTATCAGCTGCTAGTGACGAAGATGACAGTAACACCAACAAAAAGGAAAACATTGCGAGGAAAGGAGCAGTTGGTCATTCTTATTTGTCTTGTAAATATTGCTTTGTTTTTTTCTCATCATGATGATATAGCGGAGGAGAAGGCGAATGGGATCTATAAGCAGTGCTGGATTATTAAAATAGGCAAACTAAGCACGTGCTTAAGGCACCAGCAAAGCAGAGGCAACACAAAAAAAACTTAGAAACTACGGGGGTTGGTGGGGTTTGAATTACATATGGGGGCGGGGCACCATAATCTTTTCAGTGCTTAGGGCTTCTAAAGGTCTTTATCCGGCCCTGTTTATAAGTATTCTAAATGTGGTAATGAAAATGACTCTCAAATTTGCACTTTAAGTTTACCTTGTATCTTCAGAACTTTTCTCTGCGCATGGTATATAAATGTTTGTCTTTAAAGTTTTCAAATAGATTTAATTTTCTATTCACCTACTCTATGACACAAGAAAAGTTTCCATGCAATCTATCAAAAGCTCCATATATGGCAAATCGTAGAGCTAACATCTGATGTTTCAACGTCTACGCACTGTTTGACCAAATATGATGACTCGAGATCAAGGGTGATAAATAATCTTCAATAACTTTACAATTGACAACATTTTGTGATCAAGGGAACCGAAGGTGGAATCGAGAGCATTTAGCAATATTTGCATTCGATACGCCAATAAAACCGAGTGATAATTCCGCGTATTTCTCTCTCTCTCTCTCTCTGTCTCTCTCTGTCTCTCTCTCTCTCTCTCTCTCTGTCTCTCTCTCTCTCTCTCTCTCTCTCGCCGCCAAATACTTGTCTGAATAAACACTCAGGTGATTGAAAGAATTAGTGATGTATTACCCCTATTGTTAATCAATGTTCTGTCTGGCTGTGCACGTGCAGCTTGTTGTGTCTCTATTTATGCATGGCTGATGTACTGTTCATTGTCATACCTACAATTGGCAGTAGCGCCAAGGGACACAGATACAAATTTGATGACGAAAACTGACGTCACTAAGGACAATCAAAATGTATACCAGAGCATTTGTATATTCAGGTAACGGAACTGGCCATCAAGACCTGGCCGTTCTCTTCGTCAACGCTGTCCCCAAACACGCCCGATGTAGGCGGACCTAATTTTATCCGTATACAAACATGTCTGCTTCAAAGTGAAGGTCAAATTCATCATTATATAGAAGTTAAAGACACCAAGAATTGGACTATCCGCCACCGAAAAGGTGAATCGGACGTAGACTCTCAATTTTTGTCTTGACCACAATTAATTTACGTCATTCGATAATGTGTCATACGTAACTCGGTCCTTTCGACTATTTGTGAATTGGGTTCTGTTTAGCTCCGGAAGCTATCGTTCATAATCAAGTAGATTAATAAAGGTTGATAGTTAAATGGACCTATAAATTCCTGTTAAGGAATGGAAATATTGCGTTCATAAGTGACATTTCAAAAGACAACGATTACCATTCTCTACTTAGTAGCAGACACCGAGACCCACTGAAACAGTAAATTCAAAGGACGCGGTCAACACAGAGCATAAAAAGCGTGCACTCCTAGTACTTTATTAAAATGAGATCGCATTGTGTATTGATACGTTCTCCATGCCGATTTGTCATTTAAATCGGATCTCTTTCATTAAACTCGATTATATTTGATATTCATTGTGAAATGAGTTTGTATATTTTAGTGCGAGAGCTTCAGACTGTCTAATAGCTTTAATATCGCCTTACGATTTGCAGCAAAAGCACAACATTTATTTTGAAGAGAATCCGATTCCCTATAAGAATTGCAAGATGATCTTCAGAAGATTTTATATGAAATATGAAAGAAAAAGTATCCGAACATGCATAAGAATTTGAGGACATTGTTCCTTGCGATAAAAAAAAGTTTCCTGCAACACATGTGTGACAACGGAATGAAACGTTCTTAAATGTTGGAACAAGAAATTAAACTTGTTTGCTGCTGATGGTGGCCCATATACAAATTGTGAGTCCGAAACAGACTTATAGGTATTAGAATCAAAAGAGTCCCATTAAAATAAAATAAAACAAATGAATATGTATTGATTTAGTAGGTCACGAATTTTAATGAAAAGACTGTGAATGCAGTATTTAAATCGCACCAAACATCAAACGTTCAAAAATAACGTCTGTAAACGTATGAGCTCTCGAAGACATGTACATGAATTTTGTCTGAGCCAAGCTATACGTTTCTGTGATATAGGACTAAGGTCACTTCTTGTGAACTGAGCAAGGTACCAATCTCGAGAATGCCGAACATTCGGTACCCTCCATATATGCAATATGCTCAAATCGGGTCATTGACAAGAATATAGACGTACGTTTTCATATTTCTACAATTACACCATTTGTTCGTTACATTGATGGGTATCTTTCATTTGTAATATGTATATTGTAGACCTGATTGATATGTTTCTTTTCTTCAAATACATTTCACCCTCATTTCATGTTCAATATGAATGACTTACACGTGTCATTTAAGTCTCGAAACCATTAAAGATTGTTTGCGCCTGGAAAGATTTGTAATAAAAAATCGCAAATTTGTATCAGCTGCTAGTGACGAAGATGACAGTAACACCAACAAAAAGGAAAACATTGCGAGGAAAGGAGCAGTTGGTCATTCTTATTTGTCTTGTAAATATTGCTTTGTTTTTTTCTCATCATGATGATATAGCGGAGGAGAAGGCGAATGGGATCTATAAGCAGTGCTGGATTATTAAAATAGGCAAACTAAGCACGTGCTTAAGGCACCAGCAAAGCAGGGGCAACACAAAAAAAAACTTAGAAACTACGGGGGTTGGTGGGGTTTGAATTACATATGGGGGGGGGCACCATAATCTTTTCAGTGCTTAGGGCTTCTAAAGGTCTTTATCCGGCCCTGTTTATAAGTATTCTAAATGTGGTAATGAAAATGACTCTCAAATTTGCACTTTAAGTTTACCTTGTATCTTCAAAACTTTTCTCTGCGCATGGTATATAAATGTTTGTCTTTAAAGTTTTCAAATAGATTTAATTTTCTATTCACCTACTCTATGACACAAGAAAAGTTTCCATGCAATCTATCAAAAGCTCCATATATGGCAAATCGTAGAGCTAACATCTGATGTTTCAACGTCTACGCACTGTTTGACCAAATATGATGACTCGAGATCAAGGGTGATAAATAATCTTCAATAACTTTACAATTGACAACATTTTGTGATCAAGGGAACCGAAGGTGGAATCGAGAGCATTTAGCAATATTTGCATTCGATACGCCAATAAAACCGAGTGATAATTCCGCGTATTTCTCTCTCTCTCTGTCTCTCTCTCTGTCTCTCTCTCTCTCTCTCTCTCTGTCTCTCTCTCGCCGCCAAATACTTGTCTGAATAAACACTGAGGTGATTGAAAGAATTAGTGATGTATTACCCCTATTGTTAATCAATGTTCTGTCTGGCTGTGCACGTGCAGCTTGTTGTGTCTCTATTTATGCATGGCTGATGTACTGTTCATTGTCATACCTACAATTGGCAGTAGCGCCAAGGGACACAGATACAAATTTGATGACGAAAACTGACGTCACTAAGGACAATCAAAATGTATACCAGAGCATTTGTATATTCAGGTAACGGAACTGGCCATCAAGACCTGGCCGTTCTCTTCGTCAACGCTGTCCCCAAACACGCCCGATGTAGGCGGACCTAATTATATCCGTATACAAACATGTCTGCTTCAAAGTGAAGGTCAAATTCATCATTATATAGAAGTTAAAGACACCAAGAATTGGACTATCCGCCACCGAAAAGGTGAATCGGACGTAGACTCTCAATTTTTGTCTTGACCACAATTAATTTACGTCATTCGATAATGTGTCATACGTAACTCGGTCCTTTCGACTATTTGTGAATTGGGTTCTGTTTAGCTCCGGAAGCTATCGTTCATAATCAAGTAGATTAATAAAGGTTGATAGTTAAATGGACCTATAAATTCCTGTTAAGGAATGGAAATGTTGCGTTCATAAGTGACATTTCAAAAGACAACGATTACCATTCTCTACTTAGTAGCAGACACCGAGACCCACTGAAACAGTAAATTCAAAGGACGCGGTCAACACAGAGCATAAAAAGCGTGCACTCCTAGTACTTTATTTTAAAATGAGATCGCATTGTGTATTTATACGTTCTCCATGCCGATTTGTCATTTAAATCGGATCTCTTTCATTAAACTCGATTATATTTGATATTCATTGTGAAATGAGTTTGTATATTTTAGTGCGAGAGCTTCAGACTGTCTAATAGCTTTAATATCATCTTACGACTTGCAGCAAAAGCACAACATTTATTTTGAAGATAATCAGATTCCCTATAAGAATTGCAAGATGATCTTCAGAAGATTTTATATGAAATATGAAAGAAAAAGTATCCGAACATGCATAAGAATTTGAGGACATTGTTCCTTGCGATAAAAAAAAGTTTCTTGCAACACATGTGTGACAACGGAATGAAACGTTCTTAAATGTTGGAACAAGAAATTAAACTTGTTTGCTGCTGATGGTGGCCCATATACAAATTGTGAGTCCGAAACAGACTTATAGGTATTAGAATCAAAAGAGTCCCATTAAAATAAAATAAAACAAATGAATATGTATTGATTTAGTAGGTCATGAATTTTAATGAAAAGACTGTGAATGCAGTATTTAAATCGCACCAAACATCAAACGTTCAAAAATAACGTCTGTAAACGTATGAGCTCTCGAAGACATGTACATGAATTTTGTCTGAGCCAAGCTATACGTTTCTGTGATATAGGACTAAGGTCACTTCTTGTGAACTGAGCAAGGTACCAATCTCGAGAATGCCGAACATTCGGTACCCTCCATATATGCAATATGCTCAAATCGGGTCATTGACAAGAATATAGACGTACGTTTTCATATTTCTACAATTACACCATTTGTTCGTTACATTGATGGGTATCTTTCATTTGTAATATGTATATTGTAGACCTGATTGATATGTTTCTTTTCTTCAAATACATTTCACCCTCATTTCATGTTCAATATGAATGACTTACACGTGTCATTTAAGTCTCGAAACCATTAAAGATTGTTTACGCCTGGAAAGATTTGTAATAAAAAATCGCAAATTTGTATCAGCTGCTAGTGACGAAGATGACAGTAACACCAACAAAAAGGAAAACATTGCGAGGAAAGGAGCAGTTGGTCATTCTTATTTGTCTTGTAAATATTGCTTTGTTTTTTTCTCATCATGATGATATAGCGGAGGAGAAGGCGAATGGGATCTATAAGCAGTGCTGGATTATTAAAATAGGCAAACTAAGCACGTGCTTAAGGCACCAGCAAGCAGGGGCAACACAAAAAAAAACTTAGAAACTACGGGGGTTGGTGGGGTTTGAATTACATATGGGGGGGGGGGCACCATAATCTTTTCAGTGCTTAGGGCTTCTAAAGGTCTTTATCCGGCCCTGTTTATAAGTATTCTAAATGTGGTAATGAAAATGACTCTCAAATTTGCACTTTAAGTTTACCTTGTATCTTCAGAACTTTAATCTGCGCATGGTATATAAATGTTTGTCTTTAAAGTTTTCAAATAGATTTAATTTTCTATTCACCTACTCTATGACAAAAGAAAAGTTTCCATGCAATCTATCAAAAGCTCCATATATGGCAAATCGTAGAGCTAACATCTGATGTTTCAACGTCTACGCACTGTTTGACCAAATATGATGACTCGAGATCAAGGGTGATAAATAATCTTCAATAACTTTACAATTGACAACATTTTGTGATCAAGGGAACCGAAGGTGGAATCGAGAGCATTTAGCAATATTTGCATTCGATACGACACTAAAACCGAGTGATAAATCCGCGTATTTCTCTCTCTCTCTGTCTCTCTCTCTCTCTCTCTGTCTCTCTCTCTCTCTCTCTCTCTCTCTCTCTCTCTCTCTCGCCGCCAAATACTTGTCTGAATAAACACTCAGGTGATTGAAAGAATTAGTGATGTATTACCCCTATTGTTAATCAATGTTCTGTCTGGCTGTGCACGTGCAGCTTCTTGTGTCTCTATTTATGCATGGCTGATGTACTGTTCATTGTCATACCTACAATTGGCAGTAGCGCCAAGGGACACAGATACAAATTTGATGACGAAAACTGACGTCACTAAGGACAATCAAAATGTATACCAGAGCATTTGTATATTCAGGTAACGGAACTGGCCATCAACACCTGGCCGTTCTCTTCGTCAACGCTGTCCCCAAACACGCCCGATGTAGGCGGACCTAATTATATCCGTATACAAACATGTCTGCTTCAAAGTGAAGGTCAAATTCATCATTATATAGAAGTTAAAGACACCAAGAATTGGACTATCCGCCACCGAAAAGGTGAATCGGACGTAGACTCTCAATTTTAGTCTTGACCACAATTAATTTACGTCATTCGATAATGTGTCATACGTAACTCGGTCCTTTCGACCATTTGTGAATTGGGTTCTGTTTAGCTCCGGAAGCTATCGTTCATAATCAAGTAGATTAATAAAGGTTGATAGTTAAATGGACCTATAAATTCCTGTTAAGGAATGGAAATATTGCGTTCATAAGTGACATTTCAAAAGACAACGATTACCATTCTCTACTTAGTAGCAGACACCGAGACCCACTGAAACAGTCAATTCAAAGGACGCGGTCAACACAGAGCATAAAAAGCGTGCACTCCTAATACTTTATTAAAATGAGATCGCATTGTGTATTGATACGTTCTCCATGCCGATTTGTCATTTAAATCGGATCTCTTTCATTAAACTCGATTATATTTGATATTCATTGTGAAATGAGTTTGTATATTTTAGTGCGAGAGCTTCAGACTGTCTAATAGCTTTAATATCGCCTTACGACTTGCTGCAAAAGCACAACATTTATTTTGAAGAGAATCAGATTCCCTATAAGAATTGCAAGATGATCTTCAGAAGATTTTATATGAAATATGAAAGAAAAAGTATCCGAACATGCATAAGAATTTGAGGACATTGTTCCTTGCGATAAAAAAAAGTTTCTTGCAACACATGTGTGACAACGGAATGAAACGTTCTTAAATGTTGGAACAAGAAATTAAACTTGTTTGCTGCTGATGGTGGCCCATATACAAATTGTGAGTCCGAAACAGACTTATAGGTATTAGAATCAAAAGAGTCCCATTAAAATAAAATAAAACAAATGAATATGTATTGATTTAGTAGGTCATGAATTTTAATGAAAAGACTGTGAATGCAGTATTTAAATCGCACCAAACATCAAACGTTCAAAAATAACGTCTGTAAACGGATTAATTATCGAAGACATGTACATGAATTTTGTCTGAGCCAAGCTATACGTTTCTGTGATATAGGACTAAGGTCACTTCTTGTGAACTGAGCAAGGTACCAATCTCGAGAATGCCGAACATTCGGTACCCTGCGTATATGCAATATGCTCAAACCGGGTCATTGACAAGAATATAGACGTACGTTTTCATATTTCTACAACTACACCATTTGTTCGTTACATTGATGGGTATCTTTCATTTGTAATATGTATATTGTAGACCTGATTGATATGTTTCTTTTCTTCAAATACGTTTCACCCTCATTTCATGTTCAATATGAATGACTTACACGTGTCATTTAAGTCTCGAAACCATTAAAGATTGTTTACGCCTGGAAAGATTTGTAATAAAAAATCGCAAATTTGTATCAGCTGCTAGTGACGAAGATGACAGTAACACCAACAAAAAGGAAAACATTGCGAGGAAAGGAGCAGTTGGTCATTCTTATTTGTCTTGTAAATATTGCATTGTTTTTTCTCATCATGATGATATATCGGAGGAGAAGGCGAATGGGATCTATAAGCAGTGCTGGATTATCCAATAGGCAAACTAAGCACGTGCTTAAGGCACCAGCAAAGCAGGGGGCAACACAAAAAAAAAAAATTGAAACTACGGGGGTTGGTTGGGTTTGAGTTACATATGGGGGGCACCATAATCTTTTCAGTGCTTAGGGCTTCTAAAGGTCTTTATCCGGCCCTGTTTATAAGTATTCTAAATGTGGTAATGAAAATGACTCTCAAATTTGCACTTTAAGTTTACCTTGTATCTTCAGAACTTTTCTCTGTGCATGGTATATAAATGTTTGTCTTTAAAGTTTTCAAATAGATTTAATTTTCTATTCACCTACTCTATGACACAAGAAAAGTTTCCATGCAATCTATCAATAGCTCCATATATGGCAAATCGTAGAGCTAACATCTGATGTTTCAACGTCTACGCACTGTTTGACCAAATATGATGACTCGAGATCAAGGGTGATAAATAATCTTCAATAACTTTACAATTGACAACATTTTGTGATCAAGGGAACCGAAGGTGGAATCGAGAGCATTTAGCAATATTTGCATTCGATTCGCCACTAAAACCGAGTGATAAATCCGCGTATTTCTCTGTCTCTCTGTTTCTCTCTCTCTCTCTCTCTCTCTCTCTCTCTCTCTCGCCGCCAAATACTTGTCTGAATAAACACTCAGGTGATTGAAAGAATTAGTGATGTATTACCCCTATTGTTAATCAATGTTCTGTCTGGCTGTGCACGTGCAGCTTCTTGTGTCTCTATTTATGCATGGCTGATGTACTGTTCATTGTCATACCTACAATTGGCAGTAGCGCCAAGGGACACAGATACAAATTTGATGTCGAAAACTGACGTCACTAAGGACAATCAAAATGTATACCAGAGCATTTGTATATTCAGGTAACGGAACTGGCCATCAACACCTGGCCGTTCTCTTCGTCAACGCTGTCCCCAAACACGCCCGATGTAGGCGGACCTAATTTTATCCGTATACAAACATGTCTGCTTCAAAGTGAAGGTCAAATTCATCATTATATAGAAGTTAAAGACACCAAGAATTGGACTAACCGCCACCGAAAAGGTGAATCGGACGTAGACTCTCAATTTTTGTCTTGACCGCAATTAATTTACGTCATTCGGTAATGTGTCATACGTAACTCGGTCCTTTCGACCATTTGTGAATTGGGTTCTGTTTAGCTCCGGAAGCTATCGTTCATAATCAAGTAGATTAATAAAGGTTGATAGTTAAATGGACCTATAAATTCCTGTTAAGGAATGGAAATATTGCGTTCATAAGTGACATTTCAAAAGACAACGATTACCATTCTCTACTTAGTAGCAGACACCGAGACCCACTGAAACAGTCAATTCAAAGGACGCGGTCAACACAGATCATAAAAAGCGTTCACTCCTAATACTTTATTAAAATGAGATCGCATTGTGTATTGATACGTTCTCCATGCCGATTTGTCATTTAAATCAGATCTCTTTCATTAAACTCGATTATATTTGATATTCATTGTGAAATGAGTTTGTATATTTTAGTGCGAGAGCTTCAGACTGTCTAATAGCTTTAATATCGCCTTACGACTTGCAGCAAAAGCACAACATTTATTTTGAAGAGAATCCGATTCCCTATAAGAATTGCAAGATGATCTTCAGAAGATTTTATATGAAATATGAAAGAAAAAGTATCCGAACATGCATAAGAATTTGAGGACATTGTTCCTTGCGATAAAAAAAAGTTTCCTGCAACACATGTGTGACAACGGAATGAAACGTTCTTAAATGTTGGAACAAGAAATTAAACTTGTTTGCTGCTGATGGTGGCCCATATACAAATTGTGAGTCCGAAACAGACTTATAGGTATTAGAATCAAAAGAGTCCCATTAAAATAAAATAAAACAAATGAATATGTATTGATTTAGTAGGTCATGAATTTTAATGAAAAGACTGTGAATGCAGTATTTAAATCGCACCAAACATCAAACGTTCAAAAATAACGTCTGTAAACGTATGAGCTCTCGAAGACATGTACATGAATTTTGTCTGAGCCAAGCTATACGTTTCTGTGATATAGGACTAAGGTCACTTCTTGTGAACTGAGCAAGGTACCAATCTCGAGAATGCCGAACATTCGGTACCCTCCATATATGCAATATGCTCAAATCGGGTCATTGACAAGAATATAGACGTACGTTTTCATATTTCTACAATTACACCATTTGTTCGTTACATTGATGGGTATCTTTCATTTGTAATATGTATATTGTAGACCTGATTGATATGTTTCTTTTCTTCAAATACATTTCACCCTCATTTCATGTTCAATATGAATGACTTACACGTGTCATTTAAGTCTCGAAACCATTAAAGATTGTTTGCGCCTGGAAAGATTTGTAATAAAAAATCGCAAATTTGTATCAGCTGCTAGTGACGAAGATGACAGTAACACCAACAAAAAGGAAAACATTGCGAGGAAAGGAGCAGTTGGTCATTCTTATTTGTCTTGTAAATATTGCTTTGTTTTTTTCTCATCATGATGATATAGCGGAGGAGAAGGCGAATGGGATCTATAAGCAGTGCTGGATTATTAAAATAGGCAAACTAAGCACGTGCTTAAGGCACCAGCAAAGCAGGGGCAACACAAAAAAAACTTAGAAACTACGGGGGTTGGTGGGGTTTGAATTACATATGGGGGCACCATAATCTTTTCAGTGCTTAGGGCCTCTAAAGGTCTTTATCCGGCCCTGTTTATAAGTATTCTAAATGTGGTAATGAAAATGACTCTCAAATTTGCACTTTAAGTTTACCTTGTATCTTCAGAACTTTTCTCTGCGCATGGTATATAAATGTTTGTCTTTAAAGTTTTCAAATAGATTTAATTTTCTATTCACCTACTCTATGACACAAGAAAAGTTTCCATGCAATCTATCAATAGCTCCATATATGGCAAATCGTAGAGCTAACATCTGATGTTTCAACGTCTACGCACTGTTTGACCAAATATGATGACTCGAGATCAAGGGTGATAAATAATCTTCAATAACTTTACAATTGACAACATTTTGTGATCAAGGGAACCGAAGGTGGAATCGAGAGCATTTAGCAATATTTGCATTCGATACGACACTAAAACTGAGTTATAAATCCGCGTATTTCTCTCTCTCTCTCTCTCTCTCTCTCTCTCTCTCTCTCTCTCTCTCTCCCCCTATCTGTCCCTCTCTTTCTCTCTCTCTCTCTCTCTCTCTCTCTGCCAAATACTTGTCTGAATAAACACTCAGGTGATTGAAAGAATTAGTGATGTATTACCCCTATTGTTAATCAATGTTCTGTCTGGCTGTGCACGTGCAGCTTGTTGTGTCTCTATTTATGCATGGCTGATGTACTGTTCATTGTCATACTTACAATTGGCAGTAGCGCCAAGGGACACAGATACAAATTTGATGACGAAAACTGACGTCACTAAGGACAATCAAAATGTATACCAGAGCATTTGTATATTCAGGTAACGGAACTGGCCATCAAGACCTGGCCGTTCTCTTCGTCAACGCTGTCCCCAAACACGCCCGATGTAGGCGGACCTAATTATATCCGTATACAAACATGTCTGCTTCAAAGTGAAGGTCAAATTCATCATTATATAGAAGTTAAAGACACCAAGAATTGGACTATCCGCCACCGAAAAGGTGAATCGGACGTAGACTCTCAATTTTTGTCTTGACCGCAATTAATTTACGTCATTCGATAATGTGTCATACGTAACTCGGTCCTTTCGACCATTTGTGAATTGGGTTCTGTTTAGCTCCGGAAGCTATCGTTCATAATCAAGTAGATTAATAAAGGTTGATAGTTAAATGGACCTATAAATTCCTGTTAAGGAATGGAAATATTGCGTTCATAAGTGACATTTCAAAAGACAACGATTACCATTCTCTACTTAGTAGCAGACACCGAGACCCACTGAAACAGTAAATTCAAAGGACGCGGTCAACACAGAGCATAAAAAGCGTGCACTCCTAGTACTTTATTAAAATGAGATCGCATTGTGTATTGATACGATCTCCATGCCGATTTGTCATTTAAATCGGATCTCTTTCATTAAACTCGATTATATTTGATATTCATTGTGAAATGAGTTTGTATATTTTAGTGCGAGAGCTTCAGACTGTCTAATAGCTTTAATATCGCCTTACGACTTGCAGCAAAAGCACAACATTTATTTTGAAGAGAATCCGATTCCCTATAAGAATTGCAAGATGATCTTCAGAAGATTTTATATGAAATATGAAAGAAAAAGTATCCGAACATGCATAAGAATTTGAGGACATTGTTCCTTGCGATAAAAAAAAGTTTCCTGCAACACATGTGTGACAACGGAATGAAACGTTCTTAAATGTTGGAACAAGAAATTAAACTTGTTTGCTGCTGATGGTGGCCCATATACAAATTGTGAGTCCGAAACAGACTTATAGGTATTAGAATCAAAAGAGTTCCATTAAAATAAAATAAAACAAATGAATATGTATTGATTTAGTAGGTCATGAATTTTAATGAAAAGACTGTGAATGCAGTATTTAAATCGCACCAAACATCAAACGTTCAAAAATAACGTCTGTAAACGTATGAGCTCTCGAAGACATGTACATGAATTTTGTCTGAGCCAAGCTATACGTTTCTGTGATATAGGACTAAGGTCACTTCTTGTGAACTGAGCAAGGTACCAATCTCGAGAATGCCGAACATTCGGTACCCTCCATATATGCAATATGCTCAAATCGGGTCATTGACAAGAATATAGACGAACGTTTTCATATTTCTACAATTACACCATTTGTTCGTTACATTGATGGGTATCTTTCATTTGTAATATGTATATTGTAGACCTGATTGATATGTTTCTTTTCTTCAAATACATTTCACCCTCATTTCATGTTCAATATGAATGACTTACACGTGTCATTTAAGTCTCGAAACCATTAAAGATTGTTTACGCCTGGAAAGATTTGTAATAAAAAATCGCAAATTTGTATCAGCTGCTAGTGACGAAGATGACAGTAACACCAACAAAAAGGAAAACATTGCGAGGAAAGGAGCAGTTGGTCATTCTTATTTGTCTTGTAAATATTGCTTTGTTTTTTTCTCATCATGATGATATAGCGGAGGAGAAGGCGAATGGGATCTATAAGCAGTGCTGGATTATTAAAATAGGCAAACTAAGCACGTGCTTAAGGCACCAGCAAAGCAGGGGCAACACAAAAAAAACTTAGAAACTACGGGGGTTGGTGGGGTTTGAATTACATATGGGGGGGGGGGCACCATAATCTTTTCAGTGCTTAGGGCTTCTAAAGGTCTTTATCCGGCCCTGTTTATAAGTATTCTAAATGTGGTAATGAAAATGACTCTCAAATTTGCACTTTAAGTTTACCTTGTATCTTCAGAACTTTTCTCTGCGCATGGTATATAAATGTTTGTCTTTAAAGTTTTCAAATAGATTTAATTTTCTATTCACCTACTCTATGACACAAGAAAAGTTTCCATGCAATCTATCAATAGCTCCATATATGGCAAATCGTAGAGCTAACATCTGATGTTTCAACGTCTACGCACTGTTTGACCAAATATGATGACTCGAGATCAAGGGTGATAAATAATCTTCAATAACTTTACAATTGACAACATTTTGTGATCAAGGGAACCGAAGGTGGAATCGAGAGCATTTAGCAATATTTGCATTCGATACGACACTAAAACTGAGTTATAAATCCGCGTATTTCTCTCTCTCTCTCTCTCTCTCTCTCTCTCTCTCCCTATCTGTCCCTCTCTTTCTCTCTCTCTCTCTCTCTCTCTCTCTCTCTCTCTCTCTCTCTCGCCGCCAAATACTTGTCTGAATAAACACTCAGGTGATTGAAAGAATTAGTGATGTATTACCCCTATTGTTAATCAATGTTCTGTCTGGCTGTGCACGTGCAGCTTCTTGTGTCTCTATTTATGCATGGCTGATGTACTGTTCATTGTCATACCTACAATTGGCAGTTGAGCCAAGGGACACAGATACAAATTTGATGACGAAAACTGACGTCACTAAGGACAATCAAAATGTATACCAGAGCATTTGTATATTCAGGTAACGGAACTGGCCATCAACACCTGGCCGTTCTCTTCGTCAACGCTGTCCCCAAACACGCCCGATGTAGGCGGACCTAATTATATCCGTATACAAACATGTCTGCTTCAAAGTGAAGGTCAAATTCATCATTATATAGAAGTTAAAGACACCAAGAATTGGACTATCCGCCACCGAAAAGGTGAATCGGACGTAGACTCTCAATTTTTGTCTTGACCACAATTAATTTACGTCATTCGATAATGTGTCATACGTAACTCGGTCCTTTCGACCATTTGTGAATTGGGTTCTGTTTAGCTCCGGAAGCTATCGCTCATAATCAAGTAGATTAATAAAGGTTGATAGTTAAATGGACCTATAAATTCCTGTTAAGGAATGGAAATATTGCGTTCATAAGTGACATTTCAAAAGACAACGATTACCATTCTCTACTTAGTAGCAGACACCGAGACCCACTGAAACAGTCAATTCAAAGGACGCGGTCAACACAGAGCATAAAAAGCGTGCACTCCTAGTACTTTATTAAAATGAGATCGCATTGTGTATTGATACGTTCTCCATGCCGATTTGTCATTTAAATCGGATCTATTTCATTAAACTCGATTATATTTGATATTCATTGTGAAATGAGTTTGTATATTTTAGTGCGAGAGCTTCAGACTGTCTAATAGCTTTAATATCGCCTTACGACTTGCAGCAAAAGCACAACATTTATTTTGAAGAGAATCCGATTCCCTATAAGAATTGCAAGATGATCTTCAGAAGATTTTATATGAAATATGAAAGAAAAAGTATCCGAACATGCATAAGAATTTGAGGACATTGTTCCTTGCGATAAAAAAAAGTTTCCTGCAACACATGTGTGACAACCGAATGAAACGTTCTTAAATGTTGGAACAAGAAATTAAACTTGTTTGCTGCTGATGGTGGCCCATATACAAATTGTGAGTCCGAAACAGACTTATAGGTATTAGAATCAAAAGAGTCCCATTAAAATAAAATAAAAACAAATGAATATGTATTGATTTAGTAGGTCATGAATTTTAATGAAAAGACTGTGAATGCAGTATTTAAATCGCACCAAACATCAAACGTTCAAAA
Organism: Margaritifera margaritifera; assembly: GCA_029931535.1. Taxonomy (NCBI): domain Eukaryota; kingdom Metazoa; phylum Mollusca; class Bivalvia; order Unionida; family Margaritiferidae; genus Margaritifera; species Margaritifera margaritifera. Next base: position 5,471,104 of record JAQPZY010001683.1, read on the forward strand.
ATAACGTCTGTAAACGTATGAGCTCTCGAAGACATGTACATGAATTTTGTCTGAGCCAAGCTATACGTTTCTGTGATATAGGACTAAGGTCACTTCTTGTGAACTGAGCAAGGTACCAATCTCGAGAATGCCGAACATTCGGTACCCTCCATATATGCTCAAATCGGGTCATTGACAAGAATATAGACGTACGTTTTCATATTTCTACAATTACACCATTTGTTCGTTACATTGATGGGTATCTTTCATTTGTAATATGTATATTGTAGACCTGATTGATATGTTTCTTTTCTTCAAATACATTTCACCCTCATTTCATGTTCAATATGAATGACTTACACGTGTCATTTAAGTCTCGAAACCATTAAAGATTGTTTACGCCTGGAAAGATTTATAATAAAAATCTCAAATTTGTATCAGCTGCTAGTGATGAAGATGACAGTAACACCGACAATAAGGAAACAATGCAAGGAAAGGAGAAGTTGGTCATTCTTATTTGTCTTGCAAGTATTGCTTTGTTTTTTCTCATCAAGTTGATACAGCGGAGAAGGCGAATGGGATTTATAAGCAGCGCTGGATTACCCAGTAATTAAACTAAGCACTTGCTTAGGGCACCAGCAAAGAAGGGGGAAATTTTTTTTAGAAATTACGGGGGTGGGTTGGTTGAATTACATATGGGGGGCACCATAATCTGTTCAGTGCTTAGGGCCTCTAAAGATCTTTATCCAGCCCTGCCTATACCTAACAGGAAGACTGCACACACACACACACAAACACACACACACACACACACACACACGGGGAGAGTCGTGGTTGTAATATGGGTCCGAAACGAAAGCACAAAGCGATAAACTTACTCAGTGTAAAATTACCAGTTTGTTTTCATAATAGGGGCATAGTTCATAACAAGCCTCTGTGAAAGGCAAAGAAGAGGGAGTATTTCGGATTGCTGAATATAATTCAGACCTATTAAATAAATGTATTTCTGATCAACTGCATCAATGTAAATGAGAGAGAGAGAGAGAGAGAGAGAGAGAGAGAGAGAGAGAGAGAGAGAGATTGCCAGACTGCACTCTCGATAAATAACCGTGGCTAGTCTTACTATTTCAAAGAAACAATCAGAGTCCATGTATTTCAATTTATCCAGTTAATTTTTTACTCCTACGGTTTATCAGGGTTTATTGACCTTGACTTCCTTCCCAAAAAAATGCTCAGAACTTCTCTATGAATGACAACAAAGCTTCAGATGATTTTTTGCCCAACTTTTCGATGAACAAGGTCAGCTTCCACATATTAAAGGGGGAGTTTGAACGGGGGGGGGGGGGGGGGTCCCTTAAAATGCTTACACTTGAAATCTATAAAATCAAAACAAAATTTTTAAAAAATATTTATTTAAATTGCAGTTGGAACTCAACAGAGTGTGTACTTTTAAAAAAGTTTCTTTATGGCACAATTTCATTGAAAACACCTATCGATAGCGCTTCAATAATCGACTCACCCTGACCTTGCCAGATGTTTTTCAAAAGGTTACAATGTAGATCTATTTGTTAAAATGTTACTGGGAGGGAATAATGTGGAATGTTTACTCCCCTCCCCCCCCATCTCTCTCTCTCTCTCTCTCTCTCTCTCTCTCTCTCGTGAGCGCGCTCTCTGCATATTATTAAAATTTTTGATCGATCGAACGTTTGACTTCATATATTTCCAAATTTTTTTTATGTTGAAATAAGTATCGTCATTTACAGAATTGTTTACACTGTACACAGGAGCTACATATCCGATACACTGCCCTCGAAGAATATGTAAACAAACATTACAACGTAATTTATTTTACCCATGATTCGCTGCGAATGATCCGAAAAGGAGCAGACAAAGAAATGAAATGTTTTCAATTCAAAGAAAATCGTAAAGAAAAATGAAAAATCTAATTATGTCTGCATGAATGAATGAATATATATATATAACAATACAATCATACAAAGCTTAAAATGAAATATCATCTTTTATTTGTCCAATCGATGCCATGTAATAATATCCAAGAGATTCACTCTGTCAACTCTAATACTTATTCGGAACATAATCGCCTCTTTCCCATGCGAGTCGAATAACTTCTACACTCTAAAAGAGATTAGGAGGTAATCGCAGTGGCATTTCCTAATTAGTAAGTTTTTGGCAGACCTGAAACTGTTGCTTACGTTGCTGTTAACGATGACACGTCATCTAGTCATTGTATCGTCATGAAGTTATTATGACGTAAAAAAATAACCACGGACTTGATGGTAGTTATTTACATCAGAGTTTTTTTCTAGTATGCGATGGAAAAGGCAGAGGACGATCCGATTACATTCTTGAGGTCAGAAAAAAAAAATCCCTGTTCGAAGAAAATGCCTGACTCCCCCATCCCATCCCCATTAAATTAAATGGTCGGTCCTTCAACATGTCCCAGAGCAAAGTGTGTGTACCTCCGCTCATATCTATACTGCCTTGTACACAAAATGTAATTTCATATGCGAATCAACTTTTTTTCGAATGCTAGCGTGTATGTATGTATATAGTATATACGCAGTATCATTGATTGATACATCACGAGATGTATACATTTTTCATTAAAAGGAAACGAGGCTTGCCGAGTTTCCTTTTAATTAAAAATTTATACAGCGAGTGGTATATCAAAGATACAGCGTACATACTATACAAATATTTTATTTATATCACACAAATACACATACTTGCATTCCCAACGAAGTTAAGATTGATTACAGGAAACTGTGTACTGACGGAGTGAGTGAACTATTCACATCCCTGCCTAGTGAGTCCGGTACAAAATGTTGTTCTGTACCTATTGCGGCTATTCATAATTCTCTTTGCAAAGTGATAAGTTGCTTCTTTTCATTGTTTTAGCTTCTATTGCTCATTAATATTGATTAAATAAATATAAGACACACTTATGATTTAAACATGAAAGATGGTTGAAGTGAAGAAAGTAGAGCACTACCAGTGGCATACTAAGGGTAAATGGCGCCCGGGGCGACGATGATGGCGCAAAGGGCCAGAATATGAGGCCCGAATTTGTATCAGCCGTTTTGGAACCCCAAGATGCCACCCCCCCCTCCCCCGTTAGTACGCTACTGAGCACTACAAACACAGCCTCTTGAACACCGAACGCGCAGCCATTCAATCACCGTCGAGTATATTGAAACGAGTCATTATTATGCTTTAATTAATATTGCTACCGACCATAAGATTGTTTTATCCTCTATCTCTCTCTTTCCCCTCTCCGTTAGTCGGTTTGTCTGTAAATTTACCATCATTCATTGGTCCAGAGATATCGTCGCATGACACAGGTGAAAATCCGCTACGCTCGTTTTTCACGGATTTTCGCCCGTAGCTTGCGACGATGGTCGATCGATCGATTGTTTGATCGAGAGATACACTGTAGTAAAACTGATATGCTGACAGACCAACCAACAGAGAGAGAGAGAGAGAGAGAGAGAGAGAGAGAGAGGTGGGGAGGGGGGAGGGTTTCAGGAGACTTGGCATAAGATTATTTTCTTGTAATTGTCCATCCCTACGTTTCTCTGTTGGTCGATTAGTCTGCCGCCTGACCAACCAACACAGTGGAGAGAAAGAGGGAGAGCGGCCTTCGTATATTTTAATATTTAAAAATAATCTGTTGTTAGAACCCTAATATAGGTTATAAAAAAGCAAGAACTAGATTACAGTATGTGTGTGCATCCTAACCAAGAAATTTACCGTACAGTCTCGACAGGCTATTGCGACTTTGTATCATTGGTATTGTGAACACTGTTGATAAATCCCATGGAAAGTTTACACATACCATTACGACGACCCAGGTTCTTGTAGGTTACTTGGTGTAAGTTTAAGTTCAAAGGTTTCATCCATCTCAAACCGTTTGTCTGTCTGTCTGTCACTCCACTGATTTCCACGTATTTTTGTCCCTTATGCATGAGAGAGAGAGAGAGAGAAAGAGAGAGATAAAAGGGAAAGCTTAGGAGATTTCAATGAAATTGTGCACCATGCTTAATTCATTAGAAAACGGGGATTATTAATATTTTTTCTCGTTATTTTCTAATGATTAATAAGTGGAAATTCATCACTGATCTACAGAGTACAGAAGCAATAACCTGCTGTTGAAACCATGTTTATATATGCGTATTCATGCACATGGGCGGATCACAATTTGATATACCAACAGTATTGGTATATCAAATTGCTTAATACCAACACTTTAAAAGTCATGTTATTTTTAATGTATTTGGTATATATATATATATATATATATATAGATAGATAGATAGATAGATAGATAGATAGATAGATAGATAGATAGATAGATAGATAGATATTACCTCAATACTTTATTTCCGGCTATTATAATGTATGTATTTGGTTCTTTGTTCCAATAAATCACAGTAACGATATTTTTTTTTTCAAAGCTATTTTAGGAACTGACATTTTTGTTCGGAAAAACTCCCAGGCCTCCTTTCCCACCCCTCCAGAAAGTTAAATGTTTTGTCCCTAACATTAAATTTCTTTCACGGCAGCCAGTTGCATTAGATATGAGCGGGTATATGGTCGCGTGATTCATTATTGTCGCCCAAGCAGTTTCCTCCCTCCCCTAGATTTTAAAATTCATGCGGACGCCCATGCTAACATTACACTTACTATTAGTTTTTTTAAAATCATTATTATTTGTAAATTTCCTTCTCCAAGTCAACTGAGGTCTACACTCGTTACTGCCAAAACTTTGATTTGGACTTTATTATTGAAAGGTATCTACTCCCAATGTAAATACCTGTTTAGTAGATAGAAACGAGGATGATGATGATAATAATCACGTTATCATTATTATTATAAGTAGTAGTAGTAGCCACTTTCGTGCTGAAGTGCCGTAAAACATTACTACATACATATTATTATTGTTATTGTTGTATACTATAAATAACAAGTATTCTATTCTACTAACACGTACCTGCTACGGCGACGTATCACTATATTGGTCAAGATTCATGTATATATACCGGTATTCCAAAATCGTGGACAATTTAAATCCTATCTGGAAATCTCATCCAAATCCAACACTCACACATGAATGTGATATTCCATGCCAAATAATTATATTGTGTGGTCTTCGTACGCTAATTTCTTCCTTGGAAGACACTTTGGTATCAAGATAGCAAATAACACGCAAATCTCCCGATTCCGCGTTCAGTTAAGGCACTTTTCGTCTGGGATATAGTTCTCTCGGTAAGAGTTCTTTTCTCCTAGTCGCGCCCAGCAACCTGTCAACAAATACACACGTTCTAGTATATGCTCCAATACTTGTTCATGTACGATCTTAGTATTATCAGCATTATTTATAGTATTGGGAATGACCATGTCGTTGTGTGTGTGTGTGTGTGTGTGTGTGTGTGTGTGTGTGTGTGTGTGTGTGTGTGTGTATCTTTCGAGTTGGCTGAATCTGTACCTTCTGACAGTGCACAAGATAAATGTATTATTTAACAAGCTACTGATATACGCTCAAGCAATGGGTGTATTCTTCAACAGACAAGTAAATTATCGATTTTACTGTTGATCCAACGAAAGAGTCAACACAAATAAGATAATAAAATTGGTACTTTATAAAAAGTACTAAGAGAGGACGCAAGAGTAATAGCATGTAACAAGGTTGTAACTGAAAAGCAGTAGCGTACTAACGGGGGGGGGGGGGGGGGGCAGACGGGGCGGTTGCCCCGGGCGCCACAGGTCTTGGGGCGAAAAACAGCTGATACAAATTCGGGCCTTGTATTCTGGCTCTTTGGGTTATCATCGTCGCCCTGGGCGCCATTTAACCTTAGTACGCCACTGCTGAAAAGTACTAAGAGTGTAATGGCATGTAACTACGTTTTAACTGTGGTTAATATGCATGAAATGTGTGAAAAGGAAGGATTTTAGTTTGCTTGTTGCAAATAATTTTTTGTTGTATGGCTTGTTTTAAAGGGTAGTTTGGAACACATTATTTTGTATATAAAGTGATAGGACAGGAAAGTCTTATATTTAGTATAGGACAGGAAAGTCTTATATTTGGTATAGGACAGGAAAGTCTTATATTTGGTATAGGACAGGAAAGTCTTATATTTGGTATAGGACAGGAAAGTCTTATATTTGGTATAGGACAGGAAAGTCTTATATTTGGTATAGGACAGGAAAGTCTTATATTTGGTAGCACATACGATAAAGTTTTATAATTGCATAAAGAAGAGTATGATAGAAGCCGTGTTAAAAGGAAAAGTGTAATTACGGAAGGGATAGGTGACTGTTACCTACATTTCCTTGTAAGTGTATACATATTCCATAAGGAACACAGTGATGAAATAAAGCTGAACGGAAGAACTTTACATATGTACATAAGCATAAATAATAATAGGAGGCAAAGATGAAATATAAGTATGTCTATTAAGTCTGAAAATATAAATAGAGAGTAGGGCAAAATATAAATAGAGAGTAGGGCAAAATATAAATAGAGAGTAGGGCATGTTGGTTCTGAAATTTGATTTAACATTTTTAGCATATTTTAATACCAAATGTGTTAATGTTGTTGAATGTTGAAAAATTATTGTTCATCAACTAAATATAATAGACCCAGATGTTCCCACTGTTTTTTCATTAATGACAATGCTTCTTTCAGTAATACCAAAGAAACATTTAAGATTCGTTGTGATACTAACTGTGCAACATATAATGTTATTTATTTGATAACTTGCAAAAAGAAATATGTTTAACAAACCGTCAGCAAGTATCTAAACGCATGACCAAACATAGATTTGACATTAATAACTTTTTCAATCCATCTTTTTAATCTCATGTCTCCACGCACTTTAATGATGGCTTGAATGAGAAGCCTGTGATGAATAGGAAATCAAAAAAGCCGTCTATGGCTATTCTTCGTGACCCATGAACCGGAACATCACCTTACTTTACGGACAAGTTTTTAAAAAGTGTATGTCAACGTGGTGATGTATGCGCATTTACTAAAATTAAATTAAATATTACCGGGTAATTGTTGTTCTAAGAGTAATACTAATATAATTCAACCAAAGTCCATTCAATCCTAACTGTTGAATGCTCTGCACCCTAAAAAATCTCATCAAAATAATTCCAGACGAAAATTATTGATTGCAATGGATTTTTACAATGGTGGCCGGGTGCTAGACTGGGTCATTAAAAGAGGACGGAAATAACAGGGTAGTACGATATTTTCCCAACATGCGCAGCTTTCATTGTGACATCACAGCGCGCAACATTCAATCCGGTTTGTACGCGATCACACCTTTAAGGTTGACCTCGTCCAAACATGTCCACGTACTTGAACACCGATTTTCCATATGTATTTCTCAAGCCCGTTCAACCTATAAAATGACCTTCCAATAAATATGGCTGTTGTTCTTTCAGATGTAAACTTCCCGCAGATTAGGAACATCGTCACTAGAGACATCCGAACCATGAAAGCAATTTTTCTTTGTTAATTCCCTTTCCTTCCCATCTTCCTGTTTTAATTTAGGAGTTGAAGTTTGAAATTTAATTACCTTATATTCTAATATAAATTGAATATTCAACAAAAACCGTTCAAATCAGAAGGATTATTTAAATAATATGTAAACAGAACCATTAGACGAGTCGTTTACCTTGCTATGACAAAAAGGTTACTATACTTATTTTTATATTAATTTCTAAAGGCATTCTGTCTAGATCCGCATAGAGTCTGAAAAGTATGGTGCTTTTTGTCAACATTGAAATGACTCATAAAAATCAATATGCAATCCTTCTATCTTTGTAAGATCTGTAAAGCCCCAAAATCTCACAGACATATAATGCAAATGGAACAATTTCACAAACATTAAATTCATTGTTCTTTTGACATTTTCCACATTACTTTTTCGAACATTTAGAAACTGTCTTTCGATGTATGAAGTCCTTTAGCAGTATTGAAGCGGAAACGAAATTTGTGATGCAAAGGCAAACTTCTAATTTTAACAAGGACCATAGTCACACCACTAAGACTGTGTCTGGCCAGTTGGATTACTTACATCAACCGTCCGAAGTTTTGATATAAAGTGGACAAAGACGGATTTAGTTGGAGTAAGCATATTTTCTGACCTAAATCATTTAAATATATCACATTTGTGTAGTATGAATTTAAAGAAGTGTCATTATATGACGTAGATATCAGAAGACTATCCCCCCACCACACTTTTGTTTGTTAAATGATTTAAAATTTGTAAAATCCAGGCAGGGCGTAGATGTACCCAATCTCTTCATGGCCAAAATACATTTCCACCTAAATAACAACAAGTTTTCATCATATACATCAAGTGCATCAAGGCCGGATTAAGCTGGTAGGAAGCCGGGGAGCAATTTCAAGAAGTGCCCTTCCACATCCCCCCCACCCACACACACTATAAAAGATTTCACTGATGCTCCATTTGCTCCGCCTTTAATCCGGCCTTGATACACATGTAGTGATTTATCAGCGCTGATTGAAATTGTATGTTTATTTGCACGTTGAAGATTAAATATTTATATGAATAAATCATACGTACATGAACGGTTTACTGTCCTGATTATAATTTTTGTATGGGGTCAATAATAAGTACAAATTCTTTTTTATTTTAAATCAGGATAGTGCAATGTTTATCAAAACAGAAATGTATTCGCATACTTTAACTTTGTTGTACAGTGTAGTATGGAACTTTTATTTTTCTTGTTGTTTTTCGGACATATAAATGAAATAAAGCTGCCGATATTATTATATTGCAATCTTTGTGATGGAATTTTATAAATAATGTGGATGTATACGGTAATTATAAAAAAAATTAAATATAATCCGATATGCATTTTACAGTTTGTTATTTAATTAAAGTATTGTTTTTCAAACTGTTCAGTAGAATTAGACTCAATAATTAACAAGAAAGCGTAACAGTTGCGCTTACTCCACGTTATCTATTATTATTGGGAATTAAAACTTCCGACATTTAGTGTCAATAATACAGCTTCCCAAGTCCACACACCGTCATATTTCAGTCACATTTTGGCGACAAGCATGAAAATTACACTAGTTACTATTGGAAATTTTCTAATTTTATGACTGAACTTCAGTGGACTGTAACCGATCGATGATCGATTGACAGGGGATTAATTTGTCTACACAAAGTGTGAACAAATAATTTTTCTCGATCCTTTCTGTAGACCATACAAATCAAGAACCTGATTTTAAAAAATGGAACAGTTTTGAAAATTAACACAATTTTTCCTGGACCTTTGAAACCAAGTTTCTAAAACAAATAAAAACTTACCCACCAAAGGTACAAAATTCCAAATAACTCATAAGAAGTCTTGCCATGGCACAGTAGATCTGGATTTCGACCAAAACTGATTACACTAATTGTAATAGATTAGTTGGTCATGGCACTGAAAGTGACCAATATTCGATGAAATCGATTAATCGGAGAAGCACTAGACCTATGTCTTCTTGGAACAAAAAAAAAAAAAAAAGAAAAAAAAAAAAAAAAGGCTGATAGCATTTTCAAGCCAGGAAGTCCCTCAGAAGTTAATCAGAAGGAAACAAAATTCAAGACGCAAGGGACGGATGCAAGTTTGTAAGTATCGACGGACATAGATAACACTATATGACTCACCCCTCAATGTAATAAGGCGGGGGAGGGGGCACCCCCCCCCCCCAACTAAAACAGAAGTGTACTCACATGAGTTGTGCATCTACCGGAAAAAAATTATGGAACTTATAAGTAGACTAATTTATCCATTATAAGCAAATTGACTAGAGCAACTTGGATGGGTAGCTATAACCACAGTCTTTTTGTATATTACATAATTTAAAACTGTACGAAGTTTGACCCTTTACTACCTTAACCCCCATGTTCCATGATTACTCCCCATGACCTTAACCCAGGAGTGGTAACCCGAAATTTTAGGATTCTGTTACCTATATAATGCATATGTGTCTTCATGATACCACTGCAAATACAAAGTTTTGTCAAAATTATTCTAAAATGTCATGATAATTTACATTTTTAGTACAGTGGATCTTTTGATCCCCTTTGAGACATCCCGTGAGAGGGAGGTAGAATAATTCCATTCTTGATTATGGTTACGATATCAACAACTAATGTATCAAGTGTGGTAAATTTCCATCAAGTAGTTTAGGAAGAAATAAAATTTTGAACGGTCGAACAGACGGACGGTATTACTAATCAGTACACTATATGAAAACAAGAGGCCAACGTGGATCTAGCATTGCTCGCGTGACTGACATCGGCCTAATTATCAAAAGCAGTGTGCCAAGTAATCTGGGTTAGTAACTGCAGCAATATGTAACTGTGGTATGGCATCATCTCTACAATTATTAAAAGACTATAAATTTAGTCAAATTCTGTTAAGCAGTTTTTCTAAAATCTATTTTCAGTAACGGTGGCCATTTTTGATAGTATATTCGCATCATTTCCTAAACATGAAAGGGTTTGAGGTCAAGCTTTGAGGTCAAACTTTGTTCAAATTCTAAGGAGCGCATTTGAGAAGAACTCATTTAAAAGTTGTTTAGTTTTATTGATTGCGACCATATTTGATACAGTATCGGTATCTCAATGACACAAAACAAAAGCGACAGCAGGATGCTCCATCTCAAACTCGATCCAATTCCGTTGAGATTCCACTTCACAGTTTCGTATTTTGCACAGGGTTGAATTTCTAAACAAAACGTGAATCACAAATTTGATCATGTGTTTTTTTAATGTAGAATCCAGAACTATTTATGTTTTCGTGAATCCGTTTTAATTAAACATTTATTACGTACCAGATAATGTGGATATCTAGGTCAGTAAGATTACCTCATGGTTCGAAATGCGAAACTATGCCCTTAGGTTGAAAGCACGGTAGAAAAAGTAAAAAATATGTCCTAAATATTTGAGACTAAATTTAAAAAGTTTAATCAGTCTGACTTCTTTTTTCTATAAATTGTGCCTAGAGAATTCATTGCTTAAATTTCCATATGATTGTAGTTGTAGGAAAATTCGGGTTCTTAAATCTTCATATGTGTAGTTGTAGGAAAATGTATTTGTCAGAACAGGGACAGGGCACAAATACAGAATTTCAGCTATTTTCTTTTAAGCATTTTGGCTAGTTCACATGCTGAATTTAAACGGACTACTTCTGATTTTAGAAAAGTACGACAAAAACCATAGGTCATACAGAGAGACAATTCTATTTTGGATCGTCAGAAATGAAAATAGTCAAAGTATTGGGCAGTTTTCATTGCAAAGATTGAACCGCAAGCAGACGACATAGTTTGAGGAAGTTACATTTTGTGAAAACTGCCCAGCATAACCCGAGAATTTTTTTTAGAAATTGTTGAAAGGTTTTTCTATTGTTAACAACATTAGCAGAGTGGTTAATTAATAAATAAAAAGTGAATGCCGACATTTGAAAAATAGCAAAACGTGTTATTTAAAGTAGAACCAAAGAATGCTTATGTTGGCGTAAATCGGTTCTGTTTAAGCATCCATTATGTACAAAAAGATTCAGATATCTAGCTCAGTATGATTACTGGAGCTGAAACGAATAACCGAATATTCGAATCAGAATACTTCTTGCGAATATTCAAATAAAAAATCGGTATTCGAATAGTCCTTTGTTTATCTCGAGGGTCTGGTAGCATTTTGTAACAGAAACAAACAAGTCGAAATGTAAACTGTACAAAGTTGAATGAATATATTGGCATCCTACCAGTTCTCGTCAAGAATACAGACATTATTTAACTTTTCACCAAAATGTTATGGATATTAAATTATTATTTTTAGTTAGTTTCCCTCTTTATTCAATAAACTACTGCAGTCGTCGTTCAATAGCAAATATCCTGCCAGTTAGGCCGTTGTCAGAATAGCTTAAATTGGAACAGATGTCCTCACCTGTGGAAACTATTATCGTCATCCACTTTTATGTCATTGTAATATGTTCATTTGAGTGATTTGTTATATTTCGGTGAGTACATTTCCTTTTACATTGTTTATGCTTAATTATCCTAGCAATGATAAAGATATGCGTGTCAAGATGCACCGTTGATTTATAAATGACGTCGTAACTTACCGTCTATACTCGCGTATAAATCGATACTAACTGCAAACTGCATAGACCCAGATCTGCCAGCGCATAATGCGCCGGCAGATCTGGGTCTATGCAGTTTGTAAGGACTAATCAGTAGAACAAACAACATAGACCCTAATCTGCCGAACATTATATGACGGCAGATCAGGGTCTATGTTGTTTGCATTTTAACCCATGTTATACGCGAGTACAGACGGTATATCATTGTCTGTTCAAATGTACACAATTGCGGATCTCAAAGTAATATTAAGTTTACGTTATCCATGGAATAAATACATTTGCAATACATACTTTATCGCTAATTTAATTCCTACGTGCAGATCCTTATAGAACCATCCACGTCATGTACAAGTAGTAAAAGAAGCGTCCCATAATATGTTCCCTTATTTGTCTTCTGCCGGTGCTTTCACCTGTAAAATAATGCAAACAAGGTGAATTCATTGCGATTCATTTCTTCTTTTTATATAAACGTGTTGCAACTTGATGTTGATTACTACTCTTAGCTCGTATTTTGAAATGCACCAATGCCTAAGAAAACGCATCAGCTAAATTGTAAAAAGCTGTGCTGCCTGAAAACACGAGAAATGGCTGCTGACGAAAACTGGTAGGAGGCCAGTACCACGGAACAACTTCAAACATGCGCAATCACCTGAAATTCGAACTCCCACTTACAAAGTAATCATAATGTCAAAACTCGGAATAGTCGCATTGCTCATAATATTGCTATTTATATTCATTGTTATTCAGCCGCTCTTGACATCATGATGCTGTGTAATACGGCAAGTTGATAAAGAACATGGTATAAAACCGGGGTTATAGCGTCAAAGTCAACAAAGCCTTTACGTATCAATCAACGTATCCAAATTTAATTAAATTAAATTTGTCACATGTCCGTGCGATGTTCATGTAAGCAAATCACTTTTCTAACCATTTTTTTGAGATGGTCCCTCATTTAACTGAACAAGTAATCTAGAGATACTGGAATTCTTCGCCTTTAGTCTATCTTCAGCACTAAAGACACGCCTTTATTTTGTCATACTGAGTTTGATGGTAAATCGGGAAAATAACACAAATTTACGCAAGGCCCTTAAGCTGTAATTTTCAGATGTAATTATGATTAGATGGTCAAGTTCACAGTGTTTTAAATGTTACTTGGCGGGTGTGGGTGGACGGTGAGTTGATATAACACCCTTGGGTTAGATATGCCACCCTCTGGGAATTAACATTACTGCATTAGTTTGGGCCGTTATAACGCCCATATGGAAATTAAACAGTGTGGACCATTATAGAATTCAACGTTGTTGGCAGTTAAAGCACATTATGAGAATTTAACATTGGGGACCGTTATATAGCACCCATATGGAACAGGAGACCGGTATGACACCCGATGAGAATGGAACATGAGCGTGATAGAGACAGACAAAATAAACTTAATGATAAATAACTACACACTCAAACAGTGTGTCAGACAAATATTCACCTTGACAGACAAATACCTATACCCACTTACAGACAATAACTTTTTTGTAACAAAGAATATTTGTCTTTAAAGAGATGATCACTCACCTACTTATACTTACAAACACCTATACATGTACAAACAAACAAATGAGGGAAGGTAGGGAATAAGTAATAGTTCCTAATAGTCTTACTAACCAACACATATCTTTACTGACCAATACTCACCTTACTGACCAACACTCTCTCACACACACACACACATACGCTTATTTGTAAGGCATGGGTGTAAAATAGGGATAGAGTGATGAGGACTAACACGTATTCAAACAGATCCACAAATTCTTCTTTAAAAAAAGACAAACAAGCCCACATATGCAAGAAACGGATGAGGGGAAGAAGAATACTGTGATGGTCACCAACACACCTGCCTAATATACAACATGCCCTTGCACATACAAAAGGAGAGGTTGTTATTGTTTTTTTTATTTTTATTTTTGTCTTCATAAATACACCAACACAATCACACACAGAATTTATACGTATCAAGGGAGCAGGGAAGAGCCTATTTTGTTTTTATGCATACATACTGTTTATACAAACACACCATCACACAGACACAAAGGGAGGGAAATGAGAATTGGATGGTATGACTAACATATACACCTATACAATCACACATGGCCAAGGGAAGGAATGGGATTATTTAAGTTGTGTTTCTGAATACACATAAAGACATAAAAACACCACAGACATAAATGCACAAACAAAACACAAACATAGAAAAGCTGACAATAAATATTAGCGTTTGTTTCTAGAATATTGGTGAGTGGGGAGGGGGGAAGGAGAGAAAGTCTTCTATGCAGATAACTGATATTTTTGTACTGAAACCATTTTTCTTCTTTCAGAGTGAGCTTGACCTTTGCCGTTTTGACCCCCAAATCGATAGCTTCTTCCTTACCCTAGGTGCAAGCCATCCACAAAGTTTGGGCCAGGTGTGTGATGTACAACTATTGTCATTGTGTGGAAACCATTTTTCTGCTGTCAGTCAGTGAATCGACCTTACACCTTTTGACCCCAAAATCAATAGCCTTCTTCCTTACCCCAAGTGCAAGCCATCCACATAGTTTGGTTGAGGTGTGTCATTTAGAGCTAATGTTATTGTGCAGAAACCATATTAAAAAAATATTTCAGTCACAGTGACCTTGACTTTAGCAAAATCAATAGGGTTCTTTCTTTTTTTACACCAATTACAAGTCATCCACAATGTTTGGTAACCATAGATGATGGAGAACTCCAGTTATTGTTTGAAAACCATTTTTCTTCTTTCAGAGTTACCTTGACCTTTGACCTTTTCAGCACAAAAATCAATAGGGTTCCAACTTACTCCAAGTGCAAGCCATTTTTCTTCCAACAGTCACAGTTACCTTGACCTTTGACCCTGAAATCAGTAAGATTCTCCCTTACCTCAAGTACAAGCCATCTACAAAGTATGGTAACTCTAGATAGTGGACAACTAAAGTTATTGTGCAGAAACCAAATTGTTGGTAACGGAGAGATGGATGGACATCATAACATAATATGCTTATGGCAGGTAATTGAACCCGTTTTGCTGGAATGACTGAAATACACAATTTGCTGTAAAAATGACTTATTTTTGTATTAGACAGCAAGTCATTCTAAATCATCCACAAATGCAGCATGCATTTTGATAAGCTGAATGTCAAAATTTGTAGGAATAAATTTCACGATATGATGGCAGAAACTTTGATGCCATTTTTGCATCAGCATGTGACATAGTGCCTTAGAAGAATTATATTCACTGGTATTTTCAACCATAGCTTCTGAACTGTGTTTGAATGGAGGCAATCGCTTGGTGTTTGAGAATTTGAATTTTTTATTTTGTTTTTGTTGGTTTTAATGGCACTGTCAACACATTATTGGCTACATCACATAGAGGAAATGGGAGCTAAGTGCCTTTCCCAAAGACACACCCAGGCAGCCAACCTGAGCTGGCCTGGGCTTGTATCAAATCCACGACCCTTGGATTACGAGTCCGACGCCCTACCAACTGAGCAACCACAGGTCCTCTTGATGATATTAAAGTTTGTTTTACTGTCATAAATATCCACTATATCCAGTGATACATAAAACTCTTATCCCTTAAAATCCCTTTTAAATACAACGCAGTGATGTTAATCTGAGCCTAAAGTTGTAGGGCAATATTGTGACCCTTTTTTTATCATCACAAAAACATTGCGATGTTTATATTAATTTCAGATTAATCCAATTTTGCAATCAACCTAATGCCAAGGTTGCATCTTGCTGAATTTTATTTTTCTACTGACCATTGCATGTATAATGTTTTTGCTATTTACATCTGACAAACACGTATCAACTGAAATGCAGAGGACAAAATTGATTACTGTAAACATGCGATATATTAGTGCTCTATACTGCAGTGAGCTGGAAACAGATTTATGTGGGCCCCGGTGGGTTTGGGGTTGGATTAGGTTATCTAATATCTATACAATATAGCAGATCTATAATTTGTGCCAAAATCATCATTGGGCCAAATCTGATGATGATACATCACGATGGCAATAAATATGACAATATCACTATTGCAAGGTACATGATCATGTATGTCACTGATATCACTTATGGCACATGATATAAAAAGGACTAACTTTAGTAAATTTAAATATGATATTAAAGTCACTGAACTCAGAATAAAACTGTGCTTCTCCCATGTCTTAACAAACAAATGGATTAACTGAAAATATCTTGTACTACTGTAATAGTTTATCTTATTGCTGGCTGAAACTCAGGCACATGGATTAAATAGTTCATGTCAGCTAATATTTGTGAATCATGGCTTAATAGGCACACAAAACCCCAAGGGAAATTGATGTTCAGACTCGTCATATGTACTCATGTATAAGTCATATGTACTGTCTATACTCATGTATAAGTCATAAGTACTGTCTATACTCATGTATAAGTCATATATATATTGTATATACTCATGTATAAGTCATAAGCACACAAAACTCCAAGGTAAATTGAGGTTCAGACTCAAGTCATATGTACTATATATACTCATGTATAAGTCGTATGTACTGTATATACTCATGTGTAAGTCATATGTACTGTTTATACTCATGTATAAGTCGTATGTAATGTATATACTAATGTATAAGTCATATGTACTGTATATACTCATGTAAACATCATATATACTGTATATACTCATGTATAAGTCATATGTACTGTATATACTCATGTATAAGTCATATGTACTGTATGTACTCATGTATAAGTCATATGTACTGTATATACTCATGTATAAGTCATATGTACTGTATATACTGATGTATAAGTCATATGTACTGTATATACTAATGTATAAGTCATATGTACTGTATATACTCATGTACATATCATATAAACTGTATATACTCATGTATAAGTCATATGTACTCTATATACTCATGTATAAATTGTATCCAACTGCAAATAACACAGACCCTAATCTGCTGTTGCAGAATGTGCTGGGTCTATGTTGTTACCCCTAATAAACTTGAAAAACACAGATCTGCTGGCATATTATGCAACATCATATCTGGATCTGTGTTGTTTGTTCTACTGGTTACTCCTAACAAACTACATAGACCCAGATCTGGCACATTATGCAACATCAGATCTGGATCTATGTTATTTGCTCTACTGATTATGCTTGACAAACTACATAGACCCAGATCTGATTGCACAATATGCAACAGCAGATCTGGGTCTATGCTGGTTGCAGTTGAATCACACTTATACACGAGTACATATGGTATGTGGGTTTTTCATGTGGGTGCTAATTCACTGGTAAATGGGTTTTTCATGTGGGTGCTAATTCAAAATAAGTACAGTGGAACCTGTCAAGACTGAAATCCACTCTGACCATATAAAACCCTTTGTGAGCTTGTATTAAACCTTTTGAGACTATACTGAAATTTTGGGTTTTGAGGTTTTGCATTTAATGAGGTAGGTAATCTACTTTCACCCAAGAATCAGATAAGATCAGTTATGTCCCCTTCTACATAACATCAAAGTGCTTGGTGACTTATTTGAACTGGCCGTCATATATCCTAGTGGGTATTTTAGCTTTCATTTTGACTCTGCCTGACCGTAGACTTTTTCAGAAGCAAAGGACCATTTGTCTTGTCTTGTGGAGTTCATACCAGTGTCACAATGACAATAAGGACAAACATTTGTTGTCTTTTTGTCTTCAGAGTTGAAAAGCTTGATTTACTAAGTTAATTTTTGAAAAAATATAAATAAGAAAACATTCTGGACCAGAATTTTTTTTAATCTTTTTTTTATAGGAATTTTAGTTTACTGTTGTTTCAGTCTTGAGAGAATTCAATATACAAGATATTGTCACAGCAGTGCACAAAATATTGGATAGTTCAATGCCTGGAAACCTGCTAAATGTAGATCAGGCCCACCCTTATTGTAACTGAGTTGCCCACTGGGCTTGTCCCTCACCCCCCCCCCCCCACAAAAAAGTGTTATCTCAATTTGCCTGACAAAACCTTGAGTGTGCTGATGAAATGCAGCATTTTTACTCTTAAGTTCTTGAATGACATTGGTAAATTATTATTATTCAGCCCCATGCTGGGCTCTATTTGTAGACCATACATCCTTATGTAGATTGTATTCTTATTTCAATCTAAAGCTATAAACTTCGTAATCAAAGCGAAGCAAGTGACATAAGAATTGGGAACAATACCATTTCTGCTCACCATATTCAACTTTCAATTAGCACTCACTTGGCAATTATGAATTATAATGAGCTGTCTCTTGCTCACACTTGCAGGGCAATGCATCACTAGTTAAATATATATAGAGTGGTACCTATTTGATTGCTTTGAAAATGAAGCTAAGTTGCCGACTCCTTTCCAAGACAATGTTTTTCAGCTTAAAGGTACAGAGATAAGTACATTGTATTTTAATCCATTTGGTTCAAAGAGTTGCTAGTCGCTGATTCTTTTCTTTTAATACACAAAGTGTGTTTTCTGTTAGTGATGCTACCATTGTACATGTACTATGACATAAAATAACAATGAAACTTGAAACTATTGTTCATACTGATTGAACTAAAAAATATACATATAGCTCTCATGAACATCATTTCCAATTTCAACTTTGATGGAGCCACAGGTGGAAATATTTCCAGCTCACAAATAATGAAGTCACGTGAATACTCTCTCCTACAGATCTTTATGATAAACACAGACACGTACATCGACCTGATGGAAAAGCTGAAGACATAAAAAATGGTTAGCGATCACAAAGAGCCGAGTTGCTGTAGCATACTAACAGGGGGGCGGACAGGACGGTTGCCCTGGGTGCCAAAGGTCTTGGGGCGCCAAAACAGCTGATAAAAATTCAGGCCTCATATTCTGACCCTTTGGGCCATCATCGTTGCCCCGGGTGCCATTTACCCTTAGTACACGACCTGAACAATTGGAAATTGTGAAATTTATCCTTAGTACGCCACCGGAACATTCAGAAATTGTGAAATTGTTTAAAATCATGTTATTTTTGAGCCTCTCTTCAATAGAATGTGAATGATGGGTTCAGTCTCATGAACAATATGAAAAATATACAGAGAAATGGTTGAAAGCAAGACACTTCAAATGCTTATAAACATCAACTCTGCTGATCCAATCAGTTTGGATGACACTGAAAGAACAACTGGACACTGGTTAACATTAGGACCAAGAGGAAAACATTACTTTAGGTGAAATACAATCAAATTTTGAGTGAACAAAGTCATATATATTTGTTGTTTACAAACACTGTAAAGTATAAACTATTTTGGTGCAGAGTACTGGTTTACACCAGGTGCTGGAGAAAAGTGTTCTTTTAATGAAATGAATCAAATCAAAATATTACAAGACAAGGTGACATATTTTATTTCAGAGGTAAATAAACACAGAAAATGAGTGAATTTGATCATTTATACAAATGATAACTTTTTTATTTAAAATATAGCAATTTCAAATGTTGTGTTAAAAAAATAGTAAAACAATATGGCCATTTGGAGCAATGAAACAATGCAAGTGAATATTTTAAAACCACTTGCCCTGGGTCTGTCTCTGAACAAACTTGTCTTTAAGCACAGCACTGCAATGTTTTTCATCACATACTGTATATACTCGCATACAAAGCGGGTCCAAATGCAAACAACATAGACCCTGATCTGCCGTCACATAATGCACTGACAGATCAGGGTCAATGTTGTTTGTTCTACTGATTAGTCCTTACAAACTGCATAGAGCCAGATCTGCCGGCACATTATGCGATGGCAGATCTGGGTCTATGCAGTTTGCAGTTGGTATCGACTTACACGCAAGTATATATGGTAGCTTGTTAAATTTTCAGTAAACTAAATAGCTATGAAGAAAAATGTATTTTTTTCAAGTGAAAACTTTGATTTTTATAGCAATTACAGTGTAAGATGCAAGTGAGCACACTCCCATTTGGGCTGTTTCAGAAAAAACAATAACATTGGAGGTAGGAACACAAATGTATGTTGGGGGTATACTGCCAATAGAATTGTATTTCTTTCATAGACACCATATCAAAAAATAAAATTCTGCCAACACTCACCACCAACTGAATTTTAAATAAAATCATATGATACTGAGGTTCATTGTGATGACTTTATCTACAAAGCTGCATCTCTCTACATGCATTAATTTCAATGGTGTATGCAGTATTAAACTGACTCTGTATAAATATTGTTTTGGGTGCAGTAACTTGTATTTTAATTCACAATCTGCCTTGAAAATACCAGCCTTTACTTTGCAATGCACATAAAATGGCAGAGTTTCATCTTCAGGAAATATCTGTAATAGAGTAGCAACCAGCTGATATGTTCTTAAATTTCAAAGTTTCCATCCATTAGTTTTTCAAAGTCCTGAATGCTAATCATATTTTGACAGTGTACTTAAAGGTCAGATATATGAACAACAAGCTAGTATAACAAACTAAAATATATAGTCGCTTACAAGTAGAGTCCAACTCTGAACTTTACAGACCCAGATCTGCTGTTGCATAATGAACTGGCAGATCTGGATCTATGCAGTTTATTAGGAGTAATCAGTAGAACAAACAACATAGACCCTGATCTGCCAGAGCATAATGCGACAACAGATCAAGGTTGTTTACAGTTAAACTGAACTTGTAAGTGTGTATACACAATATGTCAAAGCTGCCTTAATTTTTGTTCAATGTATTGTATATGTATAATATGACATGTAATTAAAAATTATATTTCACTCTAAATCTGCCTGAAAACCCCATGCTAATATGATCATTCATTCAGGAGAAGTTGTGATAACAAGATTTTCAAGATGCCCACTGTGGTGGCCATACTGGATGTGTGAGTGGCATCATTTTCATTTAAGACCAACTAGACATCATAAGAAGTCTTTTAGAGAAAACCCCCATGTTGATATGACCATCCATTCAGGAGTAGCGATAACAAGATTTTCAAGATGGCTGCTCTGGTGGCCATATTTGAAAACAAACTTGTGCTAACGGATGGATGGACAACAGACAAAAAAACATCCCACAAGTTCTTCTGGTCTATGACCAACCAAGCTAAAAAACTAGCTGATAACTTTTTCAAATTTTTTTATAATGCATCCAAGAAAAAACCAGGAATTTTAATTTTAATTTCTGCTCTTTCACAAGTTTGTATTGTCTACTCTGCCAAAATTCATTGTGCCTATTTTAATAACTGCTAAAGTTAGTGTACTTTGGACTAGTTCAGGTATATTTCACAAGCACATGGGAGCAGCCATTTCGATCAGCTGTCTGCTTTAGGCAGCGCATTGTTTCCCTAATACCACATATAAAGAAATTTCAGTCACAGTACATGAAAATAGCATAGAGGTATGCCAACATTGTCTCCAGTGTGCTTGTTGCAAATGCACATTACTTCACCTTATACATGTTCCGCTTTCGGAAGTACTTAATGCATGGTTCCCATGCTTTTTGAAACAAAAATTTCAGAGTCTTTTCCAGTTTTTTTCCTGGATGATTTTTTATTTTTTTTAAAGGTTTACTTATGACCATTACTGAACGGAATTGAAAAACATTTTGGCTTCTAAAACATGCATTTTTTAAATCAAAAGCTTTCTTTTTGAGACTTTCCCATAACACATGAATTAGGCATATGACCATGTACTAAACGACAGGATGTATTGCTAGAAACAAGTATAACTATTGAAATTCATATAAATTTGCATGTAACTCATTTTAATTTGCAGAATAAAAATGTTAACTTTACTCTGATTAACCACATATGTTCGTATGAAGTGAGTTTTGTTTAGAAAAGGGTTGTTTGAAATTTTGACATGAAGCCCTTAAAATTATATACCATTATATAAAAGGGACCCAAGTTTTTGTAAAAATCCACGTAAGCAGGTATCACGGAAAATGTTAACAGATACTCGTCCGTGTCATCACTTTACTCAACACATTACACTTATCACAACACTACTTATAATGTTATTAAGGAACCACTTGCACCTGATGCAAGCTTGATACTAGAAGGGTTTTTAACATCAAGTTTGCATCAGATGACAGTGTAAACAGCAAAGTCAGCTTCCTTTGTGACACGTCCCAGACTAACAAGCAGGCAAATGTAATTGATAACTGATGTACGCTAGATGTTAAGCAATGCTGTACTTCAGAGCTTTTTTAGGATAGAAAATGATGCACACAGATATTCTCAAGGTGCGCATCTGCATCTACTCAGCCCATGGATGAGTAAGTAGTCAAGTTTTCCTTGGTACAGCAAATTTTTACGCGGTCAGGACAAGAAGACAAGTAGTTTTCCTGAGTCCTTCCTATGTCTGGCTGGTGCCCTAACATCTACTTTCAATGTAAACTGACTATGAACTGTATATTTAATGCAGTCATCAACAAGGACACCTTGCAGATGAGAAAGAGTTAGAATGCAGATATAGTCAGAAGAGCAAAAACAGACAGGTACATCTATATAGACAGATAAATGGATAAGTAGAAAAGGGTTTAGAAATACCGGTAGCTAAATTTTTCAGTAAGAGAGAGAGAGAGATAGAGAGAGAGATTTAGGTAAAAGACCTTTAACTGAAAAATTAAACAACTAATAATAGAACTGTGTTAATTTAATTTTAATCATGTTTTAATAGATAACAATTTCTTTCTTTATCTACTTTTCCACTTAAGTTCAAATGATCATGCAGATTTAAGTATCCATCCAGTAAATGAACAAGATAAAAATGAGTCCATCACTAAAATATTCCATATATATCAATGATTTCAATCTGCTTTTTTTCTCATCTGCTTCCACTTCCACACTAACAATCATCATCTAGTCATCTTTAAATAGGCAACATGCATCAAAATATTTGACAATCCGATTTTTGAAAATGATTTGAGGACACTAATTTTTATCCATTTTATTGTTTGCAATGCGATAAGTATGTACTGGTCTCCTGTAATTACCATGTAAACATCATAAACACTGCTTGTGGGTGCTACATTTTTGTAATATTAATCACGATTTGATTGAAATTCTCCTGGTGGTTAATCTCTAGAGCCTTTTATTTCCAAACACACCTGTCAAAGAAATCAAATCTCACAAGTTAAATCATTAACAACTGACACCTGATCACGTTAACATCGGCGATATGCATCAAAACAATCTCTGACAAGCCGATTGTTTAGAATTGGTAAGCCTGAAGCTAACTTTAACGTGTGTAAGAACATGAAAGTCAACAAATCCCAGATACTTACAAATATTACAATCAAAATGTAACTGATAAGTTCAAATATAAATATTTATTCTTTATTTGTCAAAACTTGCTTTAAATAGCAAATATTCACATTATCACATCTGCATGAGAAAATGCGTGCCTGACCTTGACATTGACTACAAGATACTATAGATCATAGATGAAAGGAACTGTGGCCAGTTATGCAGAAGATGAATGCGGTACATATAAACACTAAATAAAGGTGCTGATATAGTGTTTATACATACTGTGGCAAGATTGCAGGGTATAAAACTTGCAGAACATAAATCATTATGAACTGAACACGACCCCATCTCAATAAAATAGCTCGCACAGAGCTAGTGTTTTATGTATTTTACCCAGACCACTGACATTAAATAAAATTTCTTAGATCTCACTCTCAATTTTTTGGACTTGCCCGTGGGCAAGTGCCTTGCAGACTTGAGCTTGCCCGAGCCGAATTTGACCTTGTCCCAGGAGTCAGGCAAGTGGATTTGTAAATCCCTGATACTTGCAGCTATAAATTCAAAAAAAAATTAATTTAGTATCAATTATAACTCTAATATACAATAACCTTTTAAAAATATTGTTGTGTCTACCATTATAAGAAATAAAAAAGTATGTATAAGTATATATGAAAACTTGACTGGTAACAATGAAATACCAACTTCTAAAAGAAAATGGAATTTTGAGTTTGGCAATTTAGAAGATAACAACAGGCAGCAATTTTACTTGCTAACATTTAAAACTACAAAATGTTCAGCTCTTAGATGGTTGCAGCTTAAAATATTAGATAGAATCTTGGCTACAAATGTATTTCTCAAAAGAATTAGAATCATTACAAATGAACTCTGTTCTATTTTAATGTTACATGCGGAGACACTATCTCATATTTATTGTGACTGTCACATCACAAAGATTTTTTTAAATGATATTTTACAATGGATACAAAGTAAGTGTAGTCACAGAGATAATTTGGAATTCATAAAAATAAATATTATCTTTGGAATTAAAGAGAAAACTCAGGCTGATGATGTATTAATTTTTCATGCAAAACAGTATATTTATCAACGTAGATTTAATAGAGACAGGCCAATTTTGTCTCAGTTCAAACAGATTCTTCCTTTTGCTTTTAATGAAGAAAAATATATTGCTTATAGAAAATGTAAATGGGAAATAGATGGTCATTGTATACAACAGTTAATAGATGCACAGAGTATTTTATGTGCTCTCTATTCACACCTTAAATGCACCTATGTCTTTTACCTGGATTTGTCACTATCAAGCACCTATGTCTGTTACCTGGATTTTTCACTATCAAGCAACTATGTCTGTTACCTGGATTTTTCACTATCAAGCAACCATGTTTTCTAATGCAGATTACCAGTTAGAAAAGATGGAATCTGACACTATCACAAGGCAACTGTCCGTCTGTGACATTGTAAAATATACATATGCATAAAAGATTGTGCTATCAAAAGGGCACATTTTGAAAAAAAACTATGCGTGTATGTATGTGTATATATATTTACACCAGTGATACTGATAGCTTGGTGATTTTTGTGAACATATATGCCCATATAAGCTTGCATTGATATTTGTTGTGTAAATGCCAATATTCTCCAAATATATTTTAACATGTTTTCTTATACACACAAACAATATTTCTTTCTTTTCTTTTCTATCTCTCTTTTCTCTTAGCTACTTTTCTGCCATCTTACAATGACACAAAATAATGGTCTAGAACTGCTTTCTTTTTTTCTTTTTAAAAAAAGGTTGAAATATAGTTCCAGTATTTAATGTATTACCAGTGTCATCGTTCCTCACGTCAATAAAAAACAAAATAAAAACATACTACAGAGTGACATTTTTCGTACACCCAGTTCTCAACAACTCTGACTCTTGTAACAAACACAAGCCTGTTGACTATAACAATTGCCGAGACAAAAAAATGAGGATTGCAATCCCCAGTATACTGATATTGACAGCGACAGATGCTGTCAGCAATCCCCAGCATATTGATATTGACAGTGACAGATGCTGTCAGCAATCCCCAGCATACTGATATTGACAGTGACAGATGCTGTCAAGAAAGAAAACAAATACAAACGTTTCAGGATTTCATCAGAAAAAGCCTGAATGGCTTGAAACTTGTCTATTCTTGGGAAAAGTTCCCTCAACACACGGAAGACACATACATACAGGGTGAATTTTTTGTTTTACTTTGCATAATTCTTACTATATGTTTCCAAACAATTTTTATGTGTGTACAAAACTACATCAGAGTCATGATCTTTTACTCTCCCTCTGGTCTGTCTTTGTAGATCTTCGAGTCATTAATACCCAGTTATAAAGGCAAGTTCAAAATACAGTAAAGATTGTTTATAATGTTTCACATGGGACTGGGATTTTAGAATGTTATAACCAAGAAAGGTTATATCCAAATTCATTGTTTTTTTTTCTTCAAAATGTTCATGCACTTGTCTATGTCGATGACGTTGGACATATATGTAGTAAACAATTTATACTGGTTATGATTACTGTCAGAACTCATATGTAATGGTAATCAATTTTTCAAACAACATATATTTGTATAAATACATTTATCCTGAGAAAGAAAAAAAAGATAAAGCAGTAAGTTTTAACAACCGATGAAAGTGTCAACATACATATACATGTACCAGCCAGTGAATAATAAAAATCATTTTTATGTGAAAACATCTTTTTCAATAACTTGACTAGTTAACTAGCCCTTTATTTATTTGGATGGAAAGAAATTGTCAATAGTCATGTTTCTTTTAAAATATGAGATTTTTTGTTGATCTGTTTTTCGATGACCTGCAAATGCTCATAAAGAATATTAGGTGTGTCAGGTACAACAGCTAGTACTGAATCATTGTCATCCTCATCACTTTCAGTAAGAGAAACATTGATTGCTTCCTGGCAATCACTAATTTCACAAACAATATCCTCAATTGTTGGTATCAAAGTTGTGACAGAGTCACTATCAGAATTAACATAATCCAATAAATCAACATCCTCGTTACCAGACCCAAGTAGACGTAATACATAATGCACCATAGCAAGGGGAAAATCATCATCAGCAACATCGCTATCACTGGTAATGACATCTGTTTGCTCTCTAAACCCTGCCTAACAAAACAGTTTGTACCAAAATCTGTGGAAACATCACTCCATGCATGATAAATCACATTGACTGCGGACAATACATTTAGTTCACACTCATTTTTTGTGAACGCCCTGCTTCTATTCCTCATTATTTGCAGCTTTATGTCTAAATAGACACTTGTTCTTTTTCTGAGTGGCGAATTTTCAGTCATTTTCACAATAATCAGAATTCAAAATGAACACAAGAGAGATTTACTTCAAGCTGTACTAAATTAGTCAACATAGAGGCATAGAATGATAGCTAAAGGATATTTCTAAATTATTTAGTAAAAAAAATACAAAACAAAAACATTTGTTTTCCTGCTTTAATTGTACTGAACCAGCAACATGTGATTCTAAAATACCGATTACAAATGAGGTGTGATTATTGTGTCTTTGTTACCTGGTGCCTCTGTTTGGCCTTTGTTATTTACTGATTATGAATGACGTGTGATTATCACGCTTTTGTTACTCGATGCCTTTGTTGTTAAACCTTTTTTATTTAAATGAGTGCCATTGTTTATCTGGCTTCGGTGCATCAGGTGATAAAAACGTTATAATTTAGCTAATTTTCTCAGGCTGACAACACAAATCAAATACTATAATCAATTAAATTTTGTAACAAAGGAACGTTAACACAAAGCCTTTGGAATACACAGTACACCTCTCCCTCGATAACTCGCGCACAACGGGGTCCAAAAACATAGACCGCACTATAAGCGAGGGTGCAAGTTACCAAGGGACCTTAAAAAAATGAAGAAGGGGATGCCATCCCCACTGGACATCGAGAAAACTGAAGTAGGGGGGGGGGGTAACGGGGCTGTTTAATGGCTGAATACTCATTTTATAATTACATTGAGAATAACTGTCAATAAAGAGCTTTTTTCTAATGTAGTTGTTTGTTTCTCTCTATAAATTACCTTTATATTCAAGATACCGAACCTCTGAAAGATTGTTAACAACATTAGTCCACTGCTTTTTGTTGTTGTAAATTCACAACTAAACAAGATTCCTTTTTCAAAAACTAGGGACATTTATTTTGTGAAACAATCGTCAACGTCGAAACTCGATTTATTTATTGTTCTATTATTAAAGTATGGATGCCGTGATTTCATATCAAGTAAGAGTGAAACTTCTTCTCATCCTTGAGGAAATCCCTGAGTAGCAAGTTAGAAATTTTAAGTTCAATATAAACTCTGGAACTTGCTTCTCCGTAATGAACTGTATCTGTAAAACAAAGCTTTTTATTCAGCAAGTACTCATTTCTCTTGGTTGCCTTACTATCTTTGATCACATTTGTGAATGAGTTGGCTAATTTAAGGTAGCTTAATTAATATAACTTACATAATAATATTTATAACAGTGTTCAACTGATCAAATGAAATGAGTTGACCTGACACATGTCCATGACCGCTAGCACTTATGCAGGCAGGATTTGCATGCCTTTTAACTTTTCTGTTTTTCCACCCCCTTTGTTTGATTTAATACAAAAGACGTAATTAACATGATAATATAAAGCAGGTCTGCTATTAACTGAGTGTAACAACACAACAAATATTTCCGCAAGTCGGACATAAAAAAACAAACTGTCGGCACTTCATTTAATTCTCACTGAAACGCTTGCTGCGATAGCTGGGTCGGTTGAATTATATTTTTCACGTTTGAATACAAGAGGGCATATTGCATTTATGATGTTTACACTGAAACCGAATTAAAAGATCAAATTAAAACACAAATTTCACTTGACAAAACTTATTTAATTGATATTTATTTTTCAAGTGTTGTCCCAGTAGGTATTAGCGACGTTTTCATTGATCGAAATTTCGTCGAATATTGTTATTTATAGTGTACTGAGAATGTTGTTTGGAAAGAAAATTGAACAAAATATATGACTTCTTTTTAAAAGTTGAAAATTTCATGATGTTGATTCAAATTTCCGGGTACTAACCACTGTTTTTGACGATAAAACGAGCGATATATGAAGGTTTCATTTAGTAATTTTTATCACGATTTTTTTCACCTTCAACAAATAGGGACCATTTTTAAAAAAAAATTATTTTCTAGTTTAAAAAAATGGGATCCACGCCTGACCCGGTGTTATAAGTGGGTTCGCGAGTTATCCGGGCACGAGTTATCGAGGGAGCAGTGTACCTTACTGATCATTTAATGGCCAGTTTTACTCCAAGTTTCCCTATTGCTTTTTGTTTGTATATTGTCTACAAAGAACCATTTTCCACTATTCTGGGCTGTCCCACAGAGAAAAGGCTACATTAAATTATGATTGGATGTAAGGGTCTGTTACTAATTGATTCTTGCTCAGGGTAAACAATACCACCAATCAGAATTGAATGTAGTTATTCACTGCAAGATATACTTGAAGTATATACCCTTCAAACTGGATTTAAGTAGACAAGAAATGAGTAAAAGAGAAACTTGGAGTAAAAGTGGCCATTAAATGATCAGTGAAGTTCTTAAATCATACATGGGGAAATGTTTGGAATGTCTCCATTTTGGTGATATAAGATAAGAGTGG
The DNA here is from genome assembly GCA_029931535.1 of Margaritifera margaritifera. Classification (NCBI taxonomy): domain Eukaryota; kingdom Metazoa; phylum Mollusca; class Bivalvia; order Unionida; family Margaritiferidae; genus Margaritifera; species Margaritifera margaritifera. Next base: position 5,500,282 of record JAQPZY010001683.1, read on the forward strand.
CTAAAAATGCCAACAGTATAAGAATTTAGCATGGAATTGGCAAGGGGTCAAATTTCAAAGTGCACAAGTTAGTCAGCTTGTGTTTTTCCCTTTTTTACTGATAGAAAGGAGTGCCTGTGGTGGGTGTCCATTAATCGCATAACTTCAAAGTCATCAAAGCAGAAAGTAATATATTTTAAAATATAAAATACCCCCAAAAAATGCTACCCTCAACCACAATAATAACAATAGTCCCTTGAAGAGACTGCTGCTCTACTGGCTGAAAAGAATTTCCAGGAATTAAAGATAAGACCATTTCTTCCCTTTAACGACGGAGTGTTGAAACCATCTTTGATATTCTTCAGTGATAACATTATAAAATTTTCACACTGGCAAGCAACCAGCAAAAACAAGATTTTTAAATTAACTGCTGTGGTGGACATGTTGGATATCAACTTGGCACCATTTTCATTTAGGCCCAACAAGGGATCATAAGAAGTCTTCTAGTGAAAACCCCATGTTGATACATATGACTTTCTACAAGAAACAATAAAAACATTTTCAAGATGGATGCCACAGTGGCCATATTGATATCAGATTCGTACCATTTCTATTTAGCACCAACTAGACATCATAAGAAGCTTCTGGTGAAAACCCCATGTCAATATGACTTTCCATTCAGGATGAGTAGCGATAACAAGATTTTCAAGATGGCTGCTGTGATGGCCATATTGGACATCAGATCAGCCCCATTTTCATTTAGGACCAACTAGACATCATAATAAGTCTTTTAGTGGAAACCCCATGTTGATTTGACCATCCGCTCAGAAGGAGTAGCAACAACAAAAGTTTCAAGATGGCCACTGTGACGGCCATATTGGATGTCTGAGCAGCACCATTGTCACTTACAACCAACTAGACCATGGGATGAATGTGTGTGTAAAGTTTCATGGCAATCCTCCTAGTAGTTTAGGAGGAGTGGCGATAATAAGCTTGTGCTAACAAGTGGATGGATGACAGACGACGGACAACAGACCATCGCATAAGCTCTTTTGGTCAATAGTTAAAAATGGCTGCTACCCCACTACCAAGAGAAACAAATTAACATGGTGTTTTGACCTGCCATGGTAACTTTTCCTTGAACAAGCCTTATAACATTAAATACTGGAACATATTGAAAGCTGAGCTCTTTGTGGTAAATCTACATTCAGAAAGAAAATAAATAATATTTTAAACTCTTATTTTTCTCTTCCTCACTGTTGGATTACGGAATTCAGCTCCATTCTTTTCATTGTCAGTTTCAACCGATTTAGCCTTGTCATTCAAATTCTCCTTCCCAGTTGGCCTATGTAGGTGGAATTTTCTGTCGATGATTGTTGCCCAGTACATGCCCATAAATGGAGCCAGCCAATATACAAGTATGTGATTCAAGAAGGGTGTGTCTCCGCAACCAAAGCTATGCCCTGTTGCCATGGCAGGATGCAGGTACATTCCTGTCATTCCAACACCTGGAAAAGAACATGGCTATAATCTGAACCATCTCAAGCATATAGGTTGTATTAGGCTTATGACATCATGAACTAGACGATAACATCAAATATAGTACCGTTATTACTCATGTATAGGCCAATACCAACTGCAAACTACATAGATCCAGATCTGTCGGCGCATAATGCGCTGGCAGATCTGGGTCTATGCAGTTTGTAAGGACTAATCAGTAGAACAAACAACACAGACCCCGATCTGCTGGTGCATTAGCGACGGCTGATTAGGGTTTATGTTGTTTGCATTTGGAGTCGGCTTATCCGCAAGTACAGACGGTATTCTATGAAAAATTTAAAATAAACCGAAAAAATACCAGAACTGAAAAACAAGGGCTTTAAAATTAATAAATACAACAAATACTTAGTAATGCCTATCATAATGAATAGAAAATAGAAAGTTGATATTTTCATGTATAATGACCTTTATGGTTGGGATGGCTAATCTATCATGAATAGCATGAGCTTCAATAAAAGATCCTGTTCCTACAACCTCAAGTCTGTCAGCTGGATTTCAACAAGAGATCCATAGTCCTATATTCCTATATATATCAGATAAAAAAGCCACTGGCTAACAACTTTCGCACATGGCTACTAAACTGGATTAAATAATTTATATTGACTACTGCTTTTGTCCACAAAATGAAGATAATTAATGTAGCTTTGGCTGCTACTGTATATTTTATAGTGGAACCCATGGAGGGTTCATATTTAACTTAAGAACCTAAGAAATATGATTAGGTAATATATATATATATATATATATATATATATATATATATAGAGAGAGAGAGAGAGAGAGAGAGAGAGAGAGAGAGAGAGAGAGAGAGAGAGAGAGAGAGAATATTATCATACAGGTTTTTTTTAATTCATTCCCTACTGACAATTAAACCCAGGTCTGCAGGTTATTGCACCCATTGCCTTGCCTGATTACATATCCTCTTGATTCTTGATTATACACATATCCACAAACAAATTATGGAGCAAAGTGGTGGATATATTGGCATTCATGTAGTAGCAGACACACTCACATGGCAACCCAGTAATTAAAATTTAAATATACAATCACTCTGGATTTGTGTTACAGAAATCAAGGCATATAGAAGTTAATATAGATACTTACAAATATCTGTAACTTATATATATATATATATATATATATATATATATATATATATATATATATATATATATATATATATATATATATATATATATATATATATATATATATATACTGGTATATATATATATATATATATATATATCAGAGATCCTGGAATTTTAATGGCTCTTGCAGGACATTTTTCCCAGAAAATTAAATGGCGGGCATACACAGTCCTACCCACTTATATTGACATCACTTATGTTGACAAACCGCCAATGTCGACAAAATTTGGAACTTAATATAAAAACATACAATTGAGAAACTTGTGACAAAAGAGAAAATATTGATATTCCTATTTATTAAATGTACCAAAAAACTGGCAAAATATATGTACATTGTTAATGTTATTGAAAGTGTTTCCAATTGTACCAATGCACCCAGGTCAGGTTATGTGCTTCATTTCACTAGTGTAGGAACTTTCCATGATTTCGCTATTAATGAAGCGGGCTATGAGACATCTGTGCTTGATTTCATGAATGTAAAAAATTTCAGTGACATCACTATTAAGAGTTCTTTAAGAACGCATAGATACAAGTGGGTCAGGAACTCTTCATGGATTCGAGACATAAAACCAACAAATCTGATTGGTCAAGATATAAAACATACTTTCTAATTAGTTTCTTAAGTAATAGGCTAAATTCAAAAGTACGAGGCTAGGTCAATTAAACAATGTAAAACATAAATGTTACAGTGTTGTAATAATAGATGGTTACAATGTTACAACATGTAAAAGTTAAAGGTTTTTAAACCAACTGCTAATGAGAACACTGGAATTTTGATTTTTCATAGGAATAGAGGCACATTATTGGCCCATGAGCACTCCTAAAATAAGTCTCTGAGACTTGAAACTGAAGTCATGTACAGTGGTGGCATGAGGGTTTGAGGCGCCAGGGGGCAATGTTCTTTAATGGCGCCCCAACTGAGGTGCACGGGCGGCAATGTTCTTTAGTGGCACTCCTACTTTGCTACAGAAAACAGTTTTTATGTTAGTTGCCAACTTCAAATCCCCCCTCTCCTCCTCTAAGGCCTGAAACCAGGGGCTTAGATGAGGGGTGGGGTTGTTTGGCAACAAAAAAAGCTCCCAACAGTGCCCCCCCTCATACGGGGGCAATTGCCCTCCCCATCCTTGTGCCGCCACCGATCATGTAGTTGAAATTGAGCTCTGGTCCTTAACCCTCTGTTTTCAAATTTAGACCTTCCTTATTTAACATGCAAGACTCAAAAGTTTTTAAAGACTTGTGGCCCTTCACTTCCATTAAAAAAATTTTTAGGGAGGGTTTAAACCAAGTATGTATCTACATGTCTGTCAGAATATTTAATGAAGTGAGACAACATAATTCCTAAAGAGGGATGAACAAATTTCTTGATAAACAACCTAACAAATATATATAAAATCTTCTGCTGTAAATTAATTTGAACTTACCCATAATAACCAGAATCCCACCAAATGCATAGCTTATGACAACATTGACAGTATTGTTTCTTGATAAAACCTGAAAACCAACCCAGCAATCAAGCAACGAACCAAACATTTCCAGGAGGAATCCATAATATGCTGGAATCTTCAAGTCACTCTCGCATTCCTTATGAATAATTTCTGTATATACTGGATGCAATTCCATGGACATGATCAACAATCCAAGGTTATATGCAGATATCCCAGCAAAAATAAGAATTATGCATTTCAACACCAATTTCCAGAGAGGTAAAACCCCTCTCAAATATGCTCCCCAAACATCTAAAGGATTTCCATACCCATGGTTCATCAGTACCGCTGTTGTTGAATTTACTGGTACCATAGAAAAAAAGTACCCTGGATGACCATAAAACCTGCGTGCAAGTCCATGACCCCATGGGTAGGCAATGAAGGTGAGACATTTGATGTAGTCCAATGCATATTCTCTGAGGGATTCTGGGGTTAGGAGTTTTGCTAGCTGGTACAATGTAAAGCAGATGACGAAAATGCACAAGTATAGATAATAAGGTGCAAGGAAGGTTGGAAGACTATGGTATAGAGGTTCAAATCCCAGGACTGATGTCCAGATATTATGTGACATCGGCATTTTGACGGGCCTCTAGATCTGTAATAAAAATGAAAAGCAACTAGACACAGCTCTGTGACAAGTACAGAATGTAAAATTATGTGTTATGCTTTGAAAATAAGTCTTATAAAACAATAAACTGCCATAGTCAAGATAACCATTAGAGTGGCATTTTTTTCACTGATTCAATGGTTCTAATTTGAAAACAATTTTTATTAAAAGATCAATCACTGCAATTATACTGAAAACTTGATGTGTTGACATGCAAGTCAATAATCATACATATCATTTCTCCGACAAGACTTAAATTTACAACTTCACGCCACCAACCTCTCTCATTGATGGCATGATGTTATGTTAATAAAATGATGAGAGGGATCTATCTGATGATGCATGAGAGGGATCATGAATGTTTATGACACTGTGGTTTTTGCAATCAAAATTGACATTTCTCTGCTTATATACAAAGTTTTTAAAAAAGAGTCTCCTGAGGGCTGTGTTGCTCTACTGGCCAAAAAGAATTTCCAGGAATCCAGGATAAAACTGTTTCTTCTTTTTAACTGCTGAGTGTTGAAACCATATCTGATATTCTTAAATGACAATTTTTTAAAAATTTGACAATGGTAGCCTCCATATTGGATGTAAGATTGGCACCATTTTCATTTAGGACCAACTAAACATCATTAGAATCATTTTGGTTAAAACTCCATGTCAATATACAATGCATTTAGAAGAAGAAGCAAAAACAAGATTTTCAAGATGGCTGTCATGGCAGCCATATTGGATTTCAGATTGGCACCATTTTCATTTAGGACCAACTTGATATCATAAGAAGTCTTTTGGTGAAAACCACGTAATGTGGCCATCCATTCAGGAGGAGTAACAATAACAAGAGATTCAAGATGGTGGCCATATTGGATATTAGATCAACATCATTTTCATTTAGAACCAACTGGACACGATAAAAAGTCTTCTGGTGAAAACCCCATGTTGATAGGGCTCTGATTAGAAGCACTAACAAGATTCTAAAGATGGCTGCCATGATGGCCATATTGGATGTCACATCAGCACCATTTTCATTTAGGACCAACTTGACAACATATTAAGTAGTCTTTTGGTGAAAACCCATGTCAACATTAGCATCCATCTAGGAGGAGCAGTGATAAGATTTTCTAGATGGCTGCTACAGTGGCCATGTTGGATGTCAGATCGGCACCAATTTCATTTAGCACCAATTACACATCATAAAAAGTCTTTTAGTGCAAACCATATGTTGATATGGCCATTCATTCAGAAGTAGTGATAACAAGATTTCAAGAGGACTGTTGTGGAGACCTTACTATGACAAGGTGGCACCAATTAAATTTAGGACCAACTAGACCTAGGGATGAATGTGTGTGTAAAGTAGCTGAGGATGAGTAGCAATAACAGACAAAGAGATGACAGATAACAGGCCATCCCATAAACTCTTCTGGACTATGACCAGTAGAGCTAAAAATCTAAGAATGTGATTCAACCTCTTTATTACTCTTGTTAGCCCTGAAAAACTGGACTAAATGTGAAGATTTGGTGCTGCCTTTTTTTGTGAATTCATATGTGATTGAATATGCATGGGTGGACACCCCCACCCCACCCCGATGTGACAATTTATCAGAATAATGGAAGACTGATTGCAAGTGTCCAACAAACACATTCAATGATATTTCTATAATCAATTATTACTGAACAAAGGGCTGCAAGACAACGTTATTCATCACCAATTGTTTTGTTAATATCATTATTTCTAAATCCTATTTCTTTGAATTCAATAGTCGTAAAACACATGGCATTTATGTCAAATCATTTCCAATCCCCTAGCTCCATGCACTGGGGATAGATCAAAACGAGAGTTGGGAATCATGTGTCTAAGCAATGCTTCATAACAGAGTAGAATTTGTTTGCAAACACTGAATAACTGGTTAAAATGTCGGCTCAATAAAGTTACAAATTATGTTTTAATTGTTATGTCCACATGAGTCTGACGTTTTATCAATAAAGCAAATATATTTATAGTATAGATAAGGTTATTTCGTGTTGTCACAAATTTTCGTTGTATTTCATTGATAAAACGTCAGACTCCTGTATTATGTCTAAGATATATATATATATATATATATATATATATATATATATATATATATATATATATATATATATATATATATATATATATAACTTATCTATTTCTACAAAGTAATAAGCCAAAAATTCCTACGTGAGAATCAGAGATTAGGTCCAAACTTACTGAATAAAACACCTACTGATGTACCGCCTGGCTCATAAAATCTATCCAGATGGGTGGCACGTTTCTACTAAAGTCAAGAGTGGGGATGAAGTAAATCGGCCTTGAACTAGTCCAGACAGTCAGAACATCCCTACCACAAATTATATAGTAAGCGACAGTCCCCACCTCCAGGGCTAGACAATCACAAAATATATATAAGGAAACCGCTGATAGTAGCTACCTGCATAAAGTATTTAAAATAACATTTCCAGTCCAGTTTGAGTTGGTATGATTCAATTTAACCATAGGAATAGGACTGCCAGGGGGACGTAACTCCATCTAGCTTTCCGAGCATTCGGAACAAAATCATCTGAAAGAGACGACGGGAAAGGCCGAGCATATTCTGATTGGCTTCCCGAGTTCTGCTGTCGCTTAGAATCCAGAGCAATGGTCTACTTGTGGGGGTATTATGGAGATAAATTTATAGATACTGGAATGCAAATTCATTTCAAGAAAAGTCTCCAGTATTCAGGAGTGTTATTATGGAATTCACTAACGGCTTATTTGAAAGTTTAAAGCAATACTGAAGAGTTTAAGTATGGTTGAACACAGTACATTCTTGAACAGCAATCTATTTGAAATTCTTATATTAAAAATATAAGTATGTACATGTTTCCGCTGTGTGACTGAGAGAGAGAGAGAGAGAGAGAGAGAGAGAGAGAGAGAGAGAGAGGGAGAGACGGTGCCGGATTATCCTAGTAGCAAAAGTAGCATATACTACGGCCCCGCACTTTCAAGCGTTAATATTTATGTGTTGTTGTTTTTTTAATTTAGGAGGCCCCGCATTAGCTTAATCCGGCACTGATGCTACAGGCCCCGCACTAGCTTAATCCGGCACTGGAGAGAGAGAGAGAGAGAGAGAGAGAGAGAGAGAGAGAGAGAGAGAGAGAGAGAGAGAGAGAGAGAGAGAGAGTGAGTGAGTGAAGTGTGCACGAGTTTTAGAATAACCTTGATCGTTTCTCTTTCGTCTTCTTTAAAAAGCCGCAGGGGGATTTTTGTTTGTACCACTAACTGTGTTACCCTCCTTAAATAAATTTGTACCACTAACTGTGTTAACCTCCTTAAATAAATTTGTACCACTAACTGTGTTAACCTCCTTAAATAAATTTGTACCACTAACTGTGTTACCCTCCTTAAATAAATTTGTACCACTAACTGTTAACCTCCTTAAATAAATTTGTACCACTAACTGTGCTAACCTCCTTAAATAAATTTGTACCAGTAACTATGTTACCCTCGTTAAATAAATTTGTACCACTAACTGTGTTAACCTCCTTAAGTAAATTTGTACCACTAACTGTGTTACCCTCGTTAAATAAATTTGTACCACTAACTGTGTTACCCTCGTTAAATAAATTTGTACCACTAACTGTGTTAACCTCCTTAAATAAATTTGTACCACTAACTGTGTTAACCTCCTTAAATAAATTTGTACCACTAATTGTGCTAACCTCCTTAAACAAATTAGAATTATTATAGAAGATAAATCTGGGCACTTGTTTATGACATTAACTTAAGCGGCCTGTAGATTATAATCCGTGTGACTCGTGAAGATTTCAAAGTTAGCTGTAACTATTTAAAGTAAGTGATACAGGTCACGTAGGCGTTCGGTACCGACTGTTTCAGCTACAAGTGTCATTTTTTAGAATTTGATTACACATAGGGCAATCTGGTCATATTTTGACCAATGAGGCCATTGACATGAGAATGACCACAGGTAGCTGGTTTACGTGTTTATGTATGTCTGCTACAGATGTAACTATCTCAAAATCGAGATGGTTTAGCGGTAATGAGAAGCATGCCAGTTCGTTATAACGACAGCGAATTTAAGTCATGTATAGGGTCCATATTGTTTGATTGAGCCACCTTCTCAAAAGAAAACTTAAAAATAGCCCTTGAGAGACAGGTTGAGGGGTGTGTTATTTGAGTGTAAAAGCTATCAGTTGTACAAGGAATTAACACAGATTGCAGAAAAATGAGAATAATTCTATATTAAGGATAAAAATAAAACTAGCCAATTTTTTAAAATGTATTAATTTTTTTAAAGCATGCTTGTCAGATTTTAATGAAGGTATTCTGTGTTAGACCAATGAAAATTCACCAGAAAACTGCCCAGTGAGACTTACTGGATAGTTTCGTATTTTGACCCCCTCCACCTCCCCCCCCCCCCCCGCTCCAGTTTTTAAGATAGAGGGAATGAACCTGAAAAGCATGAGCCATGTGTTTATAAATTCCCACAGCAACTAAATCTGCAATTTGGATTACATTTACTTTGAGTTAGGCTTGAAAATGGGTTGGCTTGTTTGGTGACAGTCTGTCACAGTTAGACTAGCACTGGAGTTCAAATGCGTAACTTGGGCTGCAAACGAACAGCTGTTTTGGTGTACATATTTATGTATGTCAGCTACAGCGGTAAATACCTCAAAATCGAGATGGTTAAGGGGTGATTAGAAGCATGCCAATTTGTTATAATACCAGTGAACTTTAAACATGCATTAGGCCCATACTGATTGTTTGAGCCGCATTGTCACAGGAAAATATTCCAAATAGCTCTTTACTGTAAAAAATGAACGCTAACAAGTGGGGTTAGGGGTAGTGTTGGTTCAGTGTTAAAGCTATCAGTTGTACAAGGAATTAACCTGAATACTTTAGTTAAAATCTAACAAGCATGCTTTCCACAAAAATCATTGGTTAGTTTATTTTTGTATCTTTAATGCAGAAAATATTCTCATTTAGAGATGAAAATTCACCAAATAAACTGTCCAGTGATACCTTAGCGTGCTTAGGCATGAATGTTTGTGACTTCTCGGCAGATAATACAGGTCGCTTATATCACTGCAAAATAGATGAATGACTCGGATAGGATTCATTTGCAACTTCGAGGTCAATTCTACAGATCATATATCGAATGTATGTCAGTAGCTGTCATTGGACCACCTCGGCTATTTACGAAACAAGGATCGACCGAGGAGTTGCGAATGCTCGAATTGTTTTTCTTTCATTCGTAACTTCTCGGTCAATTATACGATTAATCCAATCGTAGAAATAGCCCAGGGGGTCTGGCGAACTAAATGTATGATTTTTCTGTGACTTATTGTTCTGACGTACATCTGAGGCATATTTGGTCTCGCAGAAATAGCCGAGGATACTCCCATTGAATCCTCTGGTCTATCCAAGCCTAGAAATGCCGAGGTGTTCCGAATAGATTGCAGTTCTTTTTTGCGACGAAATTTCTGGCGAACAAAATGTATGATTTTTCTGTACATTACTGCGCCTACATACATCAGAGGCATATTTTTGTCTCACAGAAATAGACGATGACGTTCCAATACGATATAGCCTCTTCCGACCTGCATCACGTGTGCTTTAACTGAACCAGTTAGCCCAAGATCGTTACTTTATAGAATATTCCTTATCTTTAGTATTAGCATTTTACTATGCTCGTTAAAAATTGTTTTGAAAAATGGCGAAAAAATGGACGTAATTGTCAAACGTGTCTATTCTCATTTTTGTAAGTTCGCTATGACAAATGGCGCGCAATTCGATTTTGGATGGCATTCGGAATGTCCTCGTCTCTTTCCGCTGAGAATCGAATAACTTCAACTCTCTGCAAGAGACTAGGAATTAATCGTAATGATACTTCCCAAACTGGTAAGTTTTTGGCAGACGAATATCGGCATAGGTGTGCGAAGAACAGAGTCCTATAACATGATAGGTCATGAAAATAACACTCGACAAATTCAACAATAAATGAAATACCTTCACATTTAATTTGTATTGATATTCCTGGAACTATGCAATGTAAAAACTGAAGAACTCATTCGGTTTCAGTTGCCTGCAACTGTTTCCTGCGTTGCTGTCAGTGATCACACGCCATCTATTCATTGTGACGTTGTGAAGTTATTATGTCGTAGTAACAACCACGGGTATTTAAGAGCTCCGAATTACCTCATGCATCGGTAGTGGTGTCAAATTAGATCCTTTTAAGTATTCAGTATTATTTTCGTTTAAATGGTTACAGATAATAGGCACAGAACAATTTTGAGATATGGCGAAATGTCTTGGTAGTTTAACTACCGCGAAATTTTACTGAAGCGCCTTTTATCGGTAACAGAGATAGATAAAGCATTTTACCAGACCCTTGTATGGCAAAGCTCTCGCAGAGAGCCACGTGAGAATCTGCTTGAACGAGATTACTTGATTTTGGTGTCTATCAAGGGGAGCAAATTGCAAGTCTTGATCAAACAGATCTTGTGTGGGTTCTTTAAATTTCTGCCATTCGAAAATTTGTTTAAATAAAAAAAAATCTTGCAACGCTAGAACAAGGTTATCACCAAAACCGGAAAAGTGATTTCAATGGCTGGTGAGATAATAACACAATATCACGTTTCACGTACACATGGATATTTTCTTTAGCTAATTGAGACACACCTCCTGCACCAGCGTCTGTTTAGAAAGTGGTGTTCAGTTATATTCTTTTAAGCTTTCAATATTAATTATACCTTGAATAATTACAGGAAATGTGTCCAGAAAAATTGGTAACAGAGATTCATCAAGCATTTTAACAGACCCCCCGAGTGGCGGATCAATCTTGCAGAGCTATGCGGGAGTCTGGTTCAGTGAGGCTAAGCTAATTTGAATTTGAGAGCACCAAATGGCAGTCTGCCCAGACAGAATCTGCAGAAAGTTTGCAGATATCTGGGAAAAAACGGTAAAAACTGCATCCCCTTGCAGATTGTACAAGTCAAGCGTCGTATTATTTTGATCTCATCCATGAGTAAGCATTGACACACATCATCGATATTATGAAATAATAATGTACATGACATAAAAAATGAAGTAAGGCATATATATATATATATATATATATATATATATATATATATATATATATATATATATATATATATATACACACACACACACATACATACATACATACATACATACGTACATACATACATACATACATACATACATACATACATACATACATACATACATACATACATACATACATACATACATACATACATATGCAGCTAAGATGCTTTTACAATATTCTTTTTGACTGATATAAATTTTACTTTTGTTTACCATAATTATGTGAGTTGAAATACTTGCTTATCTTTAATCATCTAATTTACAAAAACTAAAGGTGCCTCATTTTCATTTCACTTGCTCTTTTTCGCAGAGCCTGGTTTGGCTTTTCATTTCATAAAAATTGACAAATTGACCCCTATTGCAATACATGTAGCCTTTACATTTTATTATAGTAATTTATTGTCTAATGAACTAGTATTGTGATGAGAAGGATTAAAGGAAAACCAAATACATTTAATTTGTAACTTATGAGGTGCGTAATATTTCAAATGAATAGGTCATCTAATGTCATATAAAGCTTTGACAGCATTAATTCAACATTGGGTGATAGATTACAAATCATATCATGAACTTCACTGAGATATTTCATAACAATACTGGGAACGCCATCTTGTCTACTTCATTCCAATTGTTTCAAGTTTATTATATTGATTCTCATACATGTCATTATATTGGTCTTTTACAGCGGAAAAAAACATGTTCAAAGTTCTGATATCTAGCATGTGCCTATTAGCCCTTTCGCTCTGGGCGTAAACATGGTCATGTGACTCGTCATTCGGATCTGACACTGATGGCAGAATTTCATAGACTCAATGTGGAAAAGAGTTAGTGTTGCTTACATTTATCAAAATCAATGAATATTTTTTATTCTCTATTCTTATTTAACAACATGATACAATTTATGTGACACTTTACAGTTTTTATACGTCCGCCATAAGGTATTATGTTATGGTGTCTGTTTGTCTGTCCGTCCGTCTGTTACCAATTTGGGTTCCGCACAGTAACTTTAGTTGTCCACCATCTACAGTTACCAAACTATGTGGATGGCTTGTACTTAGTGCAAGGAGGAATCCAGTTGATTTTGGAGTCAAATGGTCAAAGATCAAGGTCACTGTGACTGAAAGAATAGAAGAACAAATTGTATTTTTGCACAATAGCATCAGTTTTACATGACATATCTCAACTAAACTTTGTGGATGGTTTGCAATGGAGATGAGGATGAAGGCTATTAATTTTGGGGTTAAAGGATCAAAGTTTAAGGTCACTGACTGCAAGAAGACAAATGATTTCCGCCCAATAACATTAGTTTTACATCACCGACCTGACCCGAAATTTGTGGATGGCTTGCACTCAGGATAAGCAAGAAACGCAACAATTTCGGGATCAAAAGGGCAAAGGGCAAGGTCACTGATTGAAAGAAGAAAAATGGCTGCTGGGGAAAAATTAAGTTATCTACATAGATGACTATTAAACATGGGGCGTGTGTATTATGTGCTGTTTAAAGTACTTTTCTTTTACTTCGTCAATGCCCTTCACAGTACCATATATTTTGCCATACACTGCGGTCGCGCTGCCACGTTATCTGGGTCAATTATGGAAGTAATTACTGCGCAAACGAAGAAGAAATGATCGTAGACAAATGTAACTTTTAGTTAGACAGTAATTAATCTTTTTTTTTTTGGTCTCGAAGTTGCGAAGAAAGAACGAGGTACAGAATGATTTGAAACAGACAGTATATATATATATATATATATATATATATATGGGTCAACATTTGTTCCAGGGTGGGTAAATATAGCTCATACACATTTTTAATCTTCGAAAGGAAATGAAATCAATCGAGAATAGTAAAGAATTAATCAAGTTTTTCTATTTTCATGTGCGTCAAATCAATCAATAAGTGACTGTGTTTGCAAGAGAAACTTTGATTGACTCATGCAATCTGCGTGAAAGGTCATGTTGGGTCAACTTTCCGAGAATATTTTACTGGGCTGGCATTTTTGTAACGATTAGTTATGCACCTTCTTTAGAAACGGGCAAATCAAGACGAATGCACATTTCATGTTTCATTAATAAAATTAAGCAGTTTTAGACAAATAGAGCTAATTGCAAAAACTATAAGCAGCCATTGGAGCGTGAAAAATAGATCACTATGACTTACTTTGTCAACTTTGAGTAGTACTCCTCGAAAAAAGTGAACTTGTTATATCTGATAACCTTAGATGCAACGATTGCAGAGAAATAAAGATGTTATGACAGTTTGGAAAACTATAACAAAAACTTCAACACAAAGGTTCCACGCAAATTTTGTCGCTTTCTCCCGCTAAATATGTCTTAGACAGAGGTCCAGCATATTATATTCATCTTTTGGAAAGTAGGTCACACTGGCCTACCTTTTAAGCTCAGGAACAGCATGCAGTTTTTGCTTTGCCAGCGTAAGCATATTTTTCCACCGCGTCGGCGTCAATTTAAAGGTTCTGTGTTTAAAACTTACGATACAGTTTTTGCAAGCTAGATACAGTAAGAAAACACATTGGCATCCTTTTTCTGTTGCGTGGACTATATTTGATTTTTGGATCATACAACGGCTGAGCATGCATTGTACTCCTCAGCATTCTTGTTGGCTGGTTGGTTGGTTGGTTGGTTGGGTGGGTGGTTTGTTGGTTGGTTGGTTGGCTGGTTGGTTGGTTGGGTGGTGTTTGACGGTACTTTTACGACAATACTGGCTATATCACACCGAGGAAATGGGAGGTAGGTGCCTTTCCGAAGATCCGACCGAGGCAGCTGACCAGGGCTGGACGGGTATTGAACCCGCGACATTGGATCAGATTGATGTAACGAGCATTATGAGCCTAATCAGGCTATTCAGCCTTGTACCTTGGAAACAGAAAATAACGGACTCCGCACATTTTGTGATGTTTTATTCAAAAACTAAAATATGAAACTAACAAAAACTGTCCTTTTATATATCTTCAGTGAAATTGTAATAAAATAAATAAATGATTTTAAAAAGGGTAGCAACACAAAACTTAAAGCATGGACGATAAAATCTTAAATATTAAAGGTTGCAAGTTTAGACGTGAAAAAAACATGAAACACAATAAAGTCTTCCTAATAGTTTTTACCATTTTGTTAGTAAACTATGTTAAAGTATGGTTAATAAAAACACAGCAAATCGTCATATTGCACATAACACAAAAGTATGATTAATAGAAACACTGCAAATCGTCATATTGCACATCACACAAAGGTATGATTAACAGAAACACTGAAAATCGTAATATTGCATATCACACAAAAGTATGATTAACAGAAACACTGCAAATCGTAATATTGCATATCACACAAAAGTATGATTAATAGAAACACTGCAAATCGTCATATGGTATACCACACAAAAGTATGATTAATAGAAACACTGCAAATCGTCCTATTGCACATCACACAAAAGGAATCAATATAACTGTTGGATTTCGTTGCTCAGTAATTCATTAAAGGTTTATTACCACGAAAGTAAATATGGACACAGCTTAATACTGAAGTTTCCGCCTACCACGCCGGCAGCTTGTACCCCCCCCCCCCACACACACACACTGATTTCAAAAACAAAAAGCATAAAGGATATACAAAAATGCACACAACCTTTTTCATTAAAAAAATGGATTTTAATTATAAAAAAAAATATACGTAAAACTCTGCCAGAGCGTAGTTTTGAAAGTGAAAACTGCTTACTGTTCCATTGAAAACTAAACAAACCACAACAGGGATAACTAGAGGAATGTAGGGGAAATGCACAGTCTAGACTGGTATAAAGGTATACTTTCCCTATTTAAATATATTCTTTAGAACAGCAAGAAACAGTTTTTCAAACCTACAACAAAATCTTCAATATGCGGAAAAAGTAGAAAGATTGCCAGGCTGTGACTAAGTCAGAGAGAGGACGTATTTGTGGGTTGTTTCATAAGCAACGAGACAGCTCATTCGTCACGCCTGGTACGAATATTGTACTGTTTAACAACTTTTCATTCGTTACTAACAATCATCATTGTCTTCGAGACTAAACATGGAAAATAAAGCGTGCTACTTCGTTGCGCCTTTTAGTATGAAAAGCTTTAAAAATCATAATGTTTTTACGCAACACGGATGTCGAACCAGTGCATGAAAAATGCCTTAAACGCAGAAATTAACCAATGTGTGACGGACGGACATTTTGTAACACTGTTCTTCATTACATTATTTTATTAGGTTTATTATAACACGTGCAACATCTTTTTTTAATCAAGAATAAGTGCCAAGTTATTTTTCAAAGATTGCTCAACATATACCAATCACTGAGAGTAAGGTTTTGCTTAAAGCTCCTATAATGCATAAGATGATTTGCATTGCAGACCCAACCTGCACATTTATAACAACATTGTCTCTCCACTCACCCACCCCCAACCACCCCAAATTAAAAGGCACTGAGTAATCAGTGCCTCTTCTTATAGCTTACATAAGTTCGAACTGAGAATGGAAAGGTGATCATACATCTAGTATCGATAAAATTCAAAACATTTGTACTACAACCGTACAATAGAGCTTGTAAGATCTTTTGCAACTATTTTTGCGTACCTTTTCAGTACATTTTCTGATCGTTTCAATCACCTTTCGTACCATCTCAGCTTCGTACGGTTCGAACCGTCCATCAGTCGTCTCTGCGTCTCCGTACCGTACCGTTTCTCCATTAAATTCTATTAACTGAGTTTAAGTTCTAAACAAAATTGAAAAAAAAAACGTTTAAATCGTTTCTGTTACAGGATTAACGTAAGTTTCGTACCATATCGTACCGTTTCGCACCTTTCGAAACGGTCTTCCTAATCGTACCGTCTCGTCTTTTCGTACTGTTTCCAACCATTTTCGCACCGTTCGATAACCGTTTGCGTACTGTACCGTCTTCGTACCGTTTCCAATGTTGCAAAAAGACGTTACAAGTAAATAGGGAAAGGGAAGGGGGGGGGGATTTTCGTACAGACTTTTGCACTCTGCTATATTTTCAAGCAGGATTTTAGTACAGCATCACGTGAAATGCCTACTTATTGATCGGTAAGGTTAGGTTTGACGACATTCCCTATTGCACGGCACAACATCAAAGCACTCTACTGTCAATTTGCATAAATGGTTCTTCGAACAGCGTTTTCTAGGTCTCACTATTATTTTTCATGAAGGAGTGGGACTTGAACTCGTGGCAATATACGAGCTATTTTCGTCCATTTCTACGATTTTCACGCGCATAACCATTGTTTTTGGTCGAGGTTCTAATGGGTACTTGAGGAAAAATTCCACAACGTCAACTGAGAACATTTCAGTCAGACACAGGACGAAAAACATCGTAGATAAATTGGTCGACCAGTTACTTATTCCCTCTTCTTCTTGCTCTCTTTCCCCCATTCAACGACGTCTACGTGCAAAACTTTGTCGAGGTACAGAGCTATGATACATCCTATGAAAGGGCCTCCCCAGTAGACCAGGAAATGTTCCCACTTTTCTGTCCCCTCACATCCAAACGTGTGTCCTAACGCCATTGCAGGATTAAAATACATGCCTGTAAGGTGTATACCTGCAAAAATAGGATGAAATGTAAGCATAAGCCTTCTTTTATTTCGCAAGTTTCCAAAACTTATTTTTTATTTATGAACTTTTCGACAATAGCCGCCATCAAGAAGCCAAGCTAGGGTAAATTTCAACCAATGAAAGCGAGATAAGAATTGTTTTGGAGCGCTTGTTCACTAGTCATGGTACACACACATATCAATAAAATACTCAGAACCAGTCCAAATTGCTAAATTAACAAGAGAAACTATTGCCTTATAAAAGCATTCCAACAGGAAGCACATAATACAGGTCAACATCTGGTCCCATAAATTGATGATTTTCATTCAGAAGGTTTAACACGTCGGGGAACAATGTTTATTAAATTTACCAACCCCTTTGCTCTCAAATGGTACCTGAATATATCAAAAGAGAAGATACAATCTGTACTCATGATACTAAGTTATTTGTAAATAGTAAAGATGACTTGCTTTTGTGTATTTTAAGAAACGTACATAACTTAGAAGAGTTTCCTTTGAAGTTGATTTTCAAGTGCAGAATATAAGAAAAACGACCGTTAATTCAAAGACAAATAGGGTTGGCAAACTGAGAGAGAGAGAGAGAGAGAGAGAGAGAGAGAGAGAGAGAGAGAGAGAGAGAGAGAGAGCGGAGTGGTTGGTTGCTGTTGTTAGGGAACTGAAGGACTTACCCATGACAATCATGAGAGATCCGTTGCAACATTTCAGAAGTTCATCTACAAAAGACATTTTGGCTATCGTCTGCTTTCCTAACCACGTATCTACAAGAGTGGCAGCCATTTCTATTAACAATCCTGTCAGAAGAGCCACATTTAGGTCAGAAGTACAAGTAGTCTCAAAGTAGCGCTCTCTGTGGTCTGGAATCATATCCATGGCCCATATTAGACGAGCAAGTCGGTAGGACGCCAACCCAGCGAACGTCTGAACGAAAATTTTCTGCAAAGCATCACGAACTGAAATTTGTCTCTCGACCAACTCTACAACAGCCTTGCATGGACTTTCCGATGCCCCCATGAAACTCCTGTTGGCAATTAGACACTCAGTGACGACATCTACGAACAACCAAAAGCTTCCATAGTTTTTCATGATGAAGTTATTCTCGAAGAAGTAGGCACACACCTCCATTGTTGCTGAAAAGTCTGCGACATATCCGCGAAGCCATTCGGGGGTTACAAATTGGTTCACAAGACGGATGATGTAGCCGCTCACCATGACGATGACGAAATAAACGAGAGTGGCGTAGAGGGGAGATATAAATTCATCCACTGGTAATTCCCCGAAGAGGGCCGCCCAGACATCCTTCCAGATCATGATGTTACCTGTATAGAAGTAAATAAATAAGAACTTAATATAATTTATTTCAACATTTCGATTTGTTCATAAATTGTATCGTGTAATCACAAGCAACAGCTGTTGAAGTACAATCTTCAATGTGAAGGAGACGGAAATACTCGGACAAGATTATTGACCACGAATGGTCTACTAATAGCTTTTAATATTTATCACCATATCGTCGATCGAATACGTAACATCGAAGGATCGTGGTAAAAATGATGTAACCACCTTACTATCCGAAGGTGAGTTTTGTCGCTCTGACCAAAAGTGTGTTTCCAGCGAGAATCAGCAAATCAAACACACGGTCGTGTTCACGTGCGAAAACGGGAAGCGTAGGAATAAAATGACAGGCACCTCCTACCATTTTGTTTCAGTACAGAAACTACGGCGAACATGACAGCCACTGTTCCCACTGTTTTGCTTCTCTCGAACCGAGGATAAACCTCGGTCAAATGACATCAGACGAAACAAGTTTGCCACAATGGCCGACTAATGATCATAGTGAAACGAGTTCTTAGTCAGAACACCGCCCAATACAGCCCAGACTGATGCATATATGTATAGACCTGCGCCAGCTACAAATATACATAACAGTGTTAAAGCGCTCTGGGACCTTCTAACTTAAAACAGATTCAAAATAAATGACGTATTATTGCAATTAAAACAACATCAAATCTAATCTTGGAGTTTTGCGTCCCTTCCATCCATTAAGTGACATAATCTTGAGATGCATGCCATATTTCTTTTATGTATCACAGTTGTACAGTAATCCAATTTTTCACAGACAAAATCATATACATGCAGTGGTTTCGAAGTATGATAAACACCCACCCACTTTTAGTGCATATTTTATACATAACCTGTGCTGATGTCACGTGCAATAAATTTTGAACATAAGCACTGTTTTAATGAAACTCATATTGAGAGTATGTCATGTCTTGCATACCTAACTCTTGGTGTATCAAAGTTTCAGAAGACAAAACTAATAAAAGTCGATCGAAGGGATTCACTTCAGCGCAATCGGAACATGCTCGAGTCTTTCCGCTATTGATTGAAAAGAAACCACCTCAGAAATAATACAGTAACCGCCATCGCATATACATGTACATTGTTTACCAAAATGACGTCACCTGTACATCACATTACGGTGACTCGATTGCGATGACTTGATCTTGGCCGAAACATTCCCAAGTTTCTTGCTTCAAACACAACTCACCAGAGAATTTTATTTTACTGAACGTGTGCAAATAGTTCCACAAAACTATCAAAATGCATTTGACTTGGCTCTATTTTGCCTAGTGTACTTTAGCGTGCGATTGAGTTCTCCGCCATTTTTCGCCGATTTTCCCCTTTTTAAGCTGTATCACTCCATCGAAGTATTTCGACATAGATTTGAGTAGAAAAGCCACGAGGTGTTCGGATTAACTTCAGCGACCGGTAAGACTAGTTGGAAAGCAACACCGACGTGGAAAGCACCACCGACGCGGTTTAATAACGATGTACAAAATAGATTCTGCCCTGTTAGTAATCAAAATTCCAGAAGACAAACGTTTGGGTCTTAAAATAGGAAAAAAACTAAAACATCAAACTAAATTTAAAAATGTGATACTGAAACACGGTTTATTTTCAATCATGAACGCAAACTTTCACTCTATATCGACTGTCTCGGAAGAAGACTATTAAGGACACTTGGTTTCTTATATCATAAATGTTAAATCATGAAGTATCTACTCTGTCAATAGAACTTGATATAACTCATGAAGCATCAACTCTGTCAATAGTACTTGATATAAATCATGAAGCATCAACTCTGTCAACAGTACTTGATATAAATCATGAAGCATCAACTCTGTCAATAGTACTTGATATAAATCATGAAGCATCTACTCTGTCAATAGTACTTGATATAAATCATGAAGCATCAACTCTGTCAACAGTACTTGATATAACTCATGAAGCATCAACTCTGTCAATAGTACTTGATATAACTCATGAAGCATCTACTCTGTCAATAGTACTTGATATAAATCATGAAGCATCTACTCTGTCAATAGTACTTGATATAAATCATGAAGCATCTACTCTGTCAATAGTACTTGATAAAAATCATGAAGCATCTACTCTGTCAATAGTACTTGATATAACTCATGAAGCATCTACTCTGTCAATAGTACTTGATATAACTCATGAAGCATCTACTCTGTCAATAGTACTTGATATAAATCATGAAGTATCTACTCTGTCAATAGTACTTGATATAAAAAATGAAGCATCTACTCTGTCAATAGTACTTGATATAAATCATCAAGCATCAACTCTGTCAATAGTACTTGATATAAATCATCAAGCATCTACTCTGTCAATAGTACTTGATATAAATCATCAAGCATGTACTCTGTCAATAGTACTTGATATAAATCATCAAGCATCTACTCTGTCAATAGTACTTGATATAGATCATCAAGCATCAACTCTGTCAATAGTACTCGATATAAATCATCAAGCATCAACTCTGTCAATAGTACTCGATATAAATCATGAAGCATCAACTCTGTCAATAGTACTCGATATAAATCATGAAGCATCTACTCTGTCAATAGTACTTGATATAAGTCGTAAAACTTCGCATAAGTGTAAGTAAACATCAAATTTTTAAATCTAAACGATTACAATAGTCACATCTGAAATAAAGTTAAAATAAAAATGTATGTATGTATGTATATATATATATATATATATATATATATATATATATATATATATATATATATATATATATATATATATATAATTTTTTTTTTCTTCAAGTCACACTGGTATTTTCTCTCGACAGTAGTATGATATTCTGTTTTCACCTATAAGGACAGATCTAGAACGCCCACAGAATGCAATAAATTGGGTACACCACTACTGACCAAATGGAAGATTTTGAGTAAGAGAACTTTTACTTCAAAAACATCAACAAACTTAGAGTGATTGAATGTTACCCCCCCCCCCAAAAAAAAAAAAAAAAGAGAAGAAAACATCAGCACCAATAAGTAAAATGATATTTTCTTTTCCTCTTGTTTTCTATTGTTACCAAGACTAGTATGTTGCTTTTATTAACACCAAAATCAAACTAACACTGGTCTGAATCATTTGCCTACAATCCGAGCGAATCTTTCTATTCGAGATATTATTTTACAGGGTGACATTGAACTAAACCGATTAGTAGCTCTTCAAGATGTGCTGTCCTACTAATATGCTGAAAATATTTTCCCAGTGACCGTCCTAAAGACCTTTATCATGTCATGGTTCTTAAAAAAATAAGATTTACAGTTGTGTTCAATCTGTCCCGAGACTCGTGTTCGATGCTGCATAAAAAAATTATCTCATGCGATCGACTTTAAACAATGGCATGGCTTAAAAAGATTTCATTTAATTGCTTGAAGCGTTAGTTGAAAAACTGCTAAACGCCGAAATACTGCGACTACAGAGAGAGAGAGAGAGAGAGAGAGAGAGAGAGAGAGAACCGATACCGATACTAAGCCCCACAACAAGGTTTGCTTCCATGAACCTCGACTGTAAGCCGTAGCAACTCAAGCCCTCCAGTCTCACTGTATTGTGTCTAGTCCGATTCTAGATGTTTGGTATCACTTCCGGTTTCATCCGATCGCTATTGGCATCTCTGTTTTTGTTTACCGTTTGGTATATTTACAACTATATTGTTTAGTTCTTCATTTAACAAATCGTACATTAGATTGTAGATACAAATAGCGACCTAATGAAATCGAAAGCGACATGAAACATCCGGAGCCGGAGTAGATAAAATACATTTGAGTCTCATACTAATTTTAAGATGATTGGGGTCTTTAGTGGATCTTCTTCTTTTTGAGAGAGAGAGAGAGAGAGAGAGAGAGAGAGAG
Source organism: Margaritifera margaritifera (assembly GCA_029931535.1). Lineage (NCBI taxonomy): Eukaryota > Metazoa > Mollusca > Bivalvia > Unionida > Margaritiferidae > Margaritifera > Margaritifera margaritifera. The sequence continues at coordinate 5,523,065 of JAQPZY010001683.1, forward strand.
AGAGAGAGAGAGAGAGAGAGAGAGAGAGACTATTATTAATAACCTGAAGTGTAGAGCTTGGACAACGGAAAAGACTAACTAGACGTCATGTCGAACTTGTTTTATCACTACTAACCGTTGATGCCATTAACGTAGTGGATTTTCATGAAGAAAAGCTTTCACAAAGAAGTATAGATGCCTTTTTCGAGAATACGTCCACCTTTTTCGTGAAGAAACTGTTTTCTTTACGAAGATTTGTTCAGCTAATACTGTCAAAATATTCACGAAAAAGTAATAAAAATTTTCACGTAAATAGTGTGTTACCTGGACGAACATATTAAAAAGTGAAGGATTTTTAGGAAGAAACGTCTTTTCACGAGTCCACTTTCTTTCACGTAGAAATCTCATATTTTCATAAAGATTGTACCCTTTCATGAAAAACTGCCATTGACTTGTAATTGTTTTTTTCGTGAAAAAATTACAGTCTCCATAAATATTGCATCTTTTTTCCACACAAAAGAAACTTTTGTCGTGAAAGGGAGTAACTTTATTCCTGGGAGGTTTGCATCGACGTGTAACAGCATTTGTTCGTGAATAAACTGACATTCTTCATAATCATTACTCATTTTTCACGCAAAAAGTAACTGTTTCCTAAAGATTTTGGAGTTTACCTAACACCATCCCTTGCCCACACATTGGCTATGTGACCACACCCTATCTACATATGTAGTACCACATCTGGCTTGATCTGTCTAATCCAGCGTGCTGGATCTTGTGTACTGCACGAAGACAGTCAGTAAATGAACATTAATAATGTACGTTTGCTATCCATGGTGTCGGCTGGGTTTAGGGGCTTGTGGATATGCTGTTGGGTATTTGACTCTGGCGGCTTATTACCTAATTGTTGGTTAGGTAACCGATCTCTTACTGTCCCCTCTTTTTATCAGCCCCTTCAGGATGTTGGCGCATTTATTGACATGTGCGGCTAGTGGAGTCATTATGAAGACTGACTTCGCGGAAACAGAGCTTTCTTCACGTAAATTGTAAAACTTCATGCAACAACAGGACAAAATGGGCCTAATATCACTCAACTGGGTACCTGGCATATGCCTATGTAAGCTTGTGAAACCAAATCCATGCATGTACTGAAACTATGAAGTAGAAAGAAAAGTTTGGATCACTTAGTGGTCACATTGTCCATTAAACTTAAAAACAAATATGCGTGTTTCCGGTTTCATGCTAAAACAATGGGTTGGCCGCTTGGAATTTTAAAAAATTCCCCCTCCATTTACCGAAAGTGAACCACGGTGGCATAACATAATTGTATTCATCTGAGAAGAGACTTTGTCAGTTTTACTGAACAACACGATGTTATACGATAGCTAGATATGCACTCTCGATATAATTACGTATATAATTTGCATTTGATATAACCTGCTTTAAATCTGAATCGACCACCATTAGCAAACAGCACGCAAAGGTGGCCATTATTGAATCATGATTTCTAGTCTATGTCCAGTAGGCGCTAAAACATTTTGAGAAATATTAAGCTTCTTAATGGGTGTGATGTATAATACTGTTACCTATGAACGAAATGAAATGCAAGCTGGTCACAACATTCATTTGTTTGTGTTTTAAACAAATTCTTTTATAATGGATGGAAAATTTCTCGGGTCGGCGTCCGGAATAAAATGTAGGGTTCGGATATTTGGGTTAAAAATGGTAATTAAATTTGGAAGTGTTTCAGGAGAAAAGCGTATTGATTTATGTATTAAGAGCTAAAAAAAATTTAAAAAATAATAAAATTTTTACATATGTTTTTTATTAATGACATTTAATGCATGAATGCAGTAAAATAATACATAAAACAATGTATAACATAAAAAGAACAACTATTTCAGACATTTAATATGGCAATACCATTTTAATGTATTTTATGGCTTTAGTTAGTTACTATTGGGCAATACCATTTTAATGTATTTAATGGCTTTAGTTAGTTACTATTGGGCAATGCCATTTTAATGTATTTAATGGCTTTAGTTAGTTACTATTGGGCAATACCATTTTAATGTATTTAATGGCTTTAGTTAGTTACTATTGGGCAATACCATTTTAATGTATTTAATGGCTTTAGTTAGTTACTATTGGGCAATACCATTTTAATGTATTTAATGGCTTTAGTTAGTTACTATTGGGCAATACCATTTTAATGTATTTAATGGCTTTAGTTAGTTACTATTGGGCAATACCATTTTAATGTATTTAATGGCTTTAGTTAGTTACTATTGGGCAATACCATTTTAATGTATTTAATGGCTTTAGTTAGTTACTATTGGGCAATACCATTTTAATGTATTTAATGGCTTTAGTTAGTTACTATTGGGCAATACCATTTTAATGTATTTAATGGCTTTAGTTAGTTACTATTGGGCAATACCATTTTAATGTATTTAATGGCTTTAGTTAGTTACTATTGGGCAATACCATTTTAATGTATTTAATGGCTTTAGTTAGTTACTATTGGGCAATACCATTTTAATGTATTTAATGGCTTTAGTTAGTTACTATTGGGCAATACCATTTTAATGTATTTAATGGCTTTAGTTAGTTACTATTGGGCAATACCATTTTAATGTATTTAATGGCTTTAGTTAGTTACTATTGGGCAATACCATTTTAATGTATTTAATGGATTTAGTTAGTTACTATTGGGCAATACCATTTTAATGTATTTAATGGCTTTAGTTAGTTACTATTGGGCAATACCATTTTAATGTATTTAATGGCTTTAGTTAGTTACTATTGGGCAATACCATTTTAATGTATTTAATGGCTTTAGTTAGTTACTATTGGGCAATCCCATTTTAATGTATTTAATGGCTTTAGTTAGTTACTATTGGGCAATCCCATTTTAATGTATTTAATGGCTTTAGTTAGTTACTATTGGGCAATACCATTTTAATGTATTTAATGGCTTTAGTTAGTTACTATTGGGCAATACCATTTTAATGTATTTAATGGCTTTAGTTAGTTACTATTGGGCAATACCATTTTAATGTATTTAATGGCTTTAGTTAGTTACTATTGGGCAATACCATTTTAATGTATTTAATGGCTTTAGTTAGTTACTATTGGGCAATGCCAGCTCAATTCCAAGGGTGTTTATACCTTATTGTTTTCCAGGCTAAACGTATGCATACTTATTTTTCTGCTTAGAGTGTAAGTAGTTATATCTCTAATTTATATTTTTCTTCAGCTACAGATCATTGATTATTCAATTTAATCCCTGAGGTGTGTTATGTTGCTAATTTAAATTATTGTTTTATTGAAATTTATGAATTCTATATTCGAAAATGATTTTTAACATGTTTTAAATTTTTTAGGCAAGGGGGAGAACTCAGCAGAAACACAAACCTGTGATTATTTTCAGTAAAGGCAGCCATATTTGATGGTGGATCAGCATAATTCGTATAATCTTGAATGATGCTTTCTGTCAAATTTGGTCAAATTCTGTTGAGTGGTTCTTAAAAGAAAGCATCATTTGTACAAGTTTCAATGGTATTCATGTCAGAATATTTTCCGTCAAGTTTGGTCACGTTCTATTCAGCGGTTTTAGAGAAGTCGTTTAAATTTTTTTTTTTTTTTTTTTTTAAATTTTTTTTTGTAATAGCGGCTATTTTATTTTTAGTAGCATATAGCAACAATGGCCAATATGTGGAGGCGGATCGGCATAATTTGTATATATTTGAGAAGTCTTTCTGCCAGAATGCTTTTGTCAAATTTTATCAAATTCTGTTGCACTATGTTTTCTTCGAAGAAGTCAAAGAAGACCCCCGGGCGCTATAACGCTCCTGTGTATATTTGTAGTTGGCATCATTATATCAGTGTGAAATCTCTTCATGTCAGGATGCTCTGTGGCAACTGTGGTCAAAATGGGTCCAGTGGTTTTTTGAGAAGAAGCTTAAGATAGCAACTGTTGGCGGACGCAGTGCATAAACTCCCTTGGTCTTACGGCCAGGTGAGATAAAAATTACTTTCTGCACGAAAAAGTAAAATCTTCATAAAGAATTGCTATTTGTTACGTAGAAATAGCAAAAGTCCTCATGAAAATGTTACTTTTTTTTTGGTGAAAATATGCAATTTTCGAAAAAGTACCCGTACACATTGTTGATGAAAATTTTTCACAAGAAAAAGTTGCTTCTTTCGTTTAAAAATATGCAATCTTTAGGACGAATGTCACTTTTTTTTCGTGGGAAAGTGTCATTACACGTCCAACAAATTTTTCACTAGTAACTTTTTCCTGGCAAAAGTGTATACTCTCCATCCCAAATTTTGCCTCATACGTCATGCCTAAATTTGCGTCATGCATAAATTGCAGTAATTAAAAGCATCTGAGTCCTTTCGTACATCACTTCTGTTCCTGCAGTAGTCACGTGATTTTCAACATGTGTATATGTGGTACTGTTGCTTGATAGCAGAAGAATTCGTCCCGCGTTAGATTGTCAAGAAAAATTAATGCAAATTGTATAAGCTTACATGAAAATCGTTTCTTTTCCTTTCAATATCCCCTCCACAAAGTCTCTAGCACATTCATAATAACACATACAGAAGTGTCTCACCTTCTTATTCCATGCTTCCAGTTTTTGCGTCGACTATTTTCTGACCACATGATTCACATACAGTTTGATAACTGTACTCATCTGAACATAAGGGAGATATTAAGAGTCAAACATTTATTTGATGTTGTTTAATAGGTCCAGTATATAATTAAAGTCTATTTTCAGTATTTTAAGGATTCATGATGATGATGATGATGATGATGATGGTGGTGGTGGTGATTTGTATAATCAATGCATACCATAAAAATTATATATGTATCTATCAAGATTATCTATCTCACTATCTGTGTGTATGTTACATAAAATGATATATCTTTCTGTCTGTATATATGTCTGTCTCTTTTGTGTAAGTGTGTATGATAAAACCGATGTTCTGTTTATGACAAACGACCAGAAAAGTATTGACTGCATGACTCAGATAAACTAAACAAATAAGTAAATCTTCGAAATGTTTTTAATTGGACAGCAAGGTGGGTAGAGATCACGTTGTATAGTGAAGATACATCAAAAAATAACAAGAACACATTGATACACCAGAAGATAACAAGAACACATTGATACATCATAAGATAACAAGAATACAGTTTCATACAACATTTACCAGGTATAAATGAAAGAAATAATAAATAGAACTATAAACTTTCCAGATGAAGATAATGCAAGGTAAAAGACCTTACATTTTTTTTAGAAACAAATTGCATTTTTATCGTAATATAAATTATTTGACAGTAATTCAATCCATTTACAGTTTTAATATTTTAAAGTTGATTCATGCACTTAATTTAGCGTTTACTGAACGAAATATTTGGGTAATTTGCAAATTTTCCCATTCACTAAACTTAGCAAAAATGTTGACAACTGGTTCGATGTACTAAATATACTTAATAACACGAAAATTGGATTGGTTTCCCTGTTTTAAATATTATATCGTGACATTATATAAATTGTATTTTCTATGGAATCGGAACTTCGTAGCTCGAAAACGAAATCTCTTATTGTTTTTTTTCGTAAGTTAATAAATATATATTCCAAAAGGTACATGTAAGTCTTGTATAATAATAGCGTAAGCATAAAATGCCACGAAAATAGGAGTGGTCAAACTAATCAACATGAAGAATGTCATTTTCTTCACGTAAAAGTGCCTTTACATATCGACGCAAGCACTTTTTGTTTTCTTCACTTTTTAATTTTCGTGGGAAATATCACTTTTTGAACAAAAAAGTGCCTTTTCTCGTCCATGCAAATTTTCGGGTAAAAGTTACGTTTCTCGTGGAACAAATATCAATCTTAATGAAAAATGTGTATTTTTAACCCCAAAAAGTAACAATCTTCATGAAGATTGGCGATTTTTTTTTGTAAAAAAGAAGACCCACAAGAACAAGTTTTCATATAAAATCAATTAATTCTTGGCATATTCAGCCGAGGGTACGCACTTTTTACATGAAAAGATTATCACTTGTTTAATGAAGATTTTGATACTATAGGTAGACGCATCTTCATGAAAAATATAATCTTTTTGTGAAAGCTTTTCTTTGCGAAAAATCACTATGTTATTGACATGAAGGGCCATTGATACTTCTTATTTAGAAAAAAAAGTTTGTCTTGACAGATTATTAATGAACAAATGAGAAAGCGGGTCTGGTGGTTGATAGTGGTGGTGGCGGTTGCTGGGAAGATTCAATCGCGTCTGCCACACTTTCCAGGCTAGCGCATCTCTCTCTCTCTCTCTCTCTCTCTCTCTCTCTCTCTCTCTCTCTCTCTCTCTCTCTCTCTCTCTCTCTCTCTCGTCTTCTTGAAATATAAGAATTAACAACCTCACAGAACGATGCTACCCTCCTGTGGGACGTAGGTTGACAAGAGCAGTCATCCATTAACTTATCTTTTCAAAGTCACCAAGGTTGAGAGCAACGACGTGCAAAAAGTATGAATAATCTATGTGTAGGAACTTGTCCATTCAACCATCCGTTATATGCACTAATTGTCCGTGTACATGTTTTATCTTATAAAACGTCGGTTGAATAGGTTTACTTAAATCGATCGAGATATGAACACGACTTCTCTTCCAACTAATAAATATTCTCTACAATTTTAACTACTCTATTAGATCAAATACGGTACAGAGACCCCCCCCCCCCCCTTGCGTAAAAAAATGTTATATGTACATGGTAAGCATTTCATGTACCGAATACACATTGTACTAAAGCATACCAGTCTATGATAAAATCGCCGTTTTGCGTGAACAACAATAACACACACACAATAGATCGATTAGTTATCAATTGAAAAAATAGTGACTAAGTGGCTGCATTAGTACTATATATATATATATATTATAGATAAGTATATCGGTCATACATACCGTTAGTCAATGGATCGTTTCGCAATAGCCGATCTCCTTTCAGTTGCTCTACCTCAAGGTAATAATGTACATTCTTAACATTAGTGCACAAATATATTATACATGTGACCTTACATATTGCAGACCTACCTCTTTAATGTCCAGTGGATGATAACGGATCCGAATCAACCCGTCCGCTCTATGTAAGCTTGTGGTGTGAGATTAAGTGATACTATGATGTATCTAGTGTTACTATAAATAGACAGCAGCCCAAGAATTGCTGAGCAAGGAAATATCAGGCCTGTAACTTCTGCAATGTATCCCAAGCACCAGGAAAACACGCTTATTTGAACGTGCATATGGTACTGAGAGTGCGATTCAATGTCAGTACCTATGTATTTGGTTACATTAAGAACTTGCCCAAATTATGCAGAAAAAAAAACGAAATAAGAGAAATACAAAAGCGTACTGCAAAGTACCTTCCAAATCGTTACCGATTGTTGACTCCTACATAAAAGGAAAATGTTCTCAATTGTAAAGATTTGATTTTTGTTAACACTGAATTTTAATGAAAACGAATTAGAAAAAAGATATCAATTTAGTGGTGAAATTATTTTTCTTAAATGAAGAAAACGCCTTTGTAACAATAGCTCTATATAATACATTCAGCTTTGGAAAATCGGCTATTGCACGAATTTGAATTGAAAACACTGGTGTATGACTTTGTAATATCATTCACTTGAGAAAGTACGCGTCTTATAGAATGCAAAAAAAATTTCGTCCTCTACTTATATATGAACAACTATTTTTCTGAATGAAAATGTAATCGCCCTCGTGCGCCGGGCGTGGTGGGGCGCGATCGGGAGCTTTTTTCTTTTTAGCTGTAACTGGGGCGTAGATGGGGGGGGGGGGGAGGGTTGGAGGTTGACAACTGACACAAAAACTGTTCTCTGTGGCAAAGTAGGGGGGGGGGCACTAAAGAACATTGCCCCCGGGCGCCTCGGTAGAGGCGCCACTAAAGATCATTGCCCCCAAGCGCCTCGAATGCTCGCGCCGCCACTCTCAATGACCTTACACTAAAAACGACACCTCTACATATCTCAGTTGCGCTTTCCTCGCTGGGTGGGCAGTCGCTTTTTAAAATCGTAATTAAACTACTATTTTACATTTAATATACCAAATAACCAATTGGATGTGTTTAATAAGATACGTGTAATGGTATTGTATCGCAAACTTTACTTCCTACAATTTGACAACACTTTTACCTTTAAGGTAGAGTTCCATTTGCAAACTAAAATCAAGCGTTTCAATTGCATTATTGCGACCAGAAGAAATGACATGACAGCACATTCTTCGAATTCTGCAAAATAGGTGCCTTGATTTGTCATAACTCTAGTGCACAGAAGGCTTCGACACACTGATTTTTCATAACTCTAGTACACATAGAGCTTCGACACACTGCTTTGTCATAACTCTAGTACACAGAGAGCTTCGACACACTGCTTTAAGCTTCGACACACTGCTTTGTCATAACTATAGTACACAGAAAGCTTCGGCACACTGCTTTGTAATAACTCTAGTGCACAGAAAGCTCTGCTTTGTCATTACTCTATTACACACAGAGAGCTTCGACACACTGCCGTATGATTACTTATTAAAGGTAAAGCAGGTAAATTATCGCTGATAGTGACAACAGTGCAACATATTATGTAAGTGAAAGAGATACATGAAGCGATGCCAGAAAAGGTAGACAAGTTCTGAAATATTAGAAGATCTTTTTCACATTCTTAAAAATTTATATACCTAACATATATATACGAAGTTATGTGAAATATTTGACAGCTGACTATTGGCGGATTACATCTTCCAACAGTGGAATAATGGTAAGGAAATCTTGGGGATGCAAGCACACCCCAGGTTTACATGATTGTGGATTTTTCTACCACTACTAAGGAGTTTACCTAATATGTGGGCCCACATTTTTAATACGGTTACGCTCTTGTTTAGTTTCTCGAGCAGAGCAAAAGGTATTCTTCTTGGTAGTTGACTTAGTTCAACGTGTATTGTACATTCCTCAGACAGAAGACTTATGCCTTTGAAAACATCTGCGTATTCCTTAAAGCAAAATCTTTGGCAAGAAAGAGGGTGTCATCTGGGCCATTCTGCATAATTTCAGCGCACTTGATTGATTGTGAGTTTCAGCATGGGATTCTGAATTTCAATTGGTGACTTAGGGGTAAAAATAGAGAATGTTATTTTAACAAAACCTAAATCGAGGAGTTATTTCATCCCGAGAATGCGAGACGATCTGGTTTCGACAATATAAAACTGTAGGTTATTATATTGACATACCTGATTGCTATGGCCGTTGGCTATCAAGGGTTTTCCATTTTATGCAGTAAGCTTACCTTCTGTTGTTTTTGAGAACATGATATATGCCTAACATGTTGAATATGTTCTGGAGTAAGAGATTTACCTGGGGTCCCATGTCTATCTTAAACTCTATGGTGGACAGGTTTAGAATGGATGAACTCGTTCTTAAATTTGTAACTAGCAAAGATTGGGTTGAGCTTGGGTTGAACATAATTTCGGTACCTGTTGTAATACGTGGCGAGTTTCTTCTTGTTCTCTTCACTCAGGTCAGTCCACATATTATACACGTTTTTGCCTTTTTCTTCCTCCCATAGTAATAGGTAAGTACGTTTAGCTTCTTCCGGCATTTCTTTCAAGTCCACGTGTTGTTGGAATTTTTTCCATGAATCGGGGAGATTGGTTGCCTCACAGTCCATACAGGGAGTTGGGATACCGCTCCGATCCATTCTCTTTCACTTTTGACACAATTTAACGGTATTTTGTTGTCCTGAACAACACCGAGTGTTGTCTTAAGGGTTAAATAAATAACTAGAACGACGATGAACGTTTTCATACACTATTTTCACATGATCTGCCGAAGTATAGGAGTAAGCAGCACAGCATATCAAGGGAAATAACTCTCGCATATACTCGTCATACTAATAGGAAGAATTACTCTTCTTAATGATCACCTGTTGATGACTTCAGTTGAAAAATTCCAGTCGTGGCACCCGAGTCACGCAATATTAAACTCTTTATCGATTGTCGCTCTATACTAAGTATAAAATAAAAACAATTGTTAGAGGCACAAAAGGAACATTTTGATCTCAATGATTTTCTAAAACCTAAGTTTTTACAACAAATTGTAACAAATGAAATATATGGGCAACCTCATGAACTAATATTTTCTTTTTTTTTTTTGGGGGGGGGGAGATAACGTTTAATTAAAAAAATCAACAAATTTCAAAAACATCTTTTAGCAATTTCAATACAAATGGATACATTTTTACAACTGTTCCTCATTCCTAAACAAATGATTTACCTGACGTATGTGCTTTTAAAATAAAAACTGCGATGTTTCAAAATGAACTTTGTACATATATAATCTTGTAATAAATTTAAAGTATCCTCATTTTGAAATGATTGAAACTACAGTTAAACGTGAATTATACGGACTGAAAGAGAGACTTTGATATTGTCTAGGTAACTGATTGTCCCGATAACAGATAGCTTTATAAAGAATATATAATGTGGCAGGGGAACATTCCTTACGTCTTATGATCAAAAGGCCGCATAATCGATGTCTGAACAATGGACGTTGTATTGTATTTGTATTTCTTATTTCCAATGAAGCTGGCGTATGATAAAAGAGGTGCAGTGTATGGCGAGGATGATAATCATAATTATGGATACACAATTTATTTCAACCTTGATTAATATATTTGATACCAGAATTTTAATGCCATTATGCGAGTCCATGAACTAGTAGTCTTTTTCTCGTATACCACATCGTCGCTAGCCACGTGAGATAATCCGCAACGCTCCTTTATCACTCGTGGCCGTATGTGTGGATACTTCCTCGTTTAACATAAATATGCATAAACCTGCTTAACCAAATCGCTACGTGCGCGAGTAAATTTTTCTCGCCATTGTGCATGATCTTTCACGCTGTTTGAATGAGCCAATCAAAGTTTCTTTTCCATGCACAGTCGCTTATCGATTGATAAAACGGGCACTTTCATTGAAGAGTAGGAGGTTGTTACATTGTGTTGTTGACGACGTATTTTTGTTTATGCGTACTCACGGAAAACGAGGAAACCTCAGCACAGGTAGCCAAGAGTGATAAAGGAGCGTAGCGGGTTATCGCCAGTGGCTTACGACGATGCGTATTGCATAGCACCAGATGGAAAATACAGCATAGGTTGGATAATTATTAAAAAATTAAATATAGTTTAAACATCAAAATTGAAAACTCTGAAATTACATTTGTTTGAAAGTTTGTTTTCGAAAAAAATATATAGTCTAGAAATCAAACGGAAAAATCGAATATCACCTTCGTGTTTCTTCAGTGAAAATTCAAAAAGAGCTACAAATTCCGATTGCTTGTGTTTAAATAGGTCTTCGTCATTTTGTTCAAAGACACACTCTAGATCTATGTAAATGACGCTTACGACTAGCTTCCAAATAGCCATAATTAAGCAAATAATGTTAAGCAACATTGGGTGTTGAGAAATTGAAAGTTTGCCTTTTTATGTATATCTTATATATTTTATATTTATTTTCAAGCAGTTCTAGCTGTGCCTAAGGTTGTTATTCCTTTTCATGTTTATGTCAGTAAAAATTTGTCAAATCGTCTATCCACCCGTCAGTCCGTATATCCACTTAAGGTTCTGCTTTTGTTCATCATATTCTGAGAAATGAGTCTCGCATTTGTTCGGGATTCATCTAATTGGTCACCTACAACGGGTCCCCAGATGACTTAAGAGGAATTATTCATCTAATTGATCACCTACCCCGGGTCCCTAGATGACCTAAGGGGAATGATTCGTCAAATTTGTTATTTTCCAAACAAATAATCCTAAGCTTGATTACGAGATTGTTACATGTATGGCAAAAATGACAATGAAATGTTTGCATTAATTTTATGGTCATATATCCAGTTATATCCAAGGCATACATTACAAGCAAGATATGACGTATAAAATACATATTAAATATATAGACTGATTAGAAGTTTGGTGTAGTATATTTGATCGACTAAAGCGCTAAAATTTGAATTAAGAGTGACAATGCAAGATAGAATACGTAAACTCTACCACGATTATTAGATATATAATTTCCTTAAAAACAAATATACATGGCCGTTAAATTTGTGGGTAAAATAATCAGGAAGGAGTAAGTTGTTCTCATCAAGTAACATCTCGATTTTAGTCATCCACTAAAGCAGTGAAATTTGGAGAAGTTTTGCTTTTATAAAAAATTACAACACTGGGCATATTCCTTGCTCGTCTGCTTCTGCTCATTGTAACATAGACATACATATATTTATTTATTGTTGTGGTAGATTGTCTTATGTATTGTTGAGACCAGAAAATAAACACTACCTGAAATTGTTTCGTGAGCTAATATTGACAAGTCTTCTTATAAACAGACAATTGTTTTGGATAGATTTCGTCAAAATCTTTACATGAAACCGCTGGTAGCAACAGCAATTATACCAGAAATACCCATATAAGATTAGACTTTGTAGAGGAGACGTTCATGTTGCCCGGTCTGCTTGAAGGAACTAAGCCACTGTTAGAAATGCTACTTAATATCAAGGATTGTAGATAATACATCGGAAACTTACGTTATGACATTACTGTGGAGTAGCGGGATATTGGGTATATTAATTTGTTATGCCAGTACTGTGGAGTCGCGGGATATTGGGTTCATTAATATGTTATGCAGTTACTGTGGAGGTGCAGGATATTGGGTACTTTGATATGTTATGCAAATACTGTGGAGTCACGGGATATTGGATACATTATTTTTGTTATGCAATTACTGTCGAGTCGCAGAATATTGGGTATATTAATGTTTTTTTGTTGTTGCAATTACTGTGGAGTCACGGGATATTTAGTACATTAATATGTTATGCAGTTACTGTGAAGTCACGGGATATTGGGTACAATAATATGTTATGCAATTACTGTGTAGTCGGGGGATATTGGTTACATTAATGCATTATGCAGTTACAGTGGAGTTGCAGGATATTGGGTACATTTATATGTTATGCAAGTACTGTGGAGTCGCGGGATACTGGGTACATTATTTTTGTTATGCAATTACTGTGGAGTTGAGGGATATTGGGTATTTTAATATGTTATGCAATTACTGTGGAGTTGGGGGATATTGGGTATTTTAATATGTTATGCAATTACTGTCGAGTTGGGGGATATTGGGTATTTTAGTATGTTATGCAATTACTGTGAAGTCGTGGGATATTGGGCACATTAATGTGTTTAGTTTACTATTCAGACTGAGAAAAAAAAATGGATTGCAATTGACAAAGAATGACATGACTAGTCAAATCATTTGACTCCTTTAGAAAAAAAAATGTCGTAATTATCAATCTTTATTATAGTGTGGAAAAATATTTATATGCTATTGGTAATAATGAAATTAAGCGATTATACACTCTATACAGACTGGGAGAACTTGTATTAATGTATTCATAATCAGAATTTAAAATATGTACTGTGTGTGACAGTGAAGACTATGAGGATAAGTTTCACTTTTTTGATTTATATGAACAGTCCTTTTTCATTCCGATAGCCGAAACGGACTGTGAGGATACATTCCAATAGCCCAAACTGACTGTGAGGATACATTCCAATAGTCCAAATAAACTGTGAGGATACATTTTTTTCAGTTAATCGAATTGAATGGCTGATAGTACAATAACAAGGTATCATCATCTACAATATACAATATACAAAGAAAACATAGTAAGAAACGAAATTACATATGCATGCAGATGCAGATTAATGCAAATAAAATAAGCAGGTTAATTCACAAAATATCCGCCTAGGGAGAAAGAGATATCTACATTATTAAGGGTAATATTCTGAAGATAAAATCAGAAGTTATGTAATTCAAATTCATATTGAAGCAATGGTCAGTCAAAATATTTCCACGATATATGAATATACGACGGTATTTCTATGATTAAATGCCTTATAAATGTAAGTGGCCAAATTATTCACAAGTTTAGTATTCTGGGTATTCATAAATTCTATAAATTTAAACATATCTGGTCTTTTTCTGAAATATTTCTCTACATATTTGGATCTTAGATCTTTATTCAATAAGGATTCAATGACAAAATCTTCATCTTCAAAGAGGTTACAAATAGAACAAAGTCTGTCATGAATTGGTTTACACGGTCTCGCCCATCTACCAGCTTTAACTTAAAGTCTGTGAGAGGATACTCTACATTTAGCAATTGTATTTATATATTTCGAAGAATAGATGCTGTCAAGGTAAAGTTTTCATCTGAAATTTGCAATATTTACATAATGCTCGATTATTGTTCTTGGATACAAGTGTCCGATAGTCTTAATTTTAATAACTGTAAAAATATGTCAGTGTTACTGACCCTTCGATTAACCCAAACTTCATAGAATCCTAATCTTGACAATAAAATATTTAATTAAATATGCCTAATTTACTTTATTGGGTAGAGCTTCTAAATCGTTCAACATCATTTGGTATATATATATATATATATATATATATATATATATATATATATATATATATATATATATATATATATATATATATATATGTCCTCCTTTGCGTCTAATATCTTAAACCAATACTTCAAGATGTAATATAAATCCCTTTACTATCATTGTCGTACGCCCTAACTCCCCATAAATAAAATCATTTTGTGTGGCCTTCTTCACTCCTAATATCCTAATGCAAAAATGTAAGCGCACTCTTTCAACACATTTAGCACGAATAAATCCCCAAACTTGGCAACAATAATTTAAGATAGGTTTATCAGTGTATCAAAAAGATTCATGACAGGCTTTTTTTTAAGGATGTAAATTTATAAAGGTATTTTTCAAGTAAAATTATAACTTTTAGCTTGCCCTGCCAATGTTGTCTGTGGTTCGGTAAAGGAATCACCAGACGTCATAACAAGTCCAAGATATGTAAACTTATTAACAATTTCTAGTTTTTCATTACAGTAAGTGAATTCCATATTTCTAGGGAAAGTACCACCTACTCTAAAGATCATAACCTTTGTTTTTGAGGTGTTAACCACAATAATCTGTCAAATAATTTAGCCTGGCTTAAAGGCCTTCAGGCGAACCTGAAAAGATGATAATGTCATCTGCGCATTAAAGAATAAAAAGGTGTAACATGCCATTATTTATACCTTCGATACCATGCATAGCAAACACTTCCTTTAAATTATTTGCAAATATTGAAAAAAGAAATGGTGATAAACATTCACCTTGCCGGACACCAAGAATAAAAGAGAATTCATCACTTAACATATCATATTTAACTCTTGACTTTATATTGCTGTACATTGATTTGTTTATATCTAGAATATTTCCCCTTAAACCAGGCTTTATTAATTTATACCATACGCTATCCCTTACTATGTAATCAAACGCTTTGGTGAAATCAATAAACGTACAAAATAATTTTTTTTTACCTTGATTAATAACATTGGAGATAAACCCATGTAAAATAAAAATATTGTCAACTGTACTCATGTTTTTTTCTTCTGAACCCTGCTTGTGCTTCAATAAAGACATGTTAATTTTCTGCCCAGTCATTAAGTCTATTATTAAGTATATGTGGGAATAATTTACCTATGTAACTCAGAAGCGTTACACCTCTATAATTATTAACATCATCTAAATTGCACTTTTTATGCAACGGTATAACTAGACCTTCAGACCACATTTTTTTAAATTGACCACTTTTAAATACAGCATTAAATAAATTACAGAATGTATTTAAAAGTGTATCTTCACCATGGTAAAGAAACTCATTAATAATTAATTATTCAATTTACTCATAAAAATTAGCCGCCTTTCTTCACACATATCATTAAATCAATAATTTTTTTTATCATATTTCTCTGGCACTCTATCGTGACATTTTTTAAAATCTTTTAAAGAATGACAAACAAACATTGTGAAAAATATCATGTAGTGCTGACAAACAACTTTCAATATAGTGTCAGCGTTAAGATTTTCAAGTACTTTTTCGTTAATAATTTCTATCTGTTCGATTACAGAATCGTCACTTAATTTTAATTCATTTTTCTATATGTAAGAGATATACAGTGTATGTTTATATGTAAGAGATATACAATGTATGTTTATATGTAAGAGATATACAGAGTCAATGCGGACCTTTTTGTTTATTTGAAAGAGATGTACAGAGTCAAGGCAAACTTTTTTTCCCCAAATATTATAGTGAAAACAAGTCTTATGCTAAATTGCATAATGATTCAGCGGACATTGGAGGCAGGATCCGCGGAGGTGCACTAGTTAGTGTGCACGACTTGCCCTTGCTGATTCGAATCCTACCACCGGATCAGTCCAAGTCGGCTCACGTGCCGTGTCCTTCGGCAAGGCCCTTTACTCCAGTTACCTCAGCACTTTATAACCTACTTGAGTTTTTGCGCCTTAAAACACCAACACCAAACCAAAACCAAATAGCTGACAGTATTAGGAAAAAAGGACAATTTATTTATTTATGTTGTACATTATATTAAGGGAGACCCCACCCCATCATTCTTGATATTGTGCACGCTATTCATCTAATATTCTTATCTTGGATATAAATGTTATCCCTCTGCATCCCCCCTACATTTAATTTGCATTATATCATATCGTACACGAGCCTGATGCAGAAAACAAATTAAGTTAAAAAAAATCACTTACTAGCCCCATGCAGGCCTAAGAACTGCTGGTAAAACTAAGTGAATCAATTTGCTTTTTTGAAGATCTTCCTATTAATTTTTGCTGCAGTAGCATTATTAGCGTTTTACTAGTATCTTTTCAGAGAAACATTTAGCCCGTCATCCTGACTTTATATTGATTGGATTCACATTATTTTATTACCCCCTTTG